>JARQOC010000012.1:4676549-5151714 GCA_033576535.1 Allobates femoralis
TACAGAGGTTAAAGCAACGTCCAGCTGTGTATACAGAGCGTAAAGCAACGTCCAGCTGTGTATACAGAGCGTAAAGCAACGTCCAGCTGTGTATACAGAGCGTAAAGCAACGTCCAGCTGTGTATACAGAGCGTAAAGCAACGTCCAGCTGTGTATACAGAGCGTAAAGCAACGTCCCAGGTTGTGTATAGCAGAGCGTATACAAGCAAGTACCGCTGTGTATACAGAGTGTAAAGCAAGCCGGTAACAGTGTAAACAAGAGGTGTATACAGACGTAAAGCAACGTCCAGCTGTGGTATACAGAGCGTAAAGCAACGTCCAGCTGTGTATACAGAGCGTAAAGCAACGTCCAGTGATATACAGAGCGTAAAAGCAACGTCCAGTGGTATACAGAGCGTAAAGCAACGTCCAGTTGTGTATACAGAGCGTAAAGCAACGTCCAGTTGTGTATACAGAGCGTAAAGCAACTCCAGCTGTGTATACAGAGCGTAAAGCAACGTCCAGCTGTGTATACAGAGGTTAAAGCAACGTCCAGTGTGTATACAGAGCGTAAAGCAACGTCCAGCTGTGTATACAGAGGTAAAGCAACGTCCAGCTGTGTATACAGAGCGTAAAGCAAGTCCAGCTGTGTATACAGAGCGTAAAGCAACGTCCAGCTGTGTATACAGAGCGTAAAGCAACGTCCAGTTGGTATACAGAGCGTAAAGCAACGTCCAGTTGTGGTATACAGAGCGTAAAGCAACGTCCAGCTGTGTATACAGAGTGTAAAGCAACGTCCAGTTGTGTATACAGAGCGTATAAAGCAACGTCCAGTTGTGTATACAGAGCGTAAAGCAACGTCCAGCTGGGTTATACAGAGCGTAAAGCAACGTCCAGTTGTGTATACAGAGCGTAAAGCAACGTCCAGCTTGTGGTATACAGAGTGTAAAGCAACGTCCAACTGGGTATACAGAGGTAAAGCAACGTCCAGTTGTGTATACAGAGCGTAAAGCAACGTCCAGTGTGTATACAGAGGTAAAGCAACGTCCAGCTGTGTATACAGAGCGTAAAGCAACGTCCAGCTGTGTATACAGAGCGTAAAGCAACGTCCAGCTGTGTATACAGAGCGTAAAGCAACGTCCAGCTGTGTATACAGAGCGTAAAGCAACGTCCGGCTGTGTATACAGAGCGTAAAGCAACGTCCAGCTGTGTATACAGAGCGTAAAGCAACGTCCGGCTGTGTATACAGAGCGTAAAGCAACGTCCAGCTGTGTATACAGAGCGTAAAGCAACGTCCGGCTGTGTATACAGAGTGTAAAGCAACGTCCAACTGTGTATACAGAGTGTAAAGCAACGTCCAGTTGTGTATACAGAGCGTAAAGCAACGTCCAGCTGTGTATACAGAGTGTTAAGCAACGTCCAGCTGTGTATACAGAGCGTAAAGCAACGTCCAGCTGTGTATACAGAGCGTAAAGCAACGTCCAGCTGTGTATACAGAGCGTAAAGCAACGTCCAGTTGTGTATACAGAGCGTAAAGCAACGTCCGCTGTGTATACAGAGTGTAAAGCAACGACCGGCCGGGTATACAGAACGTAAAGCAACGTCCAGCTGGGTATACAGAGCGTAAAGCAACGTCCAGTTGTGTAAACAGAGCGTAAAGCAACGTCCAGTTGTGTATACAGAGCGTAAAGCAACGTCCAGCCGGGTATACAGAGCGTAAAGCAACATCCAGCTGTGTATACAGAGTGTAAAGCAACGTCCAGTTGTGTATACAGAGCGTAAAGCAACGTCCAGTTGGGTATACAGAGTGTAAAGCAACGTCCAGCTGTGTATACAGAGCGTAAAGCAACGTCCAGCTGTGTATACAGAGCGTAAAGCAATGTCCAGCTGTGTATACAGAGCGTAAAGCAACGTCCAGCTGTGTATACAGAGCGTAAAGCAACGTCCAGCTGTGTATACAGAGCGTAAAGCAATGTCCAGCTGTGTATACAGAGTGTAAAGCAACGTCCAGCTGTGTATACAGAGCGTAAAGCAACGTCCAGTTGGGTATACAGAGCGTAAAGCAACGTCCAGTTGGGTATACAGAGCGTAAAGCAACGTCCAGTTGGGTATACAGAGCGTAAAGAAACGTCCAGTTGGGTATACAGAGCGTAAAGAAACGTCCAGTTGGGTATACAGAGCGTAAAGCAGCGTCCAGTTGTGTATACAGAGCATAAAGCAACGTCCAGTTGTGTATACAGAGCGTAAAGCAACGTCCAGTTGGGTATACAGAGCGTAAAGCAACGTCCAGTTGTGTATACAGAGCGTAAAGCAACGTCCAGCTGGGTATACAGAGCGTAAAGCAACGTCCAGTTGTGTATACAGAGCGTAAAGCAACGTCCAGTTGGGTATACAGAGCGTAAAGCAACGTCCAGTTGGGTATACAGAGCGTAAAGCAACGTCCAGTTGTGTATACAGAGCGTAAAGCAACGTCCAGTTGGGTATACAGAGCGTAAAGCAACGTCCAGTTGGGTATACAGAGCGTAAAGCAACGTCTAGTTGGGTATACAGAGCGTAAAGCAACGTCCAGTTGTGTATACAGAGCGTAAAGCAACGTCCAGTTGGATATACAGAGCGTAAAGCAACGTCCAGTTGGGTATACAGAGCGTAAAGCAGCGTCCAGTTGGGTATACAGAGCGTAAAGCAACGTCCAATTGGGTATACAGAGCGTAAAGCAGCGTCTAGTTGGGTATACAGAGCGTAAAGCAACGTCCAGTTGTGTATACAGAGCGTAAAGCAGCGTCCAGTTGGGTATACAGAGCGTAAAGCAACGTCCAGTTGGGTATACAGAGCGTAAAGCAACGTCCAGTTGTGTATACAGAGCGTAAAGCAACGTCCAGTTGGGTATACAGAGCGTAAAGCAGCGTCCAGTTGGGTATACAGAGCGTAAAGCAACGTCCAGTTGTGTATACAGAGCGTAAAGCAACGTCCAGTTGGATATACAGAGCGTAAAGCAACGTCCAGTTGGGTATACAGAGCGTAAAGCAACGTCCAGTTGGGTATACAGAGCGTAAAGCAACGTCCGGCGGCACCAAGCCCGCATTACGTGATAGGCCAGGAGGTGAAAGGATGGCGCTCGGGAGAGCAATCCATCATCTGAGGAAACACAACAGCTTCTGGGTCATGAATAATCTCAGCAAAACAACGTTCTCATACCCGTATATGTGTCGCCCCTGCGACCAGGAGGCCACAGGGTGAACTGCAGCGGGACAGGTAAGACGGTCAGCTCACAAAAACACCCACACACTCCGACCCTGAGCCCAAGTCACTCCATGTCAGGTGAGGGGTGGCGGGAGTAGCTACGTGTGGGTGGGAAGTAGAGAGAACCCGGACAAAGGGGTGGAGGAACCAGACTCCAGAAAGGACCTAGGAATATGAAGTTGGGCGAGACGATCGAGTGGATCCCTGGAGGAAGGAGGAGTAGGGAAGCCTCCCCAAGTCGAGACACCCCACAGCTAAGTTCAGACTGCGACAGTCAGAGAGAACAACGGGGCCCGGCGGCCTGCACCACTAATGGCCGGCCGGGAGCCCAACAAGCTGAGAGCCGTGGACGGTAGAAGGAGCCCGGTGAGCCCGACTAACCCGGGGCACTGGTGGCTGGGCCAGAGAACCAGAGAGCCGGCTCTATAGAGGTGGCCGGGAACGCTTTATGCCCCTAACCATGAGACACCCGGTGGGTGCAGGAACTCCAAGTCTCTGAGACCCAACAACCGGTCAAAGCCATCGGACTAGGGCTAGTGACCCTGAGTGTGGGAGGACTCACTGTAGAGCCCGTGACGGCCGGACCGAACCCATAGGCCGAGAGAGTGGAGAGAACAGAAGGGCCGAGAGGTGCACTGAAGGGTGGACGCAGAGGAACCGTCCCCGCTGCTTTAGAGCCCCAGCCGGTGACTGTTGCATGGACCCGTCCACAGCTTGTGTGCAAAGAACTGTGTGTTGAGTAACGAGTAAAGTAAAGTACCCGGTCAAGTAAAGTAAAGTAAAGTACCCGGTCAACTCGAGATTTGTGACCGAGAATTATTGGTACAGAGACTGCAGCGGCTCGCCTGCGGAGCCACACACTTGTTTCTACACTGCACCTATGTCCACCTCTTCTACATCTGCCCTGGGGAACAAAGCCCTACCCATGGAGGGCTCACCCCGCTGCACCTCCACCATCATTCCCTAACGCGCAGAGTTGCCTTGCACAGAACATGTCTCCTCCAGAGTCCAATGCTGGTGTGGCGCCCCGCAACGAGTGCGTCACAGGAGGGTATTGCATCCCCGACTGAAGATGCAATATTCTCTGACTAAGTAATGACATGGTTAACCTCAGAGCTCCATACCCTACATGCACCACTAGCATAGAGGGCCAATAAGGTCCTGGTGGGCGGAGTGTAGGAGTAGAGTGTAGGAGAATGTAGAAGAAGGAGGAAGAGGAGAGAAGTGGTCGGAAGGAACGTAGGAGAGGGGCCCTGCACAGTTCCGTGCAGCCCTGCAGACCACCTACCGGTTGGCGCCATTACCCCGGTGCCTTAACAACCGGACCCTAGGTGAACATCTACGGGTCAAAATACACCCGCGCCCATCACACAACCGGATCACTGGTTCCGAAGCTAGCAAGTTGTTCACCACTGCTCTGCAAACCAGAAGTGAAGGAAGGCTTTCCAGAAGCACCTCACTGCAGCCGCGATTAAGAGCCGTCTTGCCAGCGGAGTACCCACCAAAAGGACACGGGCTCCCCTCACACCGGAACGTACATAGCGGCAGAGAAATTGAAGTAGCCCCTTGTACCTGAACTTGGCACACAAAGGCGACATCGGCAACTCAACCAGAACAAGTTTAGAACGGAGGAACATCGTGGAGCTCTGAGAAACACCGGTCATTGCTAAGTCCACCCAGTCCGTTACCCGTTACCTGTATACCCTGTATCATCTACCGGCTGCAGTAAAAGACCCGTTACAGAGACTTGTTTCAGAACTATTCAACTCCGCATGCTAAAAGTAGCTAAGCTGCCTCACAACATCTTGTGCAGCTCCTGGCTCCGGGGACCGCTCGTCCTGTGGGGAGCGTCCCATCTTGCTGCATCACATCCCCCGGAGGCTCAAGCAGCGCGGGTGCAATCACTGGAATTCCCGCAGGTGGCCTTACGACAAGAATTAACCATTACTATTCAGCCAACCTTATTGATCTGGACCACCGTGCCCACACAGCATCGAGCGCGGAACTGTGTCAGGGAGCAGCGACAGCCCGAGACGTGTACACCCCGGCTATGTCGGTGAGTCATGGCGACTTGCACCTCGCTTGACACTCGCATTTGCTTGGTATGTATGGCTGCAAGCTGCTCGACATTATGCTTGGTGATGTATGGCTGCAGCTGCTTTGACATTATGCTTGGTGATGTATGGCTGCAGCTGCTCGACATTGTGCTTGGTGATGTATGGCTCAGCTGCTTTGACATGTGCTTGGTAAAGTTGCGTTGCACTGTCGCAATGTGCTCGGTCATGTTGCGTTACTAGCACATTCACCACCATTTATCTCATTCTCGACATTGTACCTTCTGATGTATGGCGGAGCTTTTCAGCATTGTGCTTGGTGATGTACTGCTCCAGCTGCTCGACATTGGGTTTGGTGATGTACAGTTGCACAGAGCAATCTCTGGAGTCCAGTGTTGGCGTACTTACACCTCACCACCATCTGATTCTCGACATTGTACCTGCTGATGTACGGCTGCAGCTTTCAGCATTGTGCTTGGTGACGTAATGCTGCCACTGCTTGGCATTGTGCTTATGATGTACTGCTGAGGCTGCTCGTCTATAAAGCTCCCGGCGGGCTCAGTTCTGGGGTCGCAGCGGTGGGTCTTTTCGTCCCCCTGTGTAACGTTCCGGGGTCTCTTCTCGTAGGTGTCTCAGTCAGTCCATGATATTGTATCTGTGCGGATTCTCGCATCTTTGTGCTATAATTATCCACAATATGGAGAACAGGAGGAGACAGAATAAATCCTGCACATTAATGGCTGCAGATGTGTTCAGATGAAGGTTTGGAGTTGTAAATCCGGCACGAGCTGTTATCGCCTTTGTTGGATCAGTCGTTTCATGTGAGATAACGATGCGGGGAGGAAGCGGTGACAGGTGTCTGCACTCCCATCATCCTCATCTTCAAAAGGCTCCAAAATAAACTCGTTACATCGTCTCCATCTGCATAAAATGTATCCACCTGAGCAACACAAACAGCAGCCGCTGCCTCTGATGTTACCCGTGTAGGAGCTGCAGGGCTGATAGAGGGGGTAGGGCCCCGTAATCCTGTGTCCCGGGGCCCCACACACCTCTCTGGTTGATCAGAGGGATAAACCCTACAGTCCTCATGGTGTGACGGCAGCTCCAGGGGTGGTGAGGTGGCAGCTCTAGTGGGGGTGAGGTGGCAGCTCTGGTGGTGGTGAGGCGGCAGCTCTAGTGGGGGTGAGGCGGCAACTCTGGTGGGGGTGAGGCGGCAGCTCCGGTGGGGGTGAGGCAGCAGCTCCAGTGGTGGTGAGGCGGCAGCTCTGGTGGTGGTGAGGCGGCAGCTCCGGTGGGGGTGAGGCGGCAGCTCCAGTGGTGGTGAGGCGGCAGCTCTGGTGGTGGTGAGGCGGCAGCTCCAGTGGTGGTGAGGCGGCAGCTCCGGTGGTGGTGAGGTGGCAGCTCCAGTGGTGGTGAGGCGGCAGCTCCAGTGATGGTGAGGCGGCAGCTCCGGGGGGGGGGGAGGCAGCAGCTCCAGTGATGGTGAGGCGGCAGCTCCAGTGGTGGTGAGGCGGCAGCTCCAGTGGTGGTGAGGCGGCAGCTCCAGTGGTGGTGAGGCGGCAGCTCTGGTGGTGGTGAGGCGGCAGCTCTGGTGGTGGTGAGGCGGCAGCTCCAGTGGTGGTGAGGCGGCAGCTCCGGTGGTGGTGAGGCGGCAGCTCCAGTGGTGGTGAGGCGGCAGCTCCGGTGGTGGTGAGGTGGCAGCTCCAGTGGTGGTGAGGCGGCAGCTCCGGTGGTGGTGAGGTGGCAGCTCCTGTGGTGGTGAGGCGGCAGCTCCAGTGATGGTGAGGCGGCAGCTCCGGGGGGGGGGGAGGCAGCAGCTCCAGTGATGGTGAGGCGGCAGCTCCGGTGGTGGTGAGGCGGCAGCTCCAGTGGTGGTGAGGCGGCAGCTCCAGTGGTGGTGAGGTGGCAGCTCTGGTGGTGGTGAGGCGGCAGCTCTGGTGGTGGTGAGGCGGCAGCTCCGGTGGTGGTGAGGCGGCAGCTCCGGTGGGGGTGAGGCGGCAGCTCCAGTGATGGTGAGGCGGCAGCTCTGGTGGTGGTGAGGTGGCAGCTCCGGTGGTGGTGAGGTGGCAGCTCCGGTGGGGGTGAGGCGGCAGCTCCGGTGGTGGTGAGGTGGCAGCTCCGGTGGTGGTGAGGCAGCAGCTCCAGTGGTGGTGAGGTGGCAGCTCCGGTGGTGGTGAGGTGGCAGCTCCGGTGGGGGTGAGGCGGCAGCTCCGGTGGTGGTGAGGCGGCAGCTCCGGTGGTGGTGAGGTGGCAGCTCCAGTGGTGGTGAGGCGGCAGCTCCGGTGGTGGTGAGGTGGCAGCTCCAGTGGTGGTGAGGCGGCAGCTCCGGTGGTGGTGAGGTGGCAGCTCCAGTGGTGGTGAGGCGGCAGCTCCAGTGATGGTGAGGCGGCAGCTCCGGGGGGGGGGGAGGCAGCAGCTCCAGTGATGGTGAGGCGGCAGCTCCAGTGGTGGTGAGGCGGCAGCTCCAGTGGTGGTGAGGCGGCAGCTCCAGTGGTGGTGAGGCGGCAGCTCTGGTGGTGGTGAGGCGGCAGCTCTGGTGGTGGTGAGGCGGCAGCTCCGTGTGGTGGTGAGGCGGCAGCTCCGGTGGGGGTGAGGCGGCAGCTCCAGTGATGGTGAGGCGGCAGCTCTGGTGGTGGTGAGGTGGCAGCTCCGGTGGTGGTGAGGTGGCAGCTCCGGTGGGGGTGAGGCGGCAGCTCCGGTGGTGGTGAGGTGGCAGCTCCGGTGGTGGTGAGGCAGCAGCTCCAGTGGTGGTGAGGTGGCAGCTCCGGTGGTGGTGAGGTGGCAGCTCCGGTGGGGGTGAGGCGGCAGCTCCGGTGGTGGTGAGGTGGCAGCTCTGCTGGGGGTGAGGCACCTGGCAGTCATTGCAGGCTGTCGCTCTCTTGCAGAGATGGTTTTCAAGTTCCACCTGAAAGTACCAGATGTGGTGGATGATCAGACATGTGGAGACACAGAATTTCAGATCATGGAGGACACTCGGGGGAAGTCTTGGATGTGTTTGGATGAGGAACGTTTGACTGTGGTGGAGAGATAGAGGTGTTGGGGTATATACAGGGAGATGATATAAGGAGGGGGCAGGTTTGGACGGTATCGTAGGTCGGTGTTCGTAGCTTGATTTGTTGGGGAATCAGAAGCCAATGGAGGGAGAAGCAGCGAGGACAGAGGGGGATCAGCCGGGCAGCAAAGGTGAGGACAGACTGGAGAGGTGCAAAGGCCTCATCACACACAGATAATTGTGCAGAGATTGTTGGCAGATCTCTGGCTGCAGTGAAATCATGGACACATTGTTACATTGTACACAGCAACAAGATAGAACAATGTGTCCATGATTTCACTGCAACCAGAGATCTGCCAACAATCTCTGCACAGATATCTGTGTGCAACTATATATGCAGCATTATGGGGTGTCTATATATGCAGCATTATGGGGTGTCTATATATGCAGCATTATGGGATGTCTATATATGCAGCATTATGGGGTGTCTGTATGTGCAGCATTATGGGATGTCTATACATCCAGCATTATGGGGTGTCTGTATGTGCAGCATTATGGGGTGTCTATATATGCAGCATTATGGGGTGTCTATATATGCAGCATTATGGGGTGTCTATATATGCAGCATTATGGGATGTCTATACATCCAGCATTATGGGGTGTCTGTATATGCAGCATTATGGGGTGTCTATATATGCAGCATTATGGGGTGTCTATATATGCAGCATTATGGGATGTCTATATATGCAGCATTATGGGGTGTCTATATATGCAGCATTATGGGGTGTCTATATATGCAGCATTATGGGGTGTCTATATATGCAGCATTATGGGATGTCTATATATGCAGCATTATGGGGTGTCTGTATGTGCAGCATTATGGGATGTCTATAATCCAGCATTATGGGGTGTCTGTATGTGCAGCATTATGGGGTGTCTATATATGCAGCATTATGGGGTGTCTATATATGCAGCATTATGGGGTGTCTATATATGCAGCATTATGGGATGTCTAATACATCCAGCATTATGGGGTGTCTGTATATGCAGCATTATGGGTGTCTATATATGCAGCATTATGGGGTGTCTATATATGCAGCATTATGGGGTGTCTGTATGTGCAGCATTATGGGGTGTCTATATATGCAGCATTATGGGATGTCTACATAGTCAGTATATGGCGGTGTTCCTGGTGGCAGCGATTACCTCCTCATCATCTGGTGAAGTAACGCGACATTAATCTCTGTTTAAAAAGGAAAAGGAACATGAAGCCACCGGCGATGAGACGATTCTCGAGTGTTAATTATTAGCCGGTAACGTGCGAGTCTATGGCGGCAGTGGAGATGAATTGATGGCGGAGAACAGATGGGACCAGTCTGGAGAACGCAGTGTAATGAGTCCAATTCTGGGAAAGCGGCTCCGATCTTGTAACGGAGGGGGCCGGTACGGAGGGCCGGGTACAACGGGGCCGGTACAGAGGGGGCCGGGTTACGGAGGGGGCCAGTACAGAGGGGGCCGGTACGAAGGGGGCCGGTACGGAGGGGGCCGGTATGGAGGGGGCCGGTACAGACGGGGCCGGTACAGAGGGGGCCGGTACAGAGGGGGCCGGTACGGAGGGGGCCAGTATGGAGGGGGCCGGTACGGAGGGGGCCGGTACAGAGGGGGCCGGTACGGACGGGCCGGTACAGAGGGGGCCGGTACGGACGGAGCCGGTACAGAGGGGGCGCGGTAAGGAGGGGGCCGGTACGGACGGGGCCGGTACGGACGGGGCCGGTACAGAGGGGGCCGGTACGGACGGGGCCAGTACAGAGGGGGCCGGTATGGAGGGGCCGGTACGGAGGGGGCCGGTACGGAGGGGGCCAGTATGGAGGGGGCCGGTACGGAGGGGGCCGGTACAGAGGGGGCCGGTACGGACCGGGCCGGTACAGAGGGGGCCGGTACGGACGGAGCCGGTACAGAGGGGGCCGGTATGGAGGGGGCCGGTACGGACGGGGCCGGTACAGAGGGGGCCGGTACGGAGGGGGCCGGTACGGACGGGGCCAGTACAGAGGGGGCCGGTATGGAGGGGGCCGGTACGGAGGGGGCCGGTATGAAGGGGGCCGGTACGGACGGGTCCGGTACGGAGGAGGCCAGTACGGAGGGGGGCCGGTACGGAGGAGGTCGGTACGGAGGGGGCCGGTACGGAGGGGGCCGGTATGGACGGGGACCGGTACGGAGGAGGCCGGTACGGAGGGGGCCGGTACGGAGGGGGCCGGTATGGACGGGGCCGGTACGGAGGGGGCCGGTACGGAGGGGGCCGGTACGGAGGGGGCCGGTACGGAGGAGGCCAGTATGAAGGGGGTCAGTACGGAGGGGGCCGGTACGGATTAGGCCGGTACGGAGGGGGCCGGTATGAAGGGGGCCGGTACGGACGGGGCCGGTACGGAGGAGGCCGGTACGGAGGGGGGCCGGTATGAAGGGGGTCGATACGGACGGGGCCGGTACGGAGGAGGCCGGTACGGAGGGGGCCGGTATGAAGGGGGCCGGTAATGGACGGGGCCGGTATGGACGGGGCCGGTACGGAGGGGGCCGGTACGGAGGGGGCCGGTACGAAGGGGGCCGGTACGGACAGGTCTGGTACGGAGGAGGCCAGTACGGAGGGGGCCGGTACGGAGGAGGTCAGTACGGAGGGGGCCGGTACGGAGGGGGCCGGTACGGAGGGGGCCGGTACGGAGGGGGCCGGTATGGACGGGGGCCGGTACGGAGGAGGCCGGTACGGAGGGGGCCGGTACGGAGGGGGCTGGTACGGACGGGGCCGGTACGGAGGGGGCCGGTACGGAGGGGGCCAGTATGAAGGGGGTCGGTACGGAGGGGGCCGGTATGAAGGGGGCCGGTACGGACGAGGCCGGTACGGAGGAGGCCGGTACGGAGGGGGGCCGGTATGAAGGGGGTCGATACGGACGGGGCCGGTACGGAGGAGGCCGGTATGGAGGGGGCCGGTATGAAGGGGGCCGGTATGGACGGGGCCGGTACGAAGGGGGCCGGTACAGACGGGTCCGGTACGGAGGAGGCCGGTACGGAGGGGGGCCGGTACGGAGGAGGTCGGTACGGAGGGGGCCGGTATGGACGGGGCCGGTACGGAGGGGGCCGGTGCGGAGGGGGCCGGTATGGACGGGGGCCGGTACGGACGGGGCCACATCGTATCTCCGTGTCACTGCCGGCAGCAGATTGTCCATTCTTTATTATTTGTATCAAGATCAAACTAAATGTTACCAGATGGGACACAATGGGACATTTATAGTGGAACAGTGCAGCTCATGTGGGGCCCCGAACTACAGTCAGGGGCCACGGAAGAAGTTGGTTTTGTACTTTCACTTTCCAAAAACGAATAAGGTAAATACCAAACCCCTTCCTATGAAATGAGCCCAGATGTTCATGTGAGAGTTAATGTAATGTTCAGCATGGGCAGAACAAGAATGACTAAAAGCTGCAGAACTGGCCCCGCCCCCGAGGAGCCAGCTGCTAGTTTATGTATTTATCAATGTACCCTAAGAACATGTGAAGGATCTGCAGGGCCCCAGGATTGCTCCTTGGCCCCGGACAACCAGCACAGCTCGTATCTACAGTACTGTTCCTAAAAATGATCAGCCTCAGACGCCTCCCCTCCCCCGCTCTTCTGAGCAGTGGCTCCACCGGGAGTTCTGCACCGAGGAGAAGGTCGCCTGCCGCAGCCTGTGACTTATTGGAAAAAGGAGCTTCAGGTGCATTTACAAAGTCTCATCAGACTGAGCCCAGAATGAGTGAATTCATCTATCACTGGTGAAAACGCCACCGCGAGCGCGGGGCCTCGAAGGTTGAGCGCAGACACCGCTGACCCCGCCGCAAATGACCGTAATTCCTCAAGACTGGAGGCTGCGAGACAGGTGCAGCTCCGGACTGTCACATGAATGCACAATCAGCCGCAGCCATCGCTCCCTGCATGTCACACACGAGACCGCACTAATGACAACCGCACGAGGGGGAATCCAGACCTCACCCCCAATACACCACATACACAACACAAGCAGAATAGTGAGTGCAGCTCCGGAGTATAATACAGGAGGTAACTCAGGATCAGTAATGTAATGTATGTACACAGTGACTGCACCAGCAGAATAGTGAGTGCAGCTCTGGAGTATAATACAGGAGGTAACTCAGGATCAGTAATGTATGTACACAGTGACTGCACCAGCAGAATAGTGAGTGCAGCTCTGGAGTATAATACAGGAGGTAACTCAGGATCAGTAATGTAATGTATGTACACAGTGACTGCACCAGCAGAATAGTGAGTGCAGCTCTGGAGTATAATACAGGAGGTAACTCAGGATCAGTAATGTAATGTATGTACACAGTGATTGCACCAGCAGAATAGTGAGTGCAGCTCTGGCGTATAATACAGGAGGTAACTCAGGATCAGTAATGTAATGTATGTACACAGTGACTGCACCAGCAGAATAGTGAGTGCAGCTCCGGAGTATAATACAGGAGGTAACTCAGGATCAGTAATGTAATGTATGTACACAGTGACTGCACCAGCAGAATAGTGAGTGCAGCTCTGGAGTATAATACAGGAGGTAACTCAGGATCAGTAATGTAATGTATGTACACAGTGACTGCACCAGCAGAATAGTGAGTGCAGCTCTGGAGTATAATACAGGAGGTAACTCAGGATCAGTAATGTAATGTATGTACACAGTGACTGCACCAGCAGAATAGTGAGTGCAGCTCTGGAGTATAATACAGGATGTAACTCAGGATCAGTAATATATGTACACAGTGACTGCACCAGCAGAATAGTGAGTGCAGCTCTGGAGTATAATACAGGAGGTAACTCAGGATCAGTAATGTAATGTATGTACACAGTGACTGCACCAGCAGAATAGTGAGTGCAGCTCTGGAGGATAATACAGGAGGTAACTCAGGATCAGTAATGTAATGTATGTACACAGTGACTGCACCAGCAGAATAGTGAGTGCAGCTCTGGAGGATAATACAGGAGGTAACTCAGGATCAGTAATGTAATGTATGTACACAGTGACTGCACCAGCAGAATAGTGAGTGCAGCTCTGGAGTATAATACAGGAGGTAACTCAGGATCAGTAATGTAATGTATGTACACAGTGACTGCACCAGCAGAATAGTGAGTGCAGCTTTGGAGTATAATACAGGAGGTAACTCAGGATCAGTAATGTAATGTATGTACACAGTGACTGCACCAGCAGAATAGTGAGTGCAGCTCTGGAGTATAATACAGGAGGTAACTCAGGATCAGTAATGTAATGTATGTACACAGTGACTGGAGCAGCAGAATAGTGAGTGCAGCTCTGGAGTATAATACAGGAGGTAACTCAGGATCAGTAATGTAATGTATGTACACAGTGACTGCACCAGCAGAATAGTGAGTGCAGCTCTGGAGTATAATACAGGAGGTAACTCAGGATCAGTAATGTAATGTATGTACACAGTGATTGCACCAGCAGAATAGTGAGTGCAGCTCTGGAGTATAATACAGGAGGTGACTCAGGGTCAGTAATGTAATGTATGTACACAGTGACTGCACCAGCAGAATAGTGAGTGCAGCTCTGGAGTATAATACAGGAGATAACTCAGGATCAGTAATGTAATGTATGTACACAGTGACTGCACCAGCAGAATAGTGAGTGCAGCTCTGGAGTATAATACAGGAGGTAACTCAGGATCAGTAATGTAATGTATGTACACAGTGACTGCACCAGCAGAATAGTGAGTGCAGCTCTGGAGGATAATACAGGAGGTAACTCAGGATCAGTAATGTAATGTATGTACACAGTGACTGCACCAGCAGAATAGTGAGTGCAGCTCTGGAGGATAATACAGGAGGTAACCCAGGATCAGTAATGTAATGTATGTACACAGTGACTGCACCAGCAGAATAGTGAGTGCAGCTCTGGAGTATAATACAGGAGGTAACTCAGGATCAGTAATGTAATGTATGTACACAGTGACTGCACCAGCAGAATAGTGAGTGCAGCTCTGGAGTATAATACAGGCGGTAACTCAGGATCAGTAATGTAATGTATGTATATAGTGACTGCACCAGCAGAATAGTGAGTGCAGCTCTGGAGTATAAGGCTGGGGTCACAGTTGCCATGCGTTTTTTTAAGTGATTTAACAAAACTCATGCTTTTTTTCATGTCAGCATGAGTTTTGTAAGGTTTGTGATGGCTCCCTGCGTTTTTGGGTGCTTTTTGAATCTGCACCTAAAAATAGTGCTTGTAGTATTTTTTTGAGCGTTTTGAAAAACGCATGCGTTTTTGTAGAAAACGCATGCGTTTTTATAACATGGGTTCCTATGGAAAACGCATGCAAAAACGCATGTACAGTTAGTACCTTTTAGTGCCATTCAAAAACGCATGCGTTTCCCATAGGAGCCCATGTTAAAAAAAAACGCATGCGTTTCCGGAAAAACGCATGCGTTTTTTTAACATGGGCTCCTATGGGAAACGCATGCGTTTTTGAATGGCACTAAAAGGTACTAACTGTACATGCGTTTTTGCATGCGTTTTCCATAGGAACCCATGTTATAAAAACGCATGCGTTTTCTACAGAAACGCATGCGTTTTTGGATATGCTCCAAAAACGCATGGGACAGTCACACATGCTTTTTGGCTATTAGGGCATGCGTTTTTTAACATGGGGGCCTATGGGTGCGTTTTTTACATGCGTTTTTGAAAACGCAGGTCTCCAAAAATGCATGTGAAAAATGGTACTGTGACCCCAGCCTAATACAGGAGGTAACTCAGGATCAGTAATGTAATGTATGTACACAGTGACTGCACCAGCAGAATAGTGAGTGCAGCTCTGGAGTATAATACAGGGGGTAACTCAGGATCAGTAATGTAATGTATGTACACAGTGACTGCACCAGCAGAATAGTGAGTGCAGCTCTGGAGGATAATACAGGAGGTAACTCAGGATCAGTAATGTAATGTATGTACACAGTGACTGCACCAGCAGAATAGTGAGTGCAGCTCTGGAGTATAATACAGGAGGTAACTCAGGATCAGTAATGTAATGTATGTACACAGTGACTGCACCAGCAGAATAGTGAGTGCAGCTCTGGAGTATAATACAGGAGGTAACTCAGGATCAGTAATGTAATGTATGTACACAGTGACTGCACCAGCAGAATAGTGAGTGCAGCTCTGGAGTATAATACAGGAGGTAACTCAGGATCAGTAATGTAATGTATGTACACAGTGACTGCACCAGCAGAATAGTGAGTGCAGCTCTGGAGTATAATACAGGAGGTAACTCAGGATCAGTAATGTAATGTATGTACACAGTGACTGCACCAGCAGAATAGTGAGTGCAGCTCTGGAGTATAATACAGGAGGTAACTCAGGATCAGTAATGTAATGTATGTACACAGTGACTGCACCAGCAGAATAGTGAGTGCAGCTCTGGAGTATAATACAGGAGGTAACTCAGGATCAGTAATGTAATGTATGTACACAGTGACTGCACCAGCAGAATAGTGAGTGCAGCTCTGGAGTATAATACAGGAGGTAACTCCGGATCCGGGCTGCGCGGTGTCTGCGGTGTCTGTGTCTCCCCTCTATGGCCGTTTCTGTACAGATGAGGACGGTTGGCGCAGTTCACTCTCTGCGGTCGGCTGCACTGGTGAATGCTGGTAATTGTCTGCGGGTTGTGCAGACGCCGAGTCCTAGTTTTGCTGAGTGCGGAAAGTTTTGGGTAAGTTTTGTCGCAGTTTGGGGTCAGCCCATTTATTTCTGTGCCGCGCACGTTCCGGCATTGTTACACCGGAGCTCATTGCTTTCATCCATCAAGCTGCGGCCTTCATGTTATTGTCCGGGCTCCGCCGAGCGCTGCTCAGCTCCGCAGCCGTAATGAATCACTGTGAACCTGCTGCACCCAAGAAACTCAGGAGCAACTTCTCACAGTTACCAAGAAAAAGTCTCTCATTACCTGAAAGACATCACAACCACCGCTCCTGTGTCCTCACATTCTCCTGAAATACTCTGCACTGCTGGAGACCCTGCTCCTTCTACTGTATGACATCAGCTCACTCCTCTCCTGAAATACTCTGCACTGCTGGAGACCCTGCTCCTTCTACTGTATGACATCAGCTCACTCCTCTCCTGAAATACTCTGCACTGCTGGAGACCCTGCTCCTTCTACTGTATGACATCAGCTCACTCCTCTCCTGAAATACTCTGCACTGCTGGAGACCTGCTCCTTCTACTGTATGACATCAGCACACTGCTCTCCTGAAATACTCTGCACTGCTGGAGACCCTGCTCCTTCTACTGTATGACATCAGCTCACTCCTCTCCTGAAATACTCTGCACTGCTGGAGACCCTGCTCCTTCTACTGTATGACATCAGCTCACTCCTCTCCTGAAATACTCTGCACTGCTGGAGACCTGTGCTACTTCACCTATTTAATGCTAAGACTTTGCCCATAAGCAGGGGGTTGACTGGGTTGGGGGGCAGGTGGGAATTTGCCCCTCAGGCCGATCAAGTAACCAGGGGCTGTGGCTATTCTTAGTGCAGGAGACTTTGCTGCTTCTTCTTCTTCTTCTTCTTGATACAGCACAATATTTTCTGTTATCCTGCATTCCTGAAACACTCTGTGCTGCCACTTCTACTCTGGGAACTTGTTAGTCTTTCGGCCTTGACGCTATTTTTAGGCGGTGTTTACCGTGTGTTCTTGTGGGTCCGCTCCTGTCATTGTATAATGAGCGGGGGGGGCGGCTTGGGGTCCGCGCTGAAGACGGGGAGGTCGCGCTCCGCAGACGCCTCGTCAGGAGTCGTCTCATCACAACTGTAATTACTAATTTCCTTAATCGGATGTGATTGGCGGCTTCAGGTGCGAGGTCTCCGCGCTCCAGCGACAGTCACTGATAAACGCAATTTACTTGTGATTTCACAGGTAACAATTATCTGCCGCCGAGTCCAGAAGCCAAAGGACAAAACACTTTATTAACCCAAAGAACCCGGAAAGTTTCCAACCAGAACGAAACCCGGATAACGAGGAAACTTCAACCAACAAACATCCGACACTAAGAGACGAGAACATGCAACATGTCCGAGCAGGCGCCACCGGGGGTCACATCAATGGGAGGAAGACTGGACCAACATACATGAGAGCAATCATTACACTGGTCAACAGCATTTTTGGTGCCAAAGATATTTCATTGAATTTAGGGTAACTTTGGGGTGCTGATTCTGAATATGTCATCAGTTTTGCCAGATTGGCTCAAGTTTTTGAGATTTTTCGTAAAATGTGTTAAAAAAAAGACGTTTTTTGCTACTTTTTTAACGAAGTCTGTTATGTTTCTTCTATGTTTTGTCAGTGTATATTCACCACAAATGTAACAGAATGAGTCTGGATCGTTAAGACAACTTCTTCTTGATGAGTTCATGCTTTTCACTGGACAACAGACAACAAACATAAAGTTAGTGCCAAAAACCAAGCTATGAACAAACTTTTAGAACACTAATTAACACAAAACTATATTGAGAACTGCTCAGTTCAAGTACTAATCCAAAGAAATTAATGAGATGATGCGTCGCATTTACCAACAAGTGCTATAAATAAGATACCAAAAATCTCAAAAACTTGAGCCAATCTGGCAAAACTGATAGCATATTCAGAATCAGCACCCCAAAAATACCCCAAATTCATTAAAATATTTTGGGCACCAGAAAAAAAAATTTTTTTTGTTGACCTGTGTTATCCTATACTAGACGGGAGCTGGATCTATCGCATCAGGTGGGCGGTGACATCATGATGGGGGCGGGCTCTATGGCACTGGGGGGCAGCATTTGCCTCTCCCCTGCCCGCTGTTTGTTCCCCCTCACTCTCTGTCGTCCCCCCCAGTGCTGCCTCGCCCCTGCCCCCCCAGTGCTGCGGGGTGACCATGGTGCGGACTGAGTGAGTGTGGGGTGACCGTAGTGCAAACTGAGGTAGTGCGGGGTGAGCGTAGTGCAAGCTGAGTGCAGGATGACCGTGGTGCAGGTGAGTGCGGGGTGACCGTAGTGCAGGCTGAATGAATGCAAGCTGACCATGATGCGGGCTGAATGAGGGCAGGCTGAGTGAGTGAGTGAGTGAGTGCAAGCTAAATGAGTACGGGCTGACCGTGGTGCGGGCTGAATGAGGGCAGGCTGAGTGAGCACAGGCTGTGGGGGGATGAGTGAAGGTTGTGGGGGGCTGAAAGAGTCAAGGCTCTGGGGCAGTGTGAGTGAGGGCTGTGGGGGATGACTGCTGGCTGGGCTTACGGGTGAGTGCAGGATGTGGGGTTGGGTGTAAATGAGTGCAAGCTGTGGGGGGGTGAGTGGGTGCAGGCTGTGTGGAGGTGTCAGTGAGTTCAGGCTATGGGGGCGGTGAGTGTGGGCTGTTGGTGTAAGTGTGGGCTTAGGGGAGGAGTGAGAGCAGGCTGAGGGTGGTGTGACTGTAGGCTGTGGGGGTGAGTGCAGGCTGAGGGGGGTAAGTGCAGGCTGAGGGGGGTGTGAGTGCGGGCTGTGGGAGGGCTGAGTGAATGAAGGCTGTGGGGGACTAAGTGAGTGAAGGCTTTGGGGGACTGAGTGCAGGCTGTGGGGGGTGAGTGAGTGTGGGATGTGGGGGGGGGTGTAAGTGAAGGCTGTGGGGGGCTAAAAGTGCAAGCTATGGAGGGTGTGAGTGCTGACTGTGGGAGGATGAGTGAGTGCGGGCAGAGGTTGGGTTAGTGAGTGTGGGCTGTGGGGGGTGAGTGAAGGCTCTGGGGGGTGTGAGTGCGTGCAGTTGGGGGTGAAAGGGTGCTGTAGAAATTGAGTAAAGGCACTGGGGGTTGAGTGGGGCACTCTGGGATGAGTGGGGCACTCGGATGAATGGGGGCAGTGGGGGGTGAATGGGAGCAGTTGGGGGTGAGCGGGGGCAGTGGGGGGTGAATGGGAGCAGTTAGGGGTGAGCGGGGGCAGTGTCAGTGAGTGGGGCAGTTTGGGGTGAGCAGTGGGATGGAGAGGCTCCAGTCCACTTCCGTTCACCCCAGCATTCCTCTTACGGAATTGACGTTGGAAAGTTAATAGCCGCGGGGGCGGAGTTAACAGAGAGGGCGTCACAATGGGCGTGGCTGAGGCACTGCCCTGATATGGTGGGCATGTCCTCAGTCATGCCCATTATGACGCCCTCTCTGTCAACTCTCCCCCCTGCGACTAATGAATTGGTGAGTCTATTCCGCAACAATAATGGCGGTGTGAGAGGGAGCGTAGAGGGGAAAGTGGGTGGTGGATGGGCGGAGCACGGACTGGTGCAAGGCGGCGTGTGTGGCGGGTTTCTGTTGTCCACCCCCGCGAGCCTGCGCAATATTAGCATACCCATCACTTGGGTGTGCTAATATGGTGCTGGCGGAAGTGACATAGGCGACATCCAGACGGGGGTGGAGGAGCAAATTTGCAATTATATATACGTTATAATCCAGATTACTGATCCTGAGTTACCTCCTGTATTATACTCCAGAGCTGCACTCACTATTCTGCTGGTGCAGTCACTGTGTACATACATTACATTACTGATCCTGAGTTACCTCCTGTATTATACTCCAGAGCTGCACTCACTATTCTGCTGGTGCAGTCACTGTGTACATACGTTACATTACTGATCCTGAGTTACCTCCTGTATTATCCTCCAGAGCTGCAGTCACTATTCTGCTGGTGCAGTCACTGTGTACATACATTACATTACTGATCCTGAGTTACCTCCTGTATTATACTCCAGAGCTGCACTCACTATTCTGCTGGTGCAGTCACTGTGTACATACATTACATTACTGATCCTGAGTTACCTCCTATATTATACTCCAGAGCTGCACTCACTATTCTGCTGGTGCAGTCACTGTGTACATACATTACATTACTGATCCTGAGTTACCTCCTGTATTATACTCCAGCGCTGCACTCACTATTCTGCTGGTGCAGTCACTGTGTACATACATTACATTACTGATCCTGAGTTACCTCCTGTATTATACTCCAGAGCTGCACTCACTATTCTGCTGGTGCAGTCACTGTGTACATACATTACATTACTGATCCTGAGTTACCTCCTGTATTATCCTCCAGAGCTGCACTCACTATTCTGCTGGTGCAGTCACTGTGTACATACATTACATTACTGATCCTGAGTTACCTCCTGTATTATACTCCAGAGCTGCACTCACTATTCTGCTGGTGCAGTCACTGTGTACATACATTACATTACTGATCCTGAGTTACCTCCTGTATTATCCTCCAGAGCTGCACTCACTATTCTGCTGGTGCAGTCACTGTGTACATACATTACATTACTGATCCTGAGTTACCTCCTGTATTATCCTCCAGAGCTGCACTCACTATTCTGCTGGTGCAGTCACTGTGTACATACATTACATTACTGATCCTGAGTTACCTCCTGTATTATACTCCAGCGCTGCACTCACTATTCTGCTGGTGCAGTCACTGTGTACATACATTACATTACTGATCCTGAGTTACCTCCTGTATTATACTCCAGAGCTGCACTCACTATTCTGCTGGTGCAGTCACTGTGTACATACATTACATTACTGATCCTGAGTTACCTCCTGTATTATCCTCCAGAGCTGCACTCACTATTCTGCTGGTGCAGTCACTGTGTACATACATTACATTACTGATCCTGAGTTACCTCCTGTATTATACTCCAGAGCTGCACTCACTATTCTGCTGGTGCAGTCACTGTGTACATACATTACATTACTGATCCTGAGTTACCTCCTGTATTATACTCCAGAGCTGCACTCACTATTCTGCTGGTGCAGTCACTGTGTACATACATTACATTACTGATCCTGAGTTACCTCCTGTATTATACTCCAGAGCTGCACTCACTATTCTGCTGGTGCAGTCACTGTGTACATACATTACATTACTGATCCTGAGTTACCTCCTGTATTATACTCCAGAACTGCACTCACTATTCTGCTGGTGCAGTCACTGTGTACATACATTACATTACTGATCCTGAGTTACCTCCTGTATTATACTCCAGAGCTGCGCTCACTATTCTGCTGGTGCAGTCACTGTGTACATACATTACATTACTGATCCTGAGTTACCTCCTGTATTATACTCCAGAGCTGCGCTCACTATTCTGCTGGTGCAGTCACTGTGTACATACATTACATTACTGATCCTGAGTTACCTCCTGTATTATACTCCAGAGCTGCACTCACTATTCTGCTGGTGCAGTCACTGTGTACATACATTACATTACTGATCCTGAGTTACCTCCTGTATTATCCTCCAGAGCTGCACTCACTATTCTGCAGTCAGTGTGTTGCAGTGTGGGGTTCCCCCTATGGTTGGGGGCACAGTACCCCCCTCCTCGCCCTCCAGGATGTAACAGATGGGATTAGTGTCTGGCCGGGGGTTCTGTATATTTTCCTTCCTTTAGTTAATGTCTTTGTGTTTATCTTATGACATTTTTGGGCGCTGACTCTGCAGCTCATTCATCGGGGCGCGTTCACACACAGAGATCTCTTTATTCCTCGCTGATCGCAGGTGGGATCTTTTATTAGAAACGATGGGGTTTGCTGCATCTTTTCCTCTCGGAGCTGTTAGTTGCTTCCAGATGGGCCGCGCCCCAAATCACATCCTTACGATCCCTGTGAGACGCAGCGGAGCGGCGAGTGCTCGTCTCACGGTAACGCTAGCCGTTGCGCTGTGCGGGGCGAGGCGACACGTCATGGCAGCCGGTGCGCTGTGCGGGGCGAGGCGACACGTCATGGCAGCCGATCCTTCCTTCCAGACGCTATTTAGTTCCTGATGATTTGCACATTTTGGGAAAGTTTCTGGAGCAAAGAAAGGAAGGAGGAATCCATCTGCTCTGCGTGTCTTATGTGCACCCCCATCATCATCATCAGGCACCCGGGCCCTGGAGCATAGGGGGCCCCAAAAGTCCTTTTGACTTATAAAAAAACACTATATTACTATTAAAGTTTGCAATAAATGGGGGCCCTGTAGGAGCTTTTGCATCGGGGACCATGAGCTTCAAGTTACGCCGCTGATCATCATCATCATCATCATGGAGTTTCCCTTTAAGTTAAGCCGCTGTCCTGACTCCAGGGTGATGAACCCTGTATGGAGGCTCCTCTAGTCGCCCTTTGGTCATATTTCATGCACAGTTTGGTCACCTGACAGATGGCAGTGCTCATGTCACTGGGCAGGGGCAGACTGGGCCGGGGGGCAGAGGTGCATCTGCCCCCTAGGCCGGTCACTTAGCAACAACTCAGGGCCACCAGGTGATTAGGTGTTCCCTACCATTCCTTCACCTACAGCCCCCTCCTTCCCATCTCCTGGTGCCACCTGCCATGATGTGCCGGCTCCATAGTGATCATCCTAAACCCGCCACCTATAATAATAATATAATAATAATAATAATAATTTTATTTATATAGCGCCAACATATTCCGCAGCTTCACATTCACAATACAAAGCTCACATTTAAACAATCATGAGAAACAATTGGAAAATACAATACAATGTCATAAACAATACAATACAAAGCATAACATAGTACAGTGATTGGAGCAAAAAATGGCAACCCTGCTCATAAGAGCTTACAATCTAACAATGAGTGTGGGGGTGACAAGGTACAGGTGCTCATTTGCAATGATAGTATAGTCATAGAGGAGATGGGGAATAGATAGGAGCAGAATAAGTGGCCACAACCCGTTATATGTGATCCACTTGAGGTGGAGCGGATAGACTATGTCTAATGACTGATTTGGGATCATGATAGGCCGCCCTAAAGAGATGTGTTTTTAGGGATCGCCTAAAACTATCTAAGTTTTGGATACACCTAATTTCTTGGGGTAGAGCATTCCAGAGAATTGGTGCGGCTCTGGAGAAGTCTTGGAGCCGGGAGTGGGAGGTTCAGATTAATGCAGAAGTGAGTCTAAAGTCACTTCCAGAGCGAAGAGAACGGGTGGGGTGATAGACAGAGATGAGGGAGGAGATGTAGGGGGGTGCTGCACTGTGAAGAGCTTTGTGGGTGAGAACAAGCAGTTAGAATTGGATCCTATAGTGTATAGGCAGCCAGTGCACTGACTGGCACAGAGCGGATCCTATAATGTATAGGCAGCAAGTGCAGTGACTGGTACAGAGCGGATCCTATAGTGTATGGGCAGCCAGTGTAATGACTGGCACAGAGCGGATCCTATAGTGTACGGGCAGCAAGTGCAGTGACTGGTACAGAGCGGATCCTATAGTGTATGGGCAGCCAGTGCAATGACTGGTACAGATCAGATCCTATAATGTATAGGCAGCAAGTGCAGTGACTGGTACAGAGCGGATCCTATAGTGTATGGGCAGCCAGTGTAATGACTGGCACAGAGCGGATCCTATAGTGTATGGGCAGCCAGTGCAATGACTGGCACGGAGCGGATCCTATAGTGTATGGGCAGCCAGTGCAATGACTGGCACAGAGCGGATCCTATAGTGTATGGGCAGCCAGTGCAATGACTGGCACAGAGCGGATCCTATAGTGTATGGGCAGCCAGTGTAATTGTGGCGCCCCGCAACGAGTGCGTCACAAGGGAGTATTGCAGCCGCAATATTCTCTTGACAAAGCAGTGAAATAGTTAACTCTGAGATCCAACCCAACATAGTTCTCTGCTTTTTTAATTGTTTTTATCATTGTCCATATATCTTGTTTTTGTTATGATTTTTCACTAATAAAATGATATTTATACTTATATTTATATACTACTGGCTTTGATCCCAATCCATTTACCACGCTACTTTTTCTCTTTTGATTTACTGAATTGCCCCTGGCGTGGGATTGGTGATCCTGACTGTGCCGCCCCCATCTTTTTCTTGACCCTAGGCAGACGACTACACCATGCGATGCAGCAGAGCCGACCGGGTACAGCTTCTCCAAGCCCAGACGACGTCACCAGCTTCTCGACCGCCTCACCCTCGCCTACCACCTGTCCTGCTCCGTCACCTGAGCCAATAGACTGTGTCATTCCGGTGGAGGCCGCAACTCGACCCGTTCCAGCGACCAACATCGCAACCGATTCCGTTCTTGAGCCGGAGCTCATAACACGCTCCATGGAAGAACTCGATCTCTACCAGGTTCCCACTGAGGAACCCGCGACATGTTTCACCACTACAGAGACAGTCGCCTGTTTTGTCCCCATACCGGAGGCTTCCCTTGCCATTGCCGAGGCCTACCGGGTAACCGGGATTGAAACACCTTTACCTGCGGAAACAGATGAAGAGGCAGGCAGCCTGGAAGCCCTGCAGGACGTCCCTACGGAAGGATCCGCAGCACCACCGCCCTGTTGTACAACGGAACAAGCTTCAATATCTCTCATCATCGAGCAGCCTGATGTGGTCATCGAGGAAGAGGTCGGAGAGGATGACGACGAGACCCACAGCACCGCTGAGGATTTCGACACCGGGTTCGCTTGGGGAGACAACAAAGAACTTCCTTCCGGACACACAGCTCGGGTACACTGGTCGGGTGCACTGCCGACACCTTCCCCTGTGCCGTTCCACCGGGTTCCGATACAGACAGCCCGCCAAGTTCAAGCTTCCCGCCAAACCACCAGCTCCATTACTCATCTTTACACCCCGAGCCGTAACGACGGAGATGTACGCCAGAGACGACGAGAGGAGTGGCAAGCCCGAGAACGCGCCAACATGGAGGCCCGTGCCGAGGCTCGCCGCCAGCCGCCGCTGCCTGATGAACTCCGCCGTGAAGGTAGAATTTCCACCTTTAATTTAAATACCGGGTGGGGGTTCGCTTGGGAGGTGGGTTTGAATGAGGAGGTGTTTGTGGGGCGCCGGGACGTTGAGTCAAACTTGCCAAGAGGACATCCCGATCGCGACCTATACCGGGGCGATATTATCACCTACGAGCGCTATGCTTGTGCAGATGGGTGGTTTGCTATCCGGGTACGCCATCACCCTCAGAGCCAGTGACTTTAAAACTTGAACTTCATCAATGACTCTGTTCCCGTTAATCATTGACTGTGTGATCTCGCGGCTACAGCCTGGACTCTAGTTAAAGTACAGCCGACCGCCCGCCGGGTCCGCACAAAGTGATTACCTGTTTCTTTGCTTATATCACCAAAGCATTTCTTTACCTGTTTTTCTATTTTAATAAAAGTGTGTCATATATGTATAAAAATGTAAAAACCTCTGTAATGTGAGTAGTTTGACGCTTGGGGACAAGCTGATTTAACCAAGGGGGAGTGTGGCGCCCCGCAACGAGTGCGTCACAAGGGAGTATTGCAGCCGCAATATTCTCTTGACAAAGCAGTGAAATAGTTAACTCTGAGATCCAACCCAACATACAACACCTAGAACAGAGGACCAATCCTAGGTCCTGGTGGGTGGAGTGTTAGGGTAGTGAAGTAGAACACACAATAATCTAGACAGTCAGAACAGAGTCTGAACAGAGTCTGGGATCTAGAGCCTAGAACACAGAACTTGGAGAGGAGCGGGGGCTCCGCACCCCGTGCGGGCCCCTGGGCCGTCACCGGTCGGGTGTCCGCACCTGAGGCCTTAACTACCGGGATTGGGCATATCTACACGGGTTCCCAAAAGACTCCCGTGCCCACAACTCACAGCCGGTTCACTGGTACCGAAGCTGGCAGCAGTTCACCTCTGCCACGCGAACCAGCCCCGTGGAGGAGCAGCTTTATAGGAGCACCCCACCACCAGCCAGTTTCCAGTCGTCTAACCAGCGGTGTACCCACTGAGGGATCCAAGGCTCCCCAAAGCATCCAGAACGTACATCATGGATAGGGCATTGAAGCAGCCTCCCCGTACCCGACCTGGTATTCCTGGGCGACGCTGGCAAGAGAAGCTAAGGAGGTAGAAAGGAGGTACACTGCGGATCTCTGAGGAGCACTATCACTGCTGAGTCCACCCGGTCTTCTACTCAACCACTGTAAGCCATGTACTGCCTGCTGGTGACAGTAAAGACCCGTTGCAGAGACTATCTGTGTCCGTGTCTCCTTATGAACTGTCCGTCGTTAACTAAAGGTAACCGCAGCTGCCGCACAACATCTTGAGCAGCTCCAGCCCCCGGGGATCACCGCTCAGCCTGTGGGGAGCGTAACATCTTGCTGCTGTCCATCACCCCGGGAGGTTCCGCAGCGTCGGTAGCCCTTACCGAATCTACTCATAGGTGGCGTCACGAAGAAAACAAATTAAAACCCCCTTTAATCTGTTCCCGTAAGACGTCTTCATTTTTGATCTGCACTACACCGGGCCCCACTACCGGCAGGCGCGGTCCACCCGTGACAAGGAAGGAGAAGAATCGCCTGTATCAACCGGAGTCCGCCGGCCGCGGTGAGTCATAATGACTGACACAGAGCGGATCCTATAGTGTATGGGCAGCCAGTGTAATGACTGGCACAGAGCGGATCCTGTAGTGTATGGGCAACTGTGTCAAAAAAGTGTATTTTTGTCGCTATGTTTTTCCTGCTAAGAGATACAGAAATGGTGCAGAAAACCCTTGCACCAAATCATAAATGTGCACACATCCCCTTAGGTGTCTATGGGGCCCCCAGTTCCCGCTGCTCAGGTTTGTGCTGTGAGATGAGACATTGCTATCTTGCAGTTGCACAGATGGTGCAGGATGGATGATTCGGATCGTCAGCTCCTGGGGTCTCTGTGCTTGCAGCATATGTTCCTCTGTTTGGGGTTTGCAGGGTCTCCAGCACCGCAGCTCGATGGGGTCAGTGCCGCATGCACCAGGCTGCGGATCCGCAGGGCAGTAACAGAAGGTGAACAAGCAGGACGCAGATTCAGGGGCGGCTGCGGAGTCATTACCCAGAAGATAAATGAGCTGCAGCCGGGGCCACGATGGGAAGATCTACAGAGAGCGAAGACGTTCCCGAACATTTACATGGAAAACTTTATAATTGATGATGATGACAGAAAGAGCGATAAACCGTGGAGAGACAGGTGTGAAACCGCAGCAAGCGTCTGATCCTGAGCAGTGACGTAACGTGAAGCTCATGGGCCCCAATGCGAAAGCTCCAACGAGGCCCTCAATTATTGCACTTATTGACTTTTGGGGCCCCCTAGGGTCCAGGGCCTGGGTATGATTGTGACCCCTGCACCTATTGTAGTAACCCCTACCCCCCTGAGCCTGAGACTTGTGACTTCTAGTCAAAGCTGAAGCGTTTTTAGTGGAGTCTGCACTAGAATTATTCACCAGATCTCTGCTTGCTGTCAATGAATGGCATTGTTACAGACAGGGCCGCCACTAAGGGGGTACACCTCAGGCCGGAGTCAGGGGCCCCAGGCCTGAATACAGGGGGCATGGCTATTAGATCAGGGGCAGGGGCGCCTAACCGTGACACAGGGGGCGTGGCTGTTTGGAGCAAGGAGGCCTGTCACCCCAGCTGGCACACGCTGCTTTGCTGTGTCCATGCAGCACTGGCGACACATCAGCGACGCGGGATTACCGTGACAGAGACGACAGCGCTACACTCACATAGCAGGCGGGAAATAGACTTCACTGTCAGCTTTCCCGTCCCGCTATTTGAAATGAACAGCGATGTGAAAACGACGCACCAGCGATCCCCGCCAGGTCGTATCGTTATCGGTATCGCTGGTGCGTCGTTATGTGTGACGGGGGCTCTATACTTATAGGACCTCTGATGATGTCACAATCATGGCCGGAGCAAGATCACATGGCTGTGACATCACCAGAGGCCTGTAAGCTAAACGCACACAGCACCAGGAGCCAGGTACTGTAGACCACTTACACCCACACACCCTACACTCACCCTGCACTCACACTCACCCACCACTCACACTCACCCTGCACTCACGTCACACTCTGCCCTGCACTCGCCTTGCACTCACGTCACACTGTCTCTAACGCAAAACCTGCGTCACTGATTGTTCGCGGCTGGCTGGGCGCGACCAATCAGCGATGCGGGATTTCCATTACAGCGAAACAGGCACAGTCCATCTGGTCTCCCGGCCCCCCTCCGCTCGGTCTCCTGCCCGCTGCTCACCCCCTCCATGCTCCATCCCGGCCACCGCTCCATGCTCCATCTGCCCGCCACTCACCCTGCCAAAGGCCGCAGGGGGTGAGGGTGGAGCTACCAAAGGGGGCGTCATAATGGCCGTGAACAAGGGCACGCCCACTACCTGTATATACAGTAGAGTGCTGTCTGTGTATACAAGATATACAGCCAGCAGTCTCTGCATATGGCCTGCAGTCTCTTTGTATACGTCCTGCATACCCTCCTATGTGTATACATCCCGCTGCAGTCACTAATGTGCATATGACCTGCAGCAATCACTAATGTGCATATGTCTCGCAGCAGTCTCTAATGTGCATACGTCTAGCAGCAGTCTCCACTGTGCACAGGTCCCGCATACGTCTCCATTGTGTATATGGCCAGCAGTATTCTCTATTGTGTACAGCCAGTAGCAGTCTCTATTGTGTATTCTCTACTGTGTGTATAGTCAGCAGCCGTCTCCATTGTTTATTCGGCCAGCAGCAGTCTCTATTGTGTATTCTCTATCGTATATACAACTATTGTGTATTCAGCCCACAGCAGTCTCAAGTATGTGTGTGTGTAATATATAATAGAGAGAGAGTGTAAAAAAAGTAAAAAACAGCCAAAAATCTAGAAAAAAGTGGACTTTCTGTGGCCACGCATTGGGCCACTTTTTTCTCTTTTTGTGCCGTTTTCCCCTTTTTTACTCTATTGTAAGGATGCATCTGGATTGCTGGTTGGGAAAGCTTTCCACATAAATTGAAGTAATTTTTGGTGCTGTTCCAATTTTTCACTATACATATAATATGTTTGGGTGGAGGCGGAGCCAGGTGGAGACTCAAGGGAGCCCCAAAATTTAGGCGTCAGGGGCCCCAAAATTCCTAGTGGCAGCCCTGGTTACAGAGGATCAAAACCTCTACAAGCTGAATACTTCCCACAGCTGAGGGTTCGTGACAATCTTCTGTGAGCTCAGCCCTGCAGCCGTACCAACGTCTGTCCTGAGCAGGTTACAAAGTGTCAGCTCTTCAGCTCCGCACTCAATCCTGATACATTGTAACCAGCGGCGTAACTTGAGTTTCATGGGTCTCCACAGTGGTGTAACTTCAAGCCCAGGGGCCCCGATGCGAAAGCTCCACGGGGCCCCAAATTATTGCAAATCTTTAATAATATTAGTCTTTTTCTATAGGCCAAAGGGACTTTTGGGGCCCCCCTAGGCTGCAGGGCCCGGGTGCGATCGCAACCCCTGCACCTGTTGTAGTTACGCCCCTGGGTCTCCATGTAAAAGCTCCAGTGGGGCCCCAATTATTGCAAATCTTTAATAATAAAAATAGTCTTTTTCTGTAGGCCAAATCGACCTTTGGGGCCCCCAGGCTCCGGGGCCCGGGTGCGGTCACAGCCCCTGCACCTGTTGTGGCTTTCTTACGATTTGCTCCTTTTATCTTGGTTCTTTGTGATTTTTAATCTTCTGCCCGATCCTTCATTGATTGGTGCGGATTTATTCATGGATGGAGACCATCTGTAGGAGGATTCAGTATTATTAATATTTCGCTGGCCCCCGGGCCCCCGGCCGCGGCCCGTCTTGGGATTCATGGTTTATGGCTGTTCGGTGGATTCTCCACAATATTTATTGCAGAGACTCTTTATTTCTCTACTGTTGTTACATTGTATCTGTGTGAGAATGATGGTATTATTACATTATAGGGTCGGGATTCACCCCTGATTATTAGGGGCAGCACGAGGCTCGGGGGTCAGCGCTGCACTATAACCTCACCGGAAATGTTGTCGCCCTTGAAATTGTTACAGAAAATGAAGTATTTCTCCGAGTATTATCACAATTTCCCATGTTTTGTTATACGCAGGATTATTTCCTTTGTGCATTCGAACAACAGAAAAAAACAGACTTTTCTCTGCCCTCCCCCATATGTGACTGTAGGTCCTGTGCTCTTTTCTCTGCCCTCCCCCATATGTGACTGTAGGTCCTGTGCTCTTTTCTCTGCCCTCCCCCATATGTGACTGTAGGTCCTGTGCTCTTTTCTCTGACCTCCACCATATGTGACTGTAGGTCCTGTGCTCTTTTCTCTGCCCTCCCCCATATGTGACTGTAGGTCCTGTGCTCTTTTCTCTGACCTCCCCCATATGTGACTGTAGGTCCTGTGCTCTTCTCTCTGGCCTCTCCCATATGTGACTGTAGGTCCTGTGCTCTTTTCTCTGCCCTCCCCCATATGTGACTGTAGGTCCTGTGCTCTTTTCTCTGACCTCCCCCATATGTGACTGTAGGTCCTGTGCTCTTTTCTTTGCCCTCCCCCATATGTGACTGTAGGTCCTTGGCTCTTTTCTCAGACCTCCCCCATATGTGACTGTAGGTCCTGTGCTCTTTTCTCTAACCTTCCCCATATGTGACTGTAGGTCCTGTGCTCTTTTCTCTGACCTCCCCCATATGTGACTGTAGCTCCTGTGCTCTTTTCTCTGCCCTCCCCCATATGTGACTGTAGGTCCTGTGCTCTTTTCTCTGCCCTCCCCCATATGTGACTGTAGGTCCTGTGCTCTTTTCTCTGCCCTCCCCCATATGTGACTGTAGGTCCTGTGCTCTTTTCTCTGCCCTTCCCCATATGTGAATGTAGGTCCTGGGCTCTTTTCTCTGACCTCCATCATATGCGACTGTAGATCCTGTGCTCTTTTCTCTGCCTTCCCCCATATGTGACTGTAGGTCCTGTGCTCTTAGCTCTGTCATCCTCCATATGTGACTGTAGGTCCTTGGCTCTTTTCTCTGACCTCCCCCATATGTGACTGTAGGTCCTGTGCTCTTTTCTCTAACCTTCCCCATATGTGACTGTAGGTCCTGTGCGATTTTTCTCTGACCTCCCCCATATGTGAATGTAGGTCCTGTGCTCTTTTCTCTGACCTCCCCCATATGTGACTGTAGGTCCTGTGCTCTTTTCTTTGCCCTCCACCATATGTGACTGTAGGTCCTGTGCTCTTTTCTCTGACCTCCCCCATATGTGACTGTAGGCCCTGTGCTCTTTTCTCTGACCTCCATCATATGTGATTGTAGGTCCTGTGCTCTTTTCTCTGACCTCCTCCATATGTGACTGTAGGTCCTGTGCTCTTTTCTCTAACCTTCCCCATATGTGACTGTAGGTCCTGTGCTCTTTTCTCTGACCTCCCCCATATGTGACTGTAGCTCCTGTGCTCTTTTCTCTGCCCTCCCCCATATGTGACTGTAGGTCCTGTGCTCTTTCTCTGCATCCTCCCATATGTGACTGTAGGTCCTGGCTCTTTTCTCTGCACCTTCCCCATATGTGAATGTAGGCCTGTGCTCTTTTCTCTGACCCTTCCCCATATGTGACTGTAGTTCCTGTGCTCTTTTCTCTGCCTCCCCCATATGTGACTGTAGGTCCTGTGCTCTTGCTCTGTCCTCCCCATATGTGACTGTAGGTCCTGTGCTCTTTTCTCTGACCTCCCCCATGTGTGACTGTAGGTCTGTGCTCTTTTCTCTAAACCTTCCCCATATGTGACTGTAGGTCCTGTGCATTTTCTCTGACCTCCCCCATATGTGATGTAGTCACTGTGCTCTTTTCACTGACCTCCCCCATATGTGACTGTAGGTCCTGTGCTCTTTTCTCTGACCTCCACCATATGTGACTGTAGGTCCTGTGCTCTTTTCTCTGACCTCCATCATATGTGATTGAACGGTCCTGTTCTCTTTTCTCTGACCTCCCCCATATGTGACTGTAGTCCTGTGCTCTTTTCTCTGCCCTCCTCCATGTGTGACTGTAGGTCCTGTGCTCTTTCTCTGTCATCCCCATATGTGACTGTAGGTACTGGGTGCTATTTTCTCTGACCTCCCCCATATGTGACTGTAGTCTGTCTCTTTTCACTACCTCCATGTGTGACTGTAGGTCACTGTGCTCTTTCTCTGCCCTCCTCCATATATGACTGTAGGTCCTGTGCTATTTTCTCTGACTCCCCCATATGTGACTGTAGGTCTGTGCTCTTTCCTATCTTTATTCCTCTTCTCTGACCTCCCCCATATGTCTGTAGGTCCTTGTGCTCTTTTCTCTGACCTCCCCATATGTGACTGTAGGTCCTGTGCTCTTTTCTCTGACCTCCCCCATATGTGACTGTAGGTCCTGTGCTCTTTTCTCTGACCTCCCCCATATGTGACTTATTATCATGAGTGACCCCAAAATAGGAAGTATTGGAAACCCTGTGTCGATTATTTTCTTCTCCATAATTGAGTGATAAAAATCTAAATAAAGTTCCATCAAGTTTCAGTGAGAAGATCTCATCCCGACCAGTAGAGCGGGTCAGCGCCTCCAGGTCACCGGCTCCCTTAACAGGAGGTCAGTGGCTCACTGGTTGCTGCACCCTGGATTACAGCCTCAGATTCAGGATATTTACAGGCAGATTATTCCATGTTTCATTATAAAAAAATATGTAGAGAAACCCTCCGAACTTCACAAATAAACAGTTCACGATGAGCCAGACGGGCCCACATCCTGCCCCGCCGCAGCCGCCCCGTGTTTTCACAAGTGCTTTATATCCTGGAGTGTAAATACAGCAAATATGTGACCGGAGAGCGAGATCCAATGTATCACTACTCTCATCATCCCTGACCTCAGGAGCTCACACTCTAATCCCCTATCACATAATGTATCACTACTCTCATCATCCCTGACCTCAGGAGCTCACACTCTAATCCCCTATCACATAATGTATCACTACTCTCATCATCCCTGACCTCAGGAGCTCACACTCTAATCCCCTATCACATAATGTATCACTACTCTCATCATCCCTGACCTCAGGAGCTCACACTCTAATCCCCTATCACATAATGTATCACTACTCTCATCATCCCTGACCTCAGGAGCTCACACTCTAATCCCCTATCACATAATGTATCACTACTCTCATCATCCCTGACCTCAGGAGCTCACATTCTAATCCCCTATCACATAATGTATCACTACTCTCATCATCCCTGACCTCAGGAGCTCACACTCTAATCCCCTATCACATAATGTATCACTACTCTCATCATCCCTGACCTCAGGAGCTCACACTCTAATCCCCTATCACATAATGTATCACTACTCTCATCATCCCTGACCTCAGGAGCTCACACTCTAATCCCCTATCACATAATGTATCACTACTCTCATCATCCCCGACCTCAGGAGCTCACACTCTAATCCCCTATCACATAATGTATCACTACTCTCATCATCCCCGACCTCTGGAGCTCACACTCTAATCCCCTATCACATAATGTATCACTACTCTCATCATCCCTGACCTCAGGAGCTCACATTCTAATCCCCTATCACATAATGTATCACTACTCTCATCATCCCCGACCTCAGGAGCTCACACCTAATCCCCTATCACATAATGTATCACTACTTCATCTTACATACCAAGGAGTGTACACATCAATCTTACATACAAATATGTATCACTACTACTCATCATCCCGACCCAGGAGTCACAATCCAATCTCCTATTCCATAATGTATCACTACTCTCATCATCCCGACCCAAGATGTCATAATCTAATCTCCCATCACGCAGTGTATCACTACTCCATCATCATGACTCCCAGAGCTCACAGTCTAATCCCTTATCATACATGTCCCTTTCCAAATTTAGCACATGGGGATTGAACTTTATTTACGCCACTGTTTCTAGCATTAGAAACACCTCCTCTCCTGAATACTCTGTGCTGCTCCACCTGTGACCTCCCACCAGATCAGCACACTCATCTCCTGAAATACTCTGTGCTGCTCCACCTGGACCTCCACCAGATGCAACACTACTCTCCTGAAATACTCTGTGATACTACCACTGTGACTCCCCCAGATCAGCACACATCTTCCTGAATACTATGTGCTGCTCACATGTTCCTTCCCAAGATCTGCACACTCCCATCCTGAAATACTCTGTGCTGCTCAGCTGTGACTCCACCGATCAGCACACTCCTCTCCTGAAATACTCTGTGCTGCTCACCTGTGTCCTCCCACCAGATCAGCACACTCCTCTCCTGAAATACTCTGTGCTGCTCCACCTGTGACCTCCCACCAGATCAGCACACTCCTCTCCTGAAATACTCTGTGCTGCTCACTGTGACTCCTCACAGATCTGCACACTCCTCTCCTGAAATACTCTGTGCTGCTCAGCTGTGACTCCCACAAGATCTGCACACTCCTCTCCTGAAATACTCTGTGCTGCTCAGCTGTGACTCCCTACAGATCAGCACACTCCTCTCCTGAAATACTCTGTGCTGCTCCAGCTGTGACCTCCCACCAGATCAGCACACTCCTCTCCTGAAATACTCTGTGCTGCTCCACCTGTGACCTCCCACCAGATAAGCACACTCCTCTCCTGAAATACTCTGTGCTGCTCCACCTGTGACCTCCCACCAGATCAGCACACTCCTCTCCTGAAATACTCTGTGCTGCTCAGCTGTGACCTCCCACAAGATCTGCACACTCCTCTCCTGAAATACTCTGTGCTGCTCAGCTGTGACCTCCCACCAAGATCTGCACACTCCTCTCCTGAAATACTCTGTGCTGCTCCACCTGTGACCTCCCACCAGATCAGCACACTCCTCTCCTGAAATACTATGTGCTGCTCAGCCTGTGACCTCCCACCAGATCAGCACACTCCTCTCCTGAAATACTTGTGCTGCTCAGCTGTGACCTCCCACCAGATCAGCAAACTCCTCTCCTGAAAAACTCTGTGCTGCTCAGCTGTGACCTCCCACCAGATCTGCACACTCCTCTCCTGAAATACTCTGTGCTGCTCAGCTGTGACCTCCCACCAGATCAGCACACTCCTCCCTGAAATACTCTGTGCTGCTCCACCTGTGACCTCCACCAGATCAGCACACTCCTCTCCTGAAATACTCTGTGCTGCTCCACTGTGACCTCCCACCAGATCAGCACACTACTCTCCTGAAATACTCTGTGCTGCTCCACTGTGACCTCATGACAAGATGAGCTCACTCGTCTCCTGAAATACTCTGTGCTGCTCAGCTTTGACCTCCCCCAGATCAACACACTCCTCTCCTGAAATACTCTGTGCTGCTCCACTCTGACCTCCCACCAGATCTGACACTCTCCTCCTGAAATCCTCTGTGCTGCTCTCTCCTTGGCTCTGCTTGCTGTCCTGGGGCATTGGAGGATTCGCCAGTGAAATTGTCGGTTTTGCAGTGATTTTGGCGTTTTCAGTCATCAGTAGTTGGATACACGTGAGGCCGGAGCTGAAAGCCGTAATCTTCCCTCCTCCAAACAAAGACATGAGAGAGAACATGAGCGTTTACCCGTCCGTCACCGCGTCCGTCAGCTCCGCGCCGCAGATTGGAGGAGATGGCGGCGCCCCTGCAGCTTCTGACCCGATCACAATGGAGTAAAGTGGAGCAAAGTGCTGTAATCACAACGAAGAAAGCGCCGCGTGCACACCGCCATTGTTACGTGTTTGTGTGCGCGAGCGAAACGTGGACAAAAGGGAGGCGAAACCGGCTGTTCTGTGCCGCTGAAAACAACATTTATGTAATCATAGGTAATCTGCTGCTGGAGACTGGGGGAAGATCACCCGCAGCCACCAAGAAAACCACCACCACCACCAGGCCACGCGACACCTCCGAGAAAAACCACCGCCACCAGGGACAGCAACACCTCCGAGAAAAACCACCACCACCAGGGACAGCAAACCTCCGAGAAAAACTCACCACCACCAGGGACAGCAACACCTCCGAGAAAAACCACCCCACCAGGACCGCAACACCTCAGAGAAAAAACACCACCACCCACGAACACTCCGAGAAAACTACCGCCACCAGACGCAGCACACCTCAGAGAAAAACCACCGCCACCAAGACAGCAACGCCTCCGAGAAAAACCACCACCACCAGGCCCCCACGACACCTCGAGAAAAACCACCCCACCAGGCCGCAGAACACCCGAGAAAAAACACCTACCAGGCCACACGACACACCTCCGAGAAAAACCACCCACCAGGCCCTGGACACCTCCGAGAAAAAACTACCGCCACCAGGAAACACACACCTCGAGAAAAACCACCGCCACCAGGAACGCACACCTATCGAGAAAAACCACCATCACCAGGACAGCAAACACCTCCGAGAAAAACCACCGCCATCCAGGCCCCGAAACACCTCCGAGAAAAACCACCGCCACCAGGGATGACACCTACTGAGAAAAACCACCCACACCAGAGACAGCAACACCTCCAGAAAAACCACCGCCATCAGGGACAGCAACCCTCCGAGAAAAACCACCACCACCAGGCCCCGACACCTCCGAGAAAAAACACCGCCACCAGGAAGCAACTCAGACAACCACCGCACCGGGATAAGCAACCCAGAAAATCACGCCACCAGAGCACGCAACACCTCGAGAAAAACCACCGCCACCAGGGACAAACAACACTCTGAGAAAAACCACCACCACCAGGCCCGCGACACCTCCATGAAAAACCACCGCCACCAGGGACAGCAACACCTCCGAGAAAAACCACCACCACCAGGCCCCGAAACACCTCCAAGAAAAACCACCACCAGGGACAGTAACGCCTCCGAGAAAAACCACCGCCACCAGGCCTCACGACACCTCCGAGAAAAACCACCGCCACCAGGGACAGCGACACCGCTGAAAAGAACCACCGCCACCAGGGAGAGCTACACCTCTGAGAAAAACCACCACCACCACCAGGCCCACGACACCTCCAAGAAAAACCACAAAAAGACACCGCAACACCTCCAAGAAAAACCACCGTTACCACCAGGCCCCACAACACCGCTGAGAAAAACAACCACCACCAGAGACAACACTTCTGAGAAAAACCACCATCACCAGAGACAACACCTCCGAGAAAAATCACCACCACCAGAGACAACACCTCCAAGAAAACTCACCGCCACCAGAGACAACAACACCTCCGAGAAAAACCAACGCCACCGGGGACAGTGACACCTCCGAGAAAAACACCACCAGCAGGGACAGCGACACTGCTGAGAGAGGAACCACCACCACCAGGGGCAGTGACACCTCAGAGAAAAACCACCACCAGGCCCCGCGACACCTCCGGAGAAAAAACACCAAAAGACACCACAACACTCCAAGAAAAACCACCGTTACCGCCATGCCCCACAACACCACTGAGGAAAACCACCGCCACCAGGGACAACCCCTCTGAGAAAAAACACCACCACCAGGGACTAGAGCAGAGTGGGGAAGAGTAGGAGCAAAGTAGAGTGGGACAAGAGCAGGAGCAGAGCAGAGTGGGGGAGAGCAGGGGGAGAGCAGGAGCAGAGCAAGTGGGGGAGAGCAGAGTGGGGGAGAGCAGGGGCAAAGCAGAGTGGGGGAGAGCTGGAGCAGAGCAGAGTGAGGAAGAGCAGGGGCAGAGCAGAGTGAGGAAGAGCAGGGGCAGAGCAGAGTGAAGCAAGAGCAGGGGCAGAGCACAGTGGAGCAAGAGCAGAGCAGAGTGGGGCAGAGCAGAGTGGGGGAGAGCAATGGCAGAGCAGAGTGGGGGAGAGCAGAGCAGAGTGGGAAGAGCAGAGTGAGGCAAGAGCAGGGGCAGAGCAGAGTGGGGAAGAGCAGGGGCAGAGCAGAGTGGGAAGAGCAGGGGCAGAGCAGAGTGGGGAAGAGCAGGGGCAGAGCAGAGTGGGGGCATAACTGGGCAAAGTAGAGTGGGCGTGTGTGTCAGGGCACAGGACGGTGATTCCCCCCTCCCGCCCTTTCCCAGAAACACTCGTTTTATAGCCGGACGTCTGTGGGCGGAGCCTGGCACTCATTGACTTACATTGGGCTCGGTGCTCGGCCGAGTACACGAATATCTTGGGATGCCCGGCCCGAGCACCGAGCACCCGAGCATTTTACTGCTCGCTCATCTCTACTCTCCATCTGTGGGCGGGGCCTGTGATGAATGATATCGATGTCACAGTTATGTGATGTAGCTCCGCCCATGACAGTGACATCACCACAAGTCCTGTAAGTCCCAGCTGATTGGCGGCTGGGGGGGGGAAATCTGGCTAGGGGCGTCGGGTTGGTGGGGGGCTTCCGGGAACGGGCGGGGTTCACTGGGCCGCGGCTGCCATATTAGCAAACCCATCACTTGGGTGTAGCAATATGGCGCTGGCAGATGTGACATAGGCGACATCCCGGGAGTGGAGGAGCCACTGAGCTATTCTATATATCTATATATTCTGGAGGACATTGCGCTGCTCTTTCTCGTTCGGGGGCCGCTCCTCGGCTCTTTCTCGTTCGGGGGCCGCTCCTCGGCTCTTTCTCGTTCGGGGGCCGCTCCTCGGCTCTTGCTCGCTCGGGGGCCGCTCCTCGGCTCTTGCTCGCTCGGGGGCCGCTCCTCGGCTCTTGCTCGCTCGGGGGCCGCTCCTCAGCTCTTGCTCACTCGGGGGCCTCTCCTCGGCTCTTGCTCGCTCGGGGGCCTCTCCTCAGCTTTTGCTCGCTTGGGGGCCGCTCCTCGGCTCTTGCTCATTCGGGTGCCGCTCCTCGGCTCTTGCTCGCTCGGGGGCCGCTCCTCGGCTCTTGCTCGCTCGGGGGCCGCTCCATGGCTCTTGCTCGCTCGGGGGCCGCTCCTTGGCTCTTGCTTGCTCGAGGCTGTTCCTCGGCTATTGCTTGCTCGGGGGCCGCTCCTCAGCTCTTGCTCCCTCGGGGGCCGCTCCTTGGCTCTTGCTCACTCGGGGACCGCTCCTCAGCTCTTGCTCGCTCGGGGGCCACTCCTCGGCTCTTGCTTGCTCGGGGGCCGCTCCTCGGCTCTTGCTTGTTCGGGGGCCGCTCCTCGGCTCTTGCTCACTCGGGGGCCGCTCCTCGGCTCTTGCTTTCTCGGGGGCCGCTCCTCGGCTCTTGCTCACTCGGGGGCCGCTCCTCGGCTCTTGCTCACTCGGGGACCGCTCCTCGGCTCATGCTCGCTCGAGGGCCGCTCCTCGGCTCTTGCTCGCTCGGGGGCCGCTCCTCGGCTCTTGCTTGCTCGAGGCTGTTCCTCGGCTCTTGCTTGATCGGGGGCCGCTCCTCGGCTCTTGCTCGCTCAGGGGCCGCTCCTCGGCTCTTGCTTGCTCGGGGGCCGCTCCTCGGCTCTTGCTCGCTCGGGGGCCACTCCTCGGCTCTTGCTTGCTCGGGGGCTGCTCCTCGGCTCTTGCTCGCTCGGGGGCCACTCCTCGGCTCTTGCTTGCTCGGGGGCCGCTCCTCGGCTTTTACAACTTTCTAGAGTATTTTTGGAAACTCGTCAGGAGACGGTAACATTGCTGAGGCAGCAGATACCGGAGCTCGTTAGACGCCGTCCACAATATCTGCAATCAGGTGAGATCGTTAGTGAGTGATTGATGCCCGGCCGCGTTACTCACAATTAACCTTCACGTTCATTAGCCGCGCTTCATCTTCATATCTTTACAGAAATGAGTTTCCAGGAGTCGCGATCGGATCAAGAAAAGCGGAAGAAAAAGACAAAGAAAGAAGTGAGACGGGGCCCCGCCGCCATCACCACCTCCAGTATATAATACAGAGCTACAGACAGGGACACCAGCAGTGGTCAGGGGTTCAAGTGCTGAATGGCGGTATTACTCCTGGTGCAGGTATATAGGCGCTGTATAGCAGTATTACTCCCGGTACATGTATATAGGCGCTGTATAGTAGTATTACTCCTGGTACAGGTATATAGGCGTTGTATAGCAGTATTACTCCTGGTACAGGTATATAGGCGTGTATAGCAGTATTACTCCTGGTACAGGTATATAGGCCTGTATAGCAGTATTACTCCTGGTACAGGTATATAGGCGCTGTATAGCAGTATTACTCCTGGTACAGGTTTATATAGGACTGTATAGCGGTATTACTTCCTGGTACAGGTATATAGGCGCTGTATAGCAGTATTACTCTGGTCAGGTATATAGGCGCGTATAGCGTATTACTCCTGTCAGGATATAGGCTGTATAGCGTATTACTCCTGGTCAGGTATATAGGCTGTATAGCAGTATTACTCCTGGTACAGGTATATAGGCTGTATAGCAGTATTACTCCTGGTACAGTATATAGGCGCTGTATAGCAGTATTACTCCTGGTACAGTATATAGGCGCTGTATAGCAGTATTACTCCTGGTACAGGTATATAGGCGCTGTATAGCAGTATTACTCCTGGTACAGGTATATAGGCCTGTATAGCAGTATTACTCCTGGTACAGGTATATAGGCCTGTATAGCAGTATTACTCTGGTACAGGTATATAGGCAGTATAGCAGTATTACTCTGGTGCAGGTATATAGGCGCGTATAGCAGTATTACTCTGTACAGGTATATAGGGCTGTATAGCAGTATTACTCCTGGTACAGGTATATAGGCGTGTATGCAGTATTACTCCTGGTACAGGTATATAGGCGTGTATGCAGTATACTCCTGGTACAGGTATATAGGCGCTATGCGTATAGGCAGTATATAATCATTACCTGGTACAGGTATATAGGCGCTGTATAGCAGTATTACTCCTGGTACAGGTATATAGGCGCTGTATAGCGTATTACTCCTGGTACAGGTATATAGGCGCTGTATAGCAGTATTACTCCTGGTGCAGGTATATAGGCGCTGTATAGCAGTATTACTCCGGTACAGTATATAGGCGCTGTATAGCAGTATTACTCCTGGTCAGTATATAGGCCTGTATAGCAGTATTACTCTTGGTACAGGTATATAGGCGTTGGTATACGTATTCCTGACAGATTAGGCTTTAGCGTATACTCTGGAGGTATATAGGTGCGATAGCTATTATCCTGGTACAGGTATATAGGCTGTATAGCAGTATACTCTGGTACGGTATATAGCTGTATAGCATATACTCCTGTACAGGTATATAGGCTGTATAGCAGTATACTTGGTACAGGTATATAGGTTGTATAGCTATTACTCCTGTGCGGATTAGGCGCTGTAAGCAGTATACTCCTGGTACAGGTATATAGATGCGTATAGAGTATACTCCTGGTACAGGTATAGCGTGTATAGCGTATTATCCTGGTGCAGGTATATAGGCGCTGTATGCAGTATTACTCTGGTGCAGGTATAAGGCCTGTAGCATATTACTCTGTCAGGTATATAGGCGTTTGCATATTACACTTGTAAGGTATATAGCTGTAAGCAGTATTATCTGTAGGTATATAGGCCTGTATGCATATTACTCTGTCAGGTATATAGTGCGATAGCATATTACTCCTGTACAGGTATATAGGTGCTTATACGTATACCCTGGTCAGGATATAGTGTGTAAGCCGTATACTCCTGGTCAGGTATATAGGTCTGTATAGCATATTACTCTGTGCAGGTTATAGGGCAGTATAGCAGATTACCTTGGTACAGGTATATAGGTGTTGTATAGCAGTATTACTCCTGTTACAGGTATATAGGCACTGTATAGCAGTATTACTTCTGGTACAGGTATATAGGCGCTGTATAGCAGTATTACTCCTGGTACAGGTATATAGGCGTGTATAGCGTATTACTCCTGGTACAGGTATATAGGCGCTGTATAGCAGTATTACTCCTGGTACAGGTATATAGGCGCTGTATAGCAGTATTACTCCTGGTACAGGTATATAGGCGCTGTATAGCCGTATTACTTCTGGTACAGTTATATAGGTGCTGTATAGAGTATTACTCCTGGTTCAGGTATATAGGCGTTGTATAGCAGTATTACTCCTGGTACAGGTATATAGGCGTTGTATAGCAGTATTACTCCTGTACAGGTATATAGGCGCTGCATAGCAGTATTACTCCTGGTACAGGTATATAGGCGCTGTGTAGCAGTATTACTCTTGGTAAAGGTATATAGGCGTTGAATAGCAGTATTACTCCTGGTACAGGTATATAGGCGTTGTATAGCAGTATTACTCCTGGTACAGGTATATAGGCGCTGTATAGCAGTATTACTCCTGGTACAGGTATATAGGTGCTGTGTAGCAGTATTACTCTTGGTACAGGTATATAGGGTTGCATAGCAGTATTACTCTGGTACAGGTATATAGGTGCTGTATAGCAGTATTACTCCAGGTACAGGTATATAGGCACTGTATAGCAGTATTACTCCTGGTTCAGGTATATAGGCGTTGTATAGCAGTATTACTCCTGGTACATGTATATAGGCGTTGTATAGCAGTATTACTCCTGGTACAGGTATATAGGCGCTGCATAGCAGTATTACTCCTGGTACAGGTATCTAGGCGCTGTGTAGCAGTATTACTCTTGGTACAGGTATATAGGCGCTGTATAGCAGTATTACTCCTGGTACAGGTATATAGATGCTGTATAGCAGTATTAATCCTGGTAGAGGTATATAGGCGCTGTATAGCAGTATTACTCCTGGTACAGGTGTATAGGCGCTGTATAGCAGTATTACTCATGGTACAGTTATATAGGCGCTGTATAGCAGTATTACTCCTGGTACAGGTATATAGGCGCTGTATAGCAGTATTACTCCTGGTACAGGTATATAGGCGCTGTATAGCAGTATTACTCCTGGTACAGGTATATAGGCGTTGTATAGCGGTATTACTCCTGGTACAGGTATATAGGCGCTGTATAGCAGTATTACTCCTGGTACAGGTATATAGGCGCTGTATAGCAGTATTACTCTTGGTACAGGTATATAGGCGTTGCATAGCAGTATTACTCCTGGTACAGGTATATAGGCGTTGTATAGCAGTATTACTCCTTGTGCAGGTATATAGGCACTGTATAGTAGTATTACTCTGGTACAGGTATATAGGCGTTGTATAGCAGTATTACTCCTGGTACAGGTATATAGGCGTTGTATAGCAGTATTACTCCTGGTACAGGTATATAGGCGTTGTATAGCAGTATTACTCCTGGTACAGGTATATAGGCGTTGTATGGCAGTATTACTCCTGGTACAGGTATATAGGTGCTGTATAGCAGTATTACTCCTGTTACAGGTATATAGGCACTGTATAGCAGTATTACTCCAGGTACAGGTATATAGGCACTGTATAGCAGTATTACTCCTGGTTCAGGTATATAGGCGCTGTATAGCAGTATTACTCCTGGTGCAGGTATATAGGCGCTGTATAGCAGTATTACTCTGGTACAGGTATATAGGCGTTGTATAGCAGTATTACTCCTGGTACAGGTATATAGGCGTGCATAGCAGTATTACTTCTGGTACAGGTATCTAGGCGCTGTGTAGCAGTATTACTCTTGGTACAGGTATATAGGCGCTGTATAGCAGTATTACTCCTGGTACAGGTATATAGATGCTGTATAGCAGTATTAATCCTGGTAGAGGTATATAGGCGCTGTTAGCAGTATTACTCCTGGTACAGGTGTATAGGCGCTGTATAGCAGTATTACTCATGGTACAGTTATATAGGCGCTGTATAGCAGTATTACTCCTGGTACAGGTATATAGGCGCTGTATAGCAGTATTACTCCTGGTACAGGTATATAGGCGCTGTATAGCAGTATTACTCCTGGTACAGGTATATATGCGCTGTATAGCAGTATTACTCCTGGTGCAGGTATATAGGCGCTGTATAGCAGTATTACTCCTGGTATAGGTATATAGGCGCTGTATAGCAGTGTTACTCCTGGTACAGGTATATAGGTGCTGTATAGCCGTATTACTTTTGGTACAGTTATATAGGTGCTCTATATACAGGTGTTTTTGTGCCCCTTCCCTATATATGAGGCAGCTCGGGCTTTGTAGTCAGAAGTTGTGGAGACGTCTTGGAGTCAGAGAATTTTCCTTGTTGTAATATTTAACCTTGTGGAGAATGATTACCTTCAGATGTTCCCACCTGGACGCGGAGCCGCGATCGCCCCCAACAAGCCCCGTAATTACCCCGCGCCGCTGTACACTCATTTTATCCATCTCATTACGGCATAAAGTGTCGTGAATAACGCGGCTCCGGTGAAAGGTTTCTCCATTGTAACATAATTGCCATTTTTGTCTAATATAAAGACGCCTCCTCCTCTGTGAATGTCGTCACATGACCGCGGACCTGCCGGGCCGTCCGGAAAATAACATGATTTCCCGTCCGTGCGGTTCCCGACTCCTCTTAATAGCGGCACATAATTGCCTGTAACTAAGGCGCCTTTGTGCGCCGCGGCGGTGAGAGGCGGGCGGACGCCTGCACACATTTCTATAGAGGATTGACAAGAGCTCGGAAGTTAAAATGTCCATATACAAGGCCTGAAGCCCCCAGCAGGGTCCAGTCCTGTAAGACCCCAGTCCTCCACCCCGAGCGAGCGACAGTGTGACCGCCGTCATCCAAGAGAACACCGGCAACATGACTAAGGAAACGTGCAGAGCCAGGGTATGGGAGGGAGGGATGGAGGAAGGAGGAAGGGAGAGAGGAAGGAACTGTGAGAGGGAGGAGGGAGAGAGGGAGGAGGGAGAGAGGGAGGAAGGGAGAGAGGAAGGGAGGAAGAGAGGGAGGAAGGGAGAGAGGAAGGGAGGAAGGGAGAGAGGAAGGGAGGAAGGGAGGGAGGAAGGGAGAGAGGGAGGGAGGGAGGAAGGGTGAGAGGGAGAGAGGGGAGGGAGAGAGGGAAGGGAGGGAGGGAGGAAGAGAGGAAGGAAGAGAGGGAGGAAGGGAGAGAGGGATGGAGGAAGGGAGAGAGGGAGGAAGGGTGAGAGGGAGAGAGGGAGGAAGGGAGGGAGGGAAGGAAGGGTGAGAGGGAGGGAGGGAAGGAAGGGTGAGAGGGAGGGAGGGAAGGAAGGGTGAGAGGGAGAGAGGGAGGGAGGGAGGAAGGGTGAGAGGGAGAGAGGGAGGAAGGGTGAGAGGGAGAGAGGGAGGAAGGGAGAGAGGGAGGAAGGGAGGGAGGGAAGGAAGGGTGAGAGGGAGAGAGGGAGGAAGGGAGAGAGGGAGGAAGGAGAGAGGGAGGAAGGGAGGGAGGGAAGGAAGGGTGAGAGGAGGAAGGGTGAGAGGGAGAGAGGGAGGAAGGGAGAGAGGGAGGAAGGGAGGAGGGTGAGAGGGAGGAAGGGTAAGAGGGAGAGAGGGAGGAAGGGAGAGAGGGAGGAAGGGAGGGAGGGAAGGAAGGGTGAGAGGGAGGAAGGGAGAGAGGGAGGAAGGGAGGGAGGGAGGAAGGAAGAGAGGGAGAGAGGGAGGAAGGGAGAGAGGGAAGAAGAGAGGGAGGGAGGGAAGGAGGAAGGGTGAGAGGGACAGAGGGAGGAAGGAAGGAAGGGAAGGAGGAAGGGAGAGAGGAAGAGAGGGAGGAAGGAAGGGAGAGACGGAGGAAGGGAGAGAGGGAGGAAGGGAGGGAGGGAGGGACGGATGTAGGAAGGTAGGGATGGAGAGAGAGGGATGGAGGAAGGGAGGGATGGAGGAAGGAAGGGAGAGAGAGGGAGGGAGAGAGGGAGGAAGGAAGGAAGGGATGGAGGAAGGGAGGGATGGAGGAAGGGAGAGGGGGAGGAAGGGAGAGAGGGAGGAAGGGAGGGATGGAGGAAGGGAAAGGGGGAGGAAGGGAGAGAAGGAGGAAGGGAGAGAGGGAGGGAAGGGAGGGGAGAGGGAGGAAGGAGAGAGGGAGGAAGGGAGGGATGGAGGAAGGGAGGTATGGAGAGAGGGAGGAAGGGAGGGATGGAGGAAGGGAGGGAGGGAGGGAAGGAGGAAGGGTGAGAGGGACAGAGGGAGGAAGGAAGGAAGGAGGAAGGGAGAGAGGAAGAGAGGGAGGAAGGAAGGGAGAGACGGAGGAAGGGAGAGAGGGAGGAAGGGAGGGAGGGACGGATGTAGGAAGGTAGGGATGGAGAGGGGATGGAGGAAGGGAGGGATGGAGGAAGGGAGAGAGGGAGGGATGGAGGAAGGAAGGGAGAGAGGGAGGGAGAGAGGGAGGAAGGGAGGAAGGAAGGAAGGGATGGAGGAAGGGAGGGATGGAGGAAGGGAGAGGGGGAGGAAGGGAGAGAGGGAGGAAGGGAGAGAGGGAGGAAGGGAGGGAGAGAGGGAGGAAGGGAGTGAGAGGGAAGAAGGAGAGAGGGAGGAAGGGAGGGATGGAGGAAGGGAGGTATGGAGAGAGGGAGGAAGGGAGGGAGGAAAGGAGGGAGAGAGGGAGGAAGGGAGGGATGGAGGAAGGGAGTGAGAGGTAGGAAGGAGAGAGGGAGGAAGGGAGGGATGGAGAGAGGAAAGAAGGGAGTGAGGGAGGAAGGGAGAGAGGGAGGAAGGGAGGGATGGAGGAAGGGAGGGATGGAGGAAGGGAGGTATGGAGAGAGGGAGGAAGGGAGAGAGGGAAGAAGGGAGGGATGGAGGAAGGGAGCGAAGAAGGAAGGCAGGGATGGAGAGAGGAGCATGGGAGAGAGAGAGTAAGGGAGGGATGGAGAGAGGAGGGATGGAGAGAAGGAGGAATGGAGAGAGAGGGAGGAAGGGAGAGAGAGAGAGGGAGGAAGGGAGGGATGGAGAGAGGGAGGAAGAGAGGGATGGAGAGAGGGAGGAAGGGAGGGATGGAGAGAGGGAGGAAGGGAGGGATGGAGAGAGGGAGCAAGGGAGGGATAAAGAGGAAGAAAGGGAAGGATGAAGAGAGGGAGGGATGGAGAGAGGAAGAAAGGGAAGGATGGAGGAAGGGAAGGATGGAGGAATGGAGGTATGGAGAGAGGAAGGAAGGGAGGGATGGAGAGAGGCAGAAATGGAAGGATGGAGAAAGGCAGGAAAGGAAGGATGGAGGGATGGCGAGAGGGCAGAAGGGAGGGATGGAAAGACGGAGTAAGGAAGGGATGGAGGGATTGATCAATGATGAGAGGTATTTATCTCCATCAAGACATGGAGGGATGAAGGGATGGAGGGAGGAATGGATGAATGGAGGAAGGAAGAGATGGAGGAAAGGAAGGATGGATGAGTGAATGGATGGATGGAGGAAAGGAAGGAGGGATAGAGGGATGAAGGGAAGGATGGATGGTTGAAGGAAGGGAGGGATGGGGGATGGATGGAAGGATGAAAAGATGGATGAATACAGTTAGGGCCAGAAATATTTGGACAGTGACACAATTTTGGCGAGTTGGGCTCTGCATGCCACCACATTGGATTTGAAATGAAACCTCTACAACAGAATTCAAGTGCAGATTGTAACGTTTAATTTGAAGGGTTGAACAAAAATATCTGATAGAAAATGTAGGAATTGTACACATTTCTTTACAAACACTCCACATTTTAGGAGGTCAAAAGTAATTGGACAAATAAACATAACCCAAACAAAATATTTTTCTTTTCAATATTTTGTTGCGAATCCTTTGGAGGCAATCACTGCCTTAAGTCTGGAACCCATGGACATCACCAAACGCTGGGTTTCCTCCTTCTTAATGCTTTGCCAGGCCTTTACAGCCGCAGCCTTCAGGTCTTGCTTGTTTGTGGGTCTTTCCGTCTTAAGTCTGGATTTGAGCAAGTGAAATGCATGCTCAATTGGGTTAAGATCTGGTGATTGACTTGGCCATTGCAGAATGTTCCAGTTTTTTGCACTCATGAACTCCTGGGTAGCTTTGGCTGTATGCTTGGGGTCATTGTCCATCTGTACTATGAAGCGCCGTCCAATCAACTTTGCAACATTTGGCTGAATCTGGGCTGAAAGTATATCCCGGTACACTTCAGAATTCATCCGGCTACTCTTGTCTGCTGTTATGTCATCAATAAACACAAGTGACCCAGTGCCATTGAAAGCCATGCATGCCCATGCCATCACGTTGCCTCCACCATGTTTTACAGAGGATGTGGTGTGCCCTGGATCATGTGCCGTTCCCTTTTTTCTTCCCATCATTCTGGTACAGGTTGATCTTTGTCTCATCTGTCCATAGAATACTTTTCCAGAACTGAGCGGCTTCTTGAGGTGTTTTTCAGCAAATTTAACTCTGGCCTGTCTATTTTTGGAATTGATGAATGGTTTGCATCTAGATGTGAACCCTTTGTATTTACTGTCATGGAGTCTTCTCTTTACTGTTGACTTAGAGACAGATACACCTACTTCACTGAGAGTGTTCTGGACTTCAGTTGATGTTGTGAACGGGTTCTTCTTCACCAAATAAAGTATGCGGCGATCATCCACCACTGTTGTCATCCGTGGACGCCCAGGCCTTTTACAGTTCCCAAGCTCACCAGTCAATTCCTTTTTTCTCAGAATGTACCCAACTGTTGATTTTGCTACTCCAAGCATGTCTGCTATCTCTCTGATGGATTTTTTCTTTTTTTTCAGCCTCAGGATGTTCTGTTTCACCTCAATTGAGAGTTCCTTTGACCGCATGTTGTCTGGTCACAGCAACAGCTTCCAAATGCAAAACCACACACCTGGAATCCACCCCTGACCTTTTAACTACTTCATTGATTACAGGTTAACGAGGGAGACGCCTTCAGAGTTAATTGCAGCCCTTAGAGTCCATTGTCCAATTACTTTTGGTCCCTTGAAAAAGAGGAGGCTATGCATTACAGAGCTATGATTCCTGAACCCTTTCTCCGATTTGGATGTGGAAACTCTCATATTGCAGCTGGGAGTGTGCACTTTCAGCCCATATCTTATATATAAAACCCGAAGGCCACTTCCGGAAAAGGCCACGCCCACTTCCGTGATGGTCGTCGCCCAGGCTCATCCAGTGCACTGTAGCTGGGCTGCCCCCCGGCTACAGGCACCGGCACACGGAACGTTCCGATCTCGGAAGTTCCGTGCGCCCTCCAGCCACTCCCCTCCACCTTTGCCCTCCAGCCAGTAGCTACACACCGGGGGGGGGGGGGGCCCGTGCTCCCTGCCGTGAGCCTGGAGAGGAGGGAGGGCGGGACTTCCTCTCCTGCAGCTCTGCCCGCCCCTCCTCTCCTCCTACACCCGACGCCCGGCCACCGGTAAGTCTGCAGCCATACAGGCTGCTCTGCCCTTCAGCCTGTGTGGCCCCCACTGACCTCCAGCCTGTGTGCCCCCTCTGACCTCCAGCCTGTGTGCCCCCACTGACCTCCAGCCTGTGTGCCCCCTCTCACCTCCAGCCTGTGTGGCCCCCTCTGACCTCCAGCCTGTGTGGCCCCCACTGACCTCCAGCCTGTGTGCCCCCTCTCACCTCCAGCCTGTGTGGCCCCCTCTGACCTCCAGCCTGTGTGGCCCCCACTGACCTCCAGCCTGTGTGCCCCTCTGACCTCCAGCCTGTGTGCCCCCTCTGACCTCCAGCCTGTGTGGCCCCCACTGACCTCCAGCCTGTGTGGCCCCCACTGACCTCCAGCCTGTGTGGCCCCCACTGACCTCCAGCCTGTGTGGCCCCCACTGACCTCCAGCCTGTGTGGCCCCCACTGACCTCCAGCCTGTGTGGCCCCCACTGACCTCCAGCCTGTGTGGCCCCCACTGACCTCCAGCCTGTGTGCCCCCTCTGACCTCCAGCCTGTGTGCCCCCTCTGACCTCCAGCCTGTGTGCCCCCTCTGACCTCCAGCCTGTGTGCCCCCACTGACCTCCAGCCTGTGTGCCCCCACTGACCTCCAGCCTGTGTGCCCCCACTGACCTCCAGCCTGTGTGCCCCCACTGACCTCCAGCCTGTGTGCCCCCACTGACCTCCAGCCTGTGTGCCCCCACTGACCTCCAGCCTGTGTGCCCCCCTGTCCTCTGCCCCCTGCCCCCTGTACCCTGTCCCCTGCCCCCTGTCCCCTGCCCCCTGCCCCCTGTCCCCTGCCCCCTGTCCCCTGCCCCCTGTCCTCTGCCCCCTGTCCTCTGCCCCCTGTCCTCTGCCCAGCCGCCTCTGCCCCCTGTCCTCTGCGTCCTCTGCCCCCTGTCCTCTGTGTCCTCTGCCCCCTGTCCTCTGCGTCATCTGCCCCTGTCCTCTGCGTCATCTGCCCCCTGTCCTCTGCCTCCTCTGCCCCCTGTCCTCTGCGTCCTCTGCCCCCTGTCCTCTGCGTCCTCTGCCCCTGTCCTCTGCGTCCTCTGCCCCCTGTCCTCTGCGTCCTCTGCCCCCTGTCCTCTGCGTCCTCTGCGTCCTCTGCCCCCTGTCCTCTGCGTCCTCTGCCCCTGTCCTCTGCCCCCTGTCCTTTGCGTCCTCTGCCCCCTGTCCTTTGCGTCCTCTGCCCCCTGTCCTTTGCGTCCTCTGCCCCCTGTCCTTTGCGTCCTCTGCCCCCTGTCCTCTGCCCCCTGTCCTCTGCGTCCTCTGCCCCCTGTCCTCTGCGTTCTCTGCCCCCTGTCCTCTGCGTCCTCTGCCCCCTGTCCTCTGTGTCCTCTGCCCCTGTCCTCTGTGTCCTCTGCCCCCTGTCCGCTGTGTCCTCTGCCCCCTGTCCTCTGTGTCCTCAGCCCCCTGTCCTCTGTGTCCTCTGCCCCTGTCCTCTGCGTCCTCTGCCCCCTGTCCTCTGCGTCCTCTGCCCCCTGTCCTCTGCGTCCTCTGCCCCCTGTCCTCTGCCCCCTGTCCTTTGCGTCCTCTGCCCCCTGTCCTCTGCCCCCTGTCCTTTGCGTCCTCTGCCCCCTGTCCTTTGCGTCCTCTGCCCCCTGTCCTTTGCGTCCTCTGCCCCCTGTCCTTTGCGTCCTCTGCCCCCTGTCCTTTGCGTCCTCTGCCCCCTGTCCTCTGTGTCCTCTGCCCCTGTCCTCTGTGTCCTCTCCCCCTGTCCTCTGTGTCCTCTTCCCCCTGTCCTCTGTGTCCTCTGCCCCCTGTCCTCTGCGTCCTCTGCCCCCTGTCCTCTGCGTCCTCTGCCCCCTGTCCTCTGCCCCCCTCTGTGTCCTCTGCCCCCTCTCTCTGCCCCCTCTGTGTCCTCTGCCCCCTCTCCTCTGCCCCCTCTGTGTCCTCTGCCCCCTGTCCTCTGCCCCCTCTGTGTCCTCTGCCCCCTGTCCTCTGCCCCCTCTGTGTCCTCTGCCCCCTGTCCTCTGCCCCCTCTGTGTCCTCTGCCCCTCTGTGTCCTCTGCCCCCTCTGTGTCCTCTGCCCCCTCTGTGTCCTCTGCCCCCTCTGTGTCCTCTGCCCCCTGCCCCCTGTCCCCTGTCCTCTGCCCAGCCGCCTCTGCCCCCTGTCCTCTGCCCCCTGTCCTCTGCCCCCTGTCCTCTGCCCCCTGTCCTCTGCCCCCTGTTCCCCTGTCCTCTGCCCAGCCGCCTCTGCCCCCTGTCCTCTGCCCAGCCGCCTCTGCCCCCTGTCCTCTGCCCAGCCGCCTCTGCCCCCTGTCCTCTGCCCCCTGTCCTCTGCCCCCTGTCCTCTGCCCCCTGTCCTCTGCCCCCTGTCCTCTGTCCTCTGCCCCCTGTCCTCTGCCCCCTGTCCTCTGCCCCCTGTCCTCTGCCCCCTGTCCTCTGCGTCCTCTGCCCCCTGTCCTCTGCGTCCTCTGCCCCCTGTCCTCTGCGTCCTCTGCCCCCTGTCCTCTGCGTCCTCTGCCCCCTGTCCTCTGCGTCCTCTGCCCCCTGTCCTCTGCGTCCTCTGCCCCCTGTCCTCTGCCCCCTGTCCTCTGCGTCCTCTGCCCCCTGTCCTCTGCGTCCTCTGCCCCCTGTCCTCTGCCCCCTGTCCTTTGCGTCCTCTGCCCCCTGTCCTCTGCCCCCTGTCCTCTGTGTCCTCTGCCCCTGTCCTCTGCGTCCTCTGCCCCCTCTCCTCTGCCCCCTGTCCTCTGCGTCCTCTGCCCCCTGTCCTCTGCGTCCTCTGCCCCCTGTCCTCTGCGTCCTCTGCCCCCTGTCCTCTGCGTCCTCTGCCCCCTGTCCTCTGCCCAGCCGCCTCTGCCCCCTGTCCTCTGCCCAGCCGCCTCTGCCCCCTGTCCTCTGCCCAGCCGCCTCTGCCCCCTGTCCTCTGCCCAGCCGCCTCTGCCCCCTGTCCTCTGCCCCCTGTCCTCTGCCCCCTGTCCTCTGCCCCCTGTCCTCTGCCCAGCCGCCTCTGCCCCCTGTCCTCTGCCCAGCCGCCTCTGCCCCCTGTCCTCTGCCCAGCCGCCTCTGCCCCCTCTCCTCTGCCCACGCCGCTGCGCTGACCACTCTGCCCACGCCGCTGCGCTGACCAATCTCACCGCACTCACTGTTAACCACTGAGCCACCGCACTCACTGCTAACCACTGAGCCACCGCACTCACTGCTAACCACTGAGCCACCGCACTCACTGCTAACCACTGAGCCACCGCACTCACTGCTAACCACTGAGCCACCGCACTCACTGCTAACCACTGAGCCAGCGCACTCACTGCTAACCACTGAGCCACGCACTCACTGCTAACCACTGAGCCACCGCACTCACTGCTAACCACTGAGCCACCGCACTCACTGCTAACCACTGAGCCACCGCACTCACTGCTAACCACTGAGCCACCGCACTCACTGCTAACCACTGAGCCAGCGCACTCACTGCTAACCACTGAGCCAGCGCACTCACTGCTAACCACTGAGCCACCGCACGCAGTACTAACCACTGAGCCACCGCACTCACTGCTAACCACTGAGCCACCGCACTCACTGCTAACCACTGAGCCACCGCACTCACTGCTAACCACTGAGCCACCGCACTCACTGCTAACCACTGAGCCACTGCACTCACTGCTAACCACTGAGCTACCGCACTCACTGCTAACCACTGAGCCACTGCACTCACTGCTAACCACTGAGCCACCGCACTCACTGCTAACCACTGAGCCACCATATACTCTGCTACCCACAGAGCCGCCTGTATACACACAATTCATTTCACCGCACTCCCGTAACTATTAGTAAATAAACTATATATGGATTCTAGACTACCCGATTCTTTAGAATCGGGCCACCATCTAGTTATATATATAATTGTATTTCTGAACATGTTTTTGTAAACAGCTAAAATAACAAAACTTGTGTCACTGTCCAAATATTTCTGGCCCTAACTGTATATGGATGGATGGATGGATGAAGACATGAAGGGATGGCTGGATGGATGAAAGGAGGGATGAAAGGATGGTTTGAAGAAGGAAGGGATGGATGGATGAAGAGATGAAAGGAGGAATGGATGGATGGATTAATGGATGAAGGGAGGGAGGGATGGATCTGGAGAAGTCTTGCAGGCGGTGCCTATCTGTGAGGCACTGATAGGACTTGTTCACATTTTGCATTTTTATCCTTTTTTTCTGATACAGAAAGATTGCAGCTTTTTATAACAAAATAGATAAGATTTCTATAATCTCCTCCCTGCTCCGCGTCCTTTCCTTGTGTGTGGACTCACTATGTGTTTTTATTGCAGTTTGTTGGTTCTTTTCGCGCTTCTTCTGCAGTTTTTCTCCCCTGAGCTCAGGATCAGAATAATCCCTCATTAAAACCTCCGGCAGAAGAGCTGAGTGTGAACACGGTCCACCGGATCAGGAGAGGAGCTGAGTGTGAACACGGTCCACCGGATCAGGAGAGGAGCTGAGTGTGAACACGGTCCACCGGATCAGGAGAGGAGCTGAGTGTGAACACGGTCCACCGGATCAGGAGAGGAGCTGAGTGTGAACACGGTCCACCGGATCAGGAGAGGAGCTGAGTGTGAACACGGTCCACCGGATCAGGAGAGGAGCGGAGTGTGAACACGGTCCACCGGATCAGGAGAGGAGCTGAGTGTGAACACGGTCACCGGATCAGGAGAGGAGCTGAGTGTGAACACCGTCCACCGGATCAGGAGAGGAGCTGAGTGTGAACACGGTCCACCGGATCAGGAGAGGAGCTGAGTGTGAACACGGTCCACCGGATCAGGAGAGGAGCTGAGTGTGAACACGGTCCACCGGATCAGGAGAGGAGCTGAGTGTGAACACCGGATCAGGAGAGGAGCTGAGTGTGAACACAGTCCACCGGATCAGGAGAGGAGCTGAGTGTGAACACCGTCCACCGGATCAGGAGAGGAGCTGAGTGTGAACACCGTCCACCGGATCAGGAGAGGAGCTGAGTGTGAACACGGTCCACCGGATCAGGAGAGGAGCTGAGTGTGAACACGGTCCACCGGATCAGGAGAGGAGCTGAGTGTGAACACGGTCCACCGGATCAGGAGAGGAGCTGAGTGTGAACACAGTCCACTGGATCAGGAGAGGAGCTGAGTGTGAACACAGTCCACCGGATCAGGAGAGGAGCTGAGTGTGAACACAGTCCACTGGATCAGGAGAGGAGCTGAGTGTGAACATGGTCCACTGGATCAGGAGAGGAGCTGAGTGTGAACACCGTCCACCGGATCAGGAGAGGAGCTGAGTGTGAACACAGTCCACCGGATCAGGAGAGGAGCTGAGTGTGAACACGGTCCACCGGATCAGGAGAGGAGCTGAGTGTGAACACGGTCCACCGGATCAGGAGAGGAGCTGAGTGTGAACACGGTCCACCGGATCAGGAGAGGAGCTGAGTGTGAACACCGTCCACCGGATCAGGAGAGGAGCTGAGTGTGAACACGGTCCACCGGATCAGGAGAGGAGCTGAGTGTGAACATGGTCCACTGGATCAGGAGAGGAGCTGAGTGTGAACACGGTCCACTGGATCAGGAGAGGAGCTGAGTGTGAACATGGTCCACTGGATCAGGAGAGGAGCTGAGTGTGAACACGGTCCACTGGATCAGGAGAGGAGCTGAGTGTGAACACGGTCCACCGGATCAGGAGAGGAGCTGAGTGTGAACACGGTCCACCGGATCAGCAGAGGAGCTGAGTGTGAACACGGTCCACCGGATCAGGAGAGGAGCTGAGTGTGAACACGGTCCACCGGATCAGGAGAGGAGCTGAGTGTGAACACGGTCCACCGGATCAGGAGAGGAGCTGAGTGTGAACACGGTCCACCGGATCAGGAGAGGAGCTGAGTGTGAACACGGTCCACCGGATCAGGAGAGGAGCTGAGTGTGAACACCGTCCACCGGATCAGGACAGGAGCTGAGTGTGAACACGGTCCACCGGATCCGGAGAGGAGCTGAGTGTGAACACCGTCCACCGGATGAGGAGAGGAGCTGAGTGTGAACACGGTCCACCGGATCAGGAGAGGAGCTGAGTGTGAACACGGTCCACCGGATCAGGAGAGGAGCTGAGTGTGAACACGGTCCACCGGATCAGGAGAGGACCTGAGTGTGAACACGGTCCACCAGATCAGGAGAGGAGCTGAGTGTGAACACGGTCCACCGGATCAGGAGAGGAGCTGAGTGTGAACACGGTCCACCGGATCAGGAGAGGAGCTGAGTGTGAACACCGTCCACCGGATCAGGAGAGGACCTGAGTGTGAACACGGTCCACCGGATCAGGAGAGGAGCTGAGTGTGAACACAGTCCACCGGATCAGGAGAGGAGCTGAGTGTGAACACGGTCCACCGGATCAGGAGAGGAGCTGAGTGTGAACACCGTCCACCGGATCAGGAGAGGAGCTGAGTGTGAACACAGTCCACCGGATCAGGAGAGGAGCTGAGTGTGAACACGGTCCACTGGATCAGGAGAGGAGCTGAGTGTGAACACGGTCCACTGGATCAGGAGAGGAGCTGAGTGTGAACACGGTCCACCGGATCAGCAGAGGAGCTGAGTGTGAACACAGTCCACTGGATCAGGAGAGGAGCTGAGTGTGAACACCGTCCACCGGATCAGCAGAGGAGCTGAGTGTGAACACGGTCCACCGGATCAGGAGAGGAGCTGAGTGTGAACACGGTCCACGGATCAGGAGAGGAGCTGAGTGTGAACACGGTCCACCGGATCAGGAGAGGAGCTGAGTGTGAACACGGTCCACCGGATCCGGAGAGGAGCTGAGTGTGAACACCGTCCACCGGATCAGGAGAGGAGCTGAGTGTGAACACGGTCCACTGGATCAGGAGAGGAGCTGAGTGTGAATACCGTCCACCGGATCAGGAGAGGAGCTGAGTGTGAACACCGTCCACCGGATCAGGAGGGGCAGAGATTGATGGAGTCGGCTCCATCGGTGACCGCGCTGCCTCCAGACATATGGAAGATCCGGCCGCTATTGCTCTCTGGCATCTGCACTTTGAAGAAAATCCCTTCCCTTTCTGTAAAGGTACTGTCACACATTGTTCTATCTTGTTGCTGTGTACAAATGTAACAATGTGTCCATGATTTCACTACCAGAGACATTGCTAGTAATATTGCCGCGTGTGACGCTACCTTTAGGGCGAGGACCACAGGCAGGAGAGGGGCCCTGTGCTAAACCAAAATGGGCCCTGCTCTTGAGATGGGGATGGGCCCCCAGACCTCTTGGGCCCCTGTGTGGCTGCACATGTTGCACCACTCACATGTCCGCTCTTGTGCTATTACTCTCTGGTATCTGCACTTTGCCGTTCTGTAAGGGTGAAGACGTCTTCTGGCAATCAGTGTCATCTTGGGAGATGGAAGGATCCTGTTGCCTCCGCCGTCATCCAACGCAGCAGATTGCGGTTTTCTGGATAATTAATGGCGCCCCTCCATATTTCCCGCTCTCTTTGGGCCGGTTGTTTTTGGAGCAGAATGTGAGTGCGGAGAAGCTTCTTCATCTTTCTTGTCAAAACACAGACGTAGAAAAACACGATGGAAACATCTGTTCTCCTCTTCTGTCGTGAACAGAACTCAGAAGAGAAGGAGAAAAGAGAATTTAATTAAGAAATAGCGGGACGGAGCGAGGATGAGACACGAGCCGGCGTCCTCCATTACACTCGCTGTCACCGCCAAGGATGGAGAGTGGAAAGGATCAGAACGCGTCCTCCTCGCCGGATCCATTATCTCCACATAGAACAAGTGCGCTCATTATCCGCTCACTGTCTGCATGGAACGTTCCGGAATGTTCCTTATTAATAAGAACAAAGTAGGTCACACAAGAAGTCTGTGAAAAGCAAAGGCCGCCCTATGACACCAGGACCTATACATATCCAGGACTTAGTATATATGTGCCCCATCCTGGCATATATGTTCCCTGTCCTGATATATTTGTCCCCAACCTGGTATATATGTCCTCCATCCTGGTATATATTTCCCCATTCTGGTATAGATGTCCCTCCTCCTCGTATACATATCCCTCGTATATGGTATATATGCCCTTCCTAATGGTATATATCTCCCTCCTCCTGGTATATATGTCCCTCCTAATGGTATATATGGCCCTCCTCCTGGTATATATAGTCCCCATCCTGGTATATATGTCCTCATCCTGGTATATATGTTCCTCCTCCTGGTATATATGTCCCTCCTGGTATATATGTCCCTCCTCCTGATATATATGGCCCTCCTCCTGGTGTATATATTCCCCATCCTGGTATATATATATCCACATCCTGGTATGTATGTCCTCATCCTGGTATATATAGTCCCCATACTGGTATATATGTCCCCATCCTGGTATATATGTCCCCCTTCCTGGTATATATGTCCACATCCTGGTATATATGTCTCCATCCTGGTATATATGTCCCCACCCTGATATATATGGCTCCCATTCTGATATATGTGTTCCCTCTTTTGCCGCTGTTCTTTAAAGCATAATAAAAGATCAATTCTACTCACCTTCTCTCACAACATGGGGATCCTCTTCCATAGGCGGCGCAGAAGACGGCAGCTGAATTCAGAGATGAGCAGCACATGACATCACTGCCACCATGTGCCGTGAGTGATCTGCATGCTGACATCAGCGGCCAGACTCTTAATAGGCCGGTGTCATGTATTGCAGTGCAGGGGCCCGCCGAGTCTCTGCACAGCAATACATGCCAGTAGGGAAGGTGCACATCTAATCGAAATAGAGTCAGCGGGCCCCCATCCTGCCTAGCTCTGGTTGTGGTCTGCGATCACGATCATTACACCCCCTGCTCCTCATCATGTCCCATGAAGTCCATATTGGCCCAGACAGCGCCGGACGGTGCGACCTGACACTGATGGACCCTGACCTTGGAGTCACCTCTAATCTCTGTGGAAGTTGTTCTGGCTCTTTATCACCATTTACATCGTCCATCTCATCAGTTTTCCTCTTGCAGCTGTATCCAGGGAGGTTGTCTACAGCCCCATAGATCTTACACTTCTATATATTATGTGCAGCTCTAGTAACAGGAACATCCAGCCGTTATAACCTTTACTTCCAACAAGTCTGTCTATAAATTTCTCTCTAATCTCAGGACACAAATCTCAGCTTCTTTGCTCCATGTTCAGTGTAGTACACAGCATGACAACAAACAGCACAATGACTACTTTTCTCCCTGTAAATAAGCAACTGACTGATCTGTAGACACCTGTGATGCTGATAAAAGTTTGCAGCTTAGTTTTATGTATCTCTATGGTCAAATCTTTTCTATAAGAGCCATTATTTGTGTCTGGGCCATTGTCATTCATATTTTATTGTACTATTTTTCCATTGAACCAAAATTCACGAGTAAAGTCCGATCCTTATTATTGAGTAAATTTACATTTAAAACTACGCATGTGTATATATATTAGGGTTATGCATATATGTGTGTACCGTATATACTCGCGTATAAGCCGAGTTTTTCAGCCCAAAAATTGGGCTGAAAAGTCCCCCCCTCGGCTTATACGCGAGTCAATACTGTCCACCTCAAAGTTTGGCGCCCCCACCTCACTTTCTGGGCCCCCCCGCATGCAGCGCTGCGCATATACATTACTTGTCTAGCAGCTGTCACCCTCCGGTGGCGGATTGCGGCTCCCGGCTCCGGGCTCCATCTTCCTCGCTGACTTCCTGCTTGTCAGGTGACCGGCCGGCGTCGCGATGACGTCATCGCGATGAGCCCCGGTCACAAAGCAGGAAGACAGCGAGGAAGATGGAGCCCGGAGCCGGGAGCCGCAATCCGCCACCGGAGGGTGACAGCGCCAAATTATGAGGGGGGCCCTGCTGGGGCCCTGTATACTACCACTGGGGCTGTATACTACCACTGGGGCTGTATACTACTACTGGGGCTGTATGTATACTACCACTGGGGCTATATACTACCACTGGGGCTGTATACTACCACTGGGGCTGTATACTACTACTGGGGCTGTATGTATACTACCACTGGGGCTATATACTACCACTGGGGCTGTATACTACTACTGGGGCTGTATGTATACTACCACTGGGGCTATATACTACCACTGGGGCTGTATACTACCACTGGGGCTGTATACTACTACTGGGACTGTATGTATACTACCACTGGGGCTATATACTACCACTGGGGCTGTATACTACCACTGGGGCTGTATGTATACTACCACTGGGGCTATATACTACCACTGGGGCTGTATACTACTACTGGGGCTGTATGTATACTACCACTGGGGCTATATACTACCACTGGGGCTGTATACTACCACTGGGGCTGTATACTACTACTGGGGCTGTATGTATACTACCACTGGGGCTATATACTACCACTGGGGCTGTATACTACTACTGGGGCTGTATGTATACTACCACTGGGGCTATATACTACCACTGGGGCTGTATACTACCACTGGGGCTGTATACTACTACTGGGGCTGTATGTATACTACCACTGGGGCTATATACTACCACTGGGGCTGTATACTACTACTGGGGCTGTATGTATACTACCACTGGGGCTATATACTACCACTGGGGCTGTATACTACCACTGGGGCTGTATACTACTACTGGGGCTGTATGTATACTACCACTGGGGCTATATACTACCACTGGGGCTGTATACTACCACTGGGGCTGAATATACCACTGGGGCTGTATACTACTACTGGGGCTGTATGTATACTACCACTGGGGCTATATACTACCACTGGGGCTGTATACTACTACTGGGGCTGTATGTATACTACCACTGGGGCTATATACTACCACTGGGGCTGTATACTACTACTGGGGCTGTATGTATACTACCACTGGGGCTATATACTACCACTGGGGCTGTATACTACCACTGGGGCTGTATACTACTACTGGGGCTGTATGTATACTACCACTGGGGCTATATACTACCACTGGGGCTGTATACTACCACTGGGGATGAATATACCACTGGGGCTGCTGTATACTACCACTGGGGCTGTATGTATACTACCACTGGGGCTGTATATACCACTGGGGCTGCTGTATACTACCACTGGGGCTGTATACTACCACTGGGGCTGTATATACTACTGGGGCTGCGTGTATACTACCACTGGGGCTGTATATACTACTGGGGCTGCGTGTATACTACCACTGGGGTTGCTGCTGTATACTACCACTGGGGCTGCTGTATATACCTCTGGGGCTGCTGTATACTACCACTGGGGCTGCTGCTGTATATACCACTGGGGCTGCTGCTGTAACACTGCTGGGGCCTGTATATACCACTGGGGAGGCTGCTGTATACCACACTGCTGGGGGCTGTATACCTGTGCTGGGGTCCACCCTCGGCTTATACACGAGTCAATAAATTTTCCCAGGTTTTGGGGGCAAAAGTAGGGGGGTCGGCTTATACACGAGTATATACGGTATATATCTGTATCTGTGTGTATATCTATGTGTGTGTGTACATGTGTAATTAGTAATAATAATTATAATAATAATTTTTTATGTATTTTTATATATGTGTGTGTGTATATATACGCTGTGTGTTCTGTATGTGTGTCATGTAGCTATACTGAGCTCTTGGAGCAGATTGTGTTGAAGGACATTGGACGCCTTTGATTATTCGTGTATGTAGATGCGGTGCGGCGCCCCGGGCAGCGCTGCACTTTATATTGTCGGCTGACAGCTGCCCCCTTGGTGTTTGGCGCTGCGCGGTTCACGGTGTCGCGGCGTTGGACACGCTGGAGTCTTCCGTCCGCCCTCATTAACATGCTTTTATCTCTGCCCGCCGCACTCTCCACCGAAGCTTCTCCGCATTAAAGTACGAGAAACAAAGAGCCGCAGACGCCGCTGAGGGCGCAGAACGCCGCCGATGAGTTACTGATTGCACCTGGTGCGGAGATTGATACGGTGCCGCTCACATCATAAAGGGCCTCGGCGGCCGCACACGGAGCCTTCACATCTCGGCTTCTCCTTACATTCACAACTTCAGACTCTTCTGTCATTTGTTTGTATGTTGCTCCCTGTGCGGCTCCGCCGGCGGCTCATCAGGATTCTCAGTGGTGACTGTGACAAACAGCGGGAAGTATCGCAACGCCCAAGAGGATCGTCTCCAAGAAGGGGCGACTCAGCTTTATTCATACCAGTCATCTAGTATGACCATCGTCTGTTAGCTCTCGATGAGGGGTCCATATCTGGCAGGCCGTCACCCCCTCCAGGCCGTCACCCCCTCCAGGCCATCACCCCCTCCAGGCCGTCACCCCTCCAGGCCGTCACCCCCTCCAGGCCATCACCCCCTCCAGGCCATCACCGCCTCCAGAAGGTCACCCCTCCAGGCCATCACCCCCTCCAGGCCGTCACCCCTTCAAGGCCGTCACCCCCTCCAGGCCATCACCCCCTCCAGGCCATCACCGCCTCCAGGCCGTCACCCCCTCCAGGCCGTCACCCCCTCCAGGCCGTCACCCCCTCCAGGCCATCACCCCCTCCAGGCCATCACCGCCTCCAGAAGGTCACCCCTCCAGGCCATCACCGCCTCCAGAAGGTCACCCCTCCAGGCCATCACCGCCTCCAGAAGGTCACCCCTCCAGGCCATCTTCACCCTACAGGCCGTCACCCCCTCCAGGCCATCACCCCCTCCAGGCCATCACCACCTCCAGGCCGTCACCCCCTCCAGGCAGTCACCCCCTCCAGGCCATCACCCCCTCCAGGCCGTCACCCCTCCAGGCCATCTTCACCCTCCAGGCCGTCACCCCCTCCAGGCCGTCACCCCCTCAACGCCATCACCCCCTCCGGCCATCTCCCCCTCAAGGCTTCTCCCCCTCCAGGCTGTCACCCCTTCCAGGGAGTCACCCCCTCCTGGCCATCATTGTTTTATCTCATCGCAGAGCTGGATTTACATCTACACAGGCTAAGTACAAATAAAGAGAAACGCAACTCCTACACTCATCAGGTCCCTGTTCAGGATAGAATAGTCCTTAATCTGACCTTGATATGTCCCTACCTGACCAAGGAACTTTACACCTTAAGAATATGCAATGGCTGTCCCGCTTCTTCAGCAAAGAAGAGGAATATAAATATCCTCTCCCAAGATGTGATAGGACAGAGGCAAAATAGGAAAGTGAGAGACACCTGAATATAAACTGAGAGCAGTGATAGAAATGGTTAAAACCGCGCTGCCGTGCCGAAAAGATGATGCCACACTTCTCTGATGGTGATGATATTAGTGCGTTTCTGAGAATCCTTCTCCTTTAGGACGATTACGTCTTTTGTACTGAAGAAGGAGAAGGAATCTCAGACGCTTTGACTAATGTCATGACCATCAGAGAAGTGTGGCATCATCTTTTCTGCACGGCAGCGCGGTTTTAACCATTTCTATCACCGCTCTTAGTCTAGATCCATGTGGGGCTGCTAATGCTGTGTTTTACTTAAACCATTATAGTACGTGTGATGTCCACAACCCTAAGGTGACCCCCCCCTTTTTTTTAGTGTTCACCCCTGTTCCTTTCACAGATAAGACTCTATGTTGTGATACTTTATCTTCCTTGTTTTTTCTTACAGACTCCTGAATAGAAGCAGACTCGAGAAAGGAAAGAAAAGACAAAAGAACCATCAGCAGATGAACCAAAACAGACTGAGGCTTAGCAGGTAAGGAAGCCGACTACAGAGAGGTCACCAGATCAAGTCCCAAAGCCCAGGCATGACGTACTGCTGTGTACTGCTATATAACCTCCCCCATACTGCTGACATGTTCTAGCTAGTGTTTTATTTCACCCCAAAGCTGGAATCACAGTTATACTGCTCAGTCCTGCTGTATAATATCCTTCATACTGTTAATACATTCTACAAAGTGTTTTATCTCACCCAGAGCTGAAACCACAGCTACACTGCTCAGTGCTGCTATATAATGGCCTCCATACTGCTGACATGTTCTAGTAAGTGTTTTCTTTCACCCCAGAGCTGGAATCACAGCTGTATTGCTCAGTACTGCTGCACAATGTCCTTCATACTGCTGATACATTCTACAAAGTGTTTTATCCCATTCCACAGCTGGAAACACAGCTATAGTGTTCAGTACTGCTATATAAAGTCCCCCATACTGCTGACATGTTCTAGTAAGTGTTTTCTCTCCCCCCAGAGCTGGAATCACAGCTGTATTGCTCAGGTCTGCTGTATAATGTCCTTCATACTGTTGATACATTCACAAAGTGTTTTATCTCACTCCAGAGCTTAAATCACAGCTATACTGCTCAGTACTGCTGTATAATATCCTCCATACTGCTCACATGTTCTAGTAATTGTTTTATCTCATTCCAAATCTGGAATCACAGCAATACTGCTCAGCACTGCTGTATAATATCCCCCAAACTGCTGACATGCTCTAGTAAGTGTTTTATCCAACATCAGAGCTAGAAGCACAGCTACACTGCTCTGTATTGCTGTGTAATGTCCTCCATACTGCTGACACATTCTAGTAAGTGTTTTATCCATCCCCAGAGCTGGAATCACAGCTACACTGCGAAGTACTGTTCTGTAACATTCCCCATACTGCTGACACGTTCTAATATGTATTTTATCTACCCCTGGTGCTGGAATCACAGCTACACCGCTCAGTACTGCTGTATAATGTCCTCCATGCTGCTGCTGCTGCTTCGGATCATGTGCTACATAGAGACAGAGAGCAGTAACCCTCATGTCAGTGTGTACAGTGTACGGGAGACATCAGAGCAGCTGTTTTCATTGACATCTGAATATTAGGGATTGTGTCTGCAGAGGGTAAAACTGGTGAAAAATGCAGGTTAAAAGTGATATAATGGCCAGATAGTGTGATCCCTCATACACAGGACGGCGGGTTACACTGAGCAGTCATCTGGGACTACAGCGGGGCCTCAATATTTTTTCACACATTTCTAGGAGGAATAATATAGGAACAAGGCAGGGGGAGATGGCGCCCCCTCTGTTGATTGTGTGCTGTCTGTGTACTGCAGGGTGATAGCTGTAAATATGCAGCATATGGGCTGCGCATCATATAAGGTATATATGTACTGTTCCTATGGTGAATGTATAATATACTAGTTAGAGGGGGGGGGCATTTTCAGTGTGGCGTCGGTGTGGATTATTGGTGGAACCGCTTGTGGTTTCATGCTGCCAGCCGGCGCCATATTTGAACACCCATCACTTGGGTGTTTAAATATGGCGCCTACACCTTGTTCAGGCCAATCCTGTGATCGGAGGACACGATTACGGCGGAAGTGGATGACAGACACCACAAGATAAGTATATAACAGATAGACCATCCAGGGTACCGGCCTGTGGGGCAAATGCGTTCCTGCCCCCCGGCACAGCCCGCCCCTGGACCACGGTTATGCCCGGCAGGCGGATGTGGTGCTGTATACGAGATGCTCAGGGTCACACATTTTGGTGTTTGGCAATACCCTTGCAGATCTCCTTTGCTTTCCTATAGAAGACCCGCTAACCCCCATAATCATGGCGGGGAGTCGATAGTTCACCTCTCGGGTGATTGAAATCCTACCAGAATAAAGAGTCTTGTAGGAAGGATGTGCCCTCGCAGGACGTCACCACCGGCTCCTGCGCTGCTGTGGACATATTGTAGGGCAACGACCTGACACTAAATCACTATCGAGGACAAATCTAATTACTCCAATGACAGGAGATAAAGTGCCCCAAAAAAAACAAAAAGTGGCCATCACTCCGTCACACTCCGCCGGTCTCCTCCTCTGATCAGAAGTTTGTCCATGCGCCCCGTCCTCTGCCCCCCCATATTCCTGCGCCCCCTCCTCTGTCCCCCATCCTCCTGCGCCCCGTCCTCTGGCCCCCATCCTCCTGCACCCCCTCCTCTGCACCCCCATTCTCCTGCGCCCCATCCTCTGCCTCCCATCCTCCTGCGCCCCATCCTCTGCCCCCATCCTCCTGCGCCCTGTCCTCTGCCCCCCATCCTCCTGCACCCCGTCCTCTGACCCCCATCCTCCTTCACCCCATCCTCTACCTCCCATCCTCCTGTGCCCCGTCGTCTGCCCCTCCATCCTCCTGTGCCCCGTCCTCTGCCCCCCATCCTCCTGCACCCCCTCCTCTGCCCCCATCCTCCTGTGCTCCCTCCTCTGCCTCCCATCCTCCTGCGCCCCGTCCTCTGCCCCCATCTTCCTGCGCCCGTCCTCTGCCCCCCCATTCTCCTGCACCCTGTCCTCTGCCCCTCCATCCTCCTGTGCCCCATCCTCTGCCTCCCATTCTCCTGTGCCCCGTCCTCTGCCTCCCATCCTCCTGCACCCCCTCCTCTGCCCCCCATCCTCCTGTACCCCATCCTCTGCCTTCCATCCTCCTGCACCCCCTCCTCTGCCCCCCATCCTCCTGTACCCCATCCTCTGCCTTCCATCCTCCTGTACCCCGTCCTCTGCCTCCCATCCTCCTGTGCCCCATCCTCTGCCTCCCATCCTCCTGTGCCCCATCCTCTGCCTCCCATCCTCCTCTGCCCCATACTCTGCCCCCCATCCTCCTGTACCCAGTCCTTTGCCCCCCCATTCTCCTGTGCCCGTCCTCTGCCCCCCATTCTCCTGCGCCCCGTTCTCTGGCCCTCCATCCTCCTGTGCCCCGTCCTCTGCCCCCCCATCCTCCTGCGCCCCGTCCTTCCCCCCGTCCTCCGCCCTGGCCCCTCTTATCCTAATGATAATGACAGGTCTCGGGCCCTCGGTGGAGACGTTGGCGTTTTTCCTGCTCGCGGTGAAGGAGCCGCTGTTCTCGATGTCTTCACAGGATGGAAATGTCGCTCCGCCATCAGATTAACCGTCCTGAGAGCCGCACATTACAGCTCAAGGGCTCAGATTGAGGCTCCCGACATGAAGTGACATTTCAATTAAATCATATTGACTTAACAAGCAGAACTCGCTCAATCCCCCGATCTACAAAGAGAGGAAAAGACGGACGAAGACGGCAGAAAAGGAGAAGACGTCCATCCCCAGGAGCAGGGGTCACTACAATGGGGGCGCACAGGGGCCCTAGAGCCCGGGGCCCTAATAGGAAAAGACTAATGCTGCAAGATTAATCTGGAAACGTGTGATTGTGTATGGTGAAGACGATCCGGGGAGACAAAATTCAGATTATGTGACGCGTTTCACAGCTCTCCAGCTCCTTCTTCAGGACACCAGCAGAGCTCCGGTCTATATACTGGCGGCCATTCAAAAATCACCTGACAAAGTCAAACTAGCAACAATTGGGGGCCCTGATGGATCTTTTAAATTGGGGCCCATGAGCCTCCGGTTATGATTAGGAGCCCCCATATTCACCCAACAGGATTTTATCATAGGTTGCAGGGTTTTTCATACAATTTTTGCTAAATATTTATACACTGCCTTGTGAAAGTATTCAGCCCCCTATGTATATACAGAGCCTTGTGAAAGTATTCAGCTCCCTATGTATACACAGTGCCTTGTGAAAGTATTCGCCCCCTATGTATATATAGTGCCTTGTGAAAGTATTCAGCCCCCTATGTATATACAGAACCTAGTGAAAGTATTCGGCCCCCTATGTATATACAGAGCCTTGTGAAAGTATTCAGCCCCCTATGTATATAGAGTGCCTTGTGAAAGTATTCGGCCCCCTATGTATATACAGCGCCTTGTGAAAGTATTCAGCCCCCTATGTATATACAGTGCCTTGTGAAAGTATTCAGCCCCCTATACACAGTGCCTTGTGAAAGTATTCAGCCCCCTATATACAGAGCCTTGTGAAAGTATTCAGCCCCCTATATACAGAGCCTTGTGAAAGTATTCATCCCCCTATATACAGAGCCTTGTGAAAGTATTCATCCCCCTATATACAGTGCCTTGTGAAAGTATTCAGCCCCCTATATACAGAGCCTTGTGAAAGTATTCAGCCCCCTATGTATATACAGTGCCTTGTGAAAGTATTCAGCCCCCTATGTATATATACAGTGCCTTGTGAAAGTATTTGGTCCCCTATGTATATACAGTGCCTTATAAAAGTATTCAGCCCCCTATATATATACACTGCCTTGTGAAAATACTAAATACTTTCTGAATACTTTCACAAGGCACTGTATATAGGGGGCCGAATACTTTCACAAGGCACTGTATATATACATAGGGGGCCGAATACTTTCACAAGGCACTGTATATAAATAGGGGGCCCAATACTTTCACAAGGCACTGTATATACAGTGCCTACAAGTAGTATTCAACCCCCTGCAGATTTAGGTGGTTTGATAAGATGCAAATAAGTTAGAGCCTTCAAACTGCAAACGAGAGTAGGATTTATTAACAGAAGCATAAATCTTACAAACCAAAAAGTTATGTTGCTCAGTTGAATTTTAATACATTTTAAACATAACAGTGTGGGTCAATTATTATTCAACCCCTAGGTTTAATATTTTGTGGAATAACCCTTGTTTGCAATTACAGCTTATAATCGTCTTTTATAAGACCTGATCAGGCCGGCACAGGTCTCTGGAGTTATCTTGGCCCACTCCTCCATGCAGATCTTCTCCAAGTTATCTAGGTTCTTTGGGTGTCTCATGTGGACTTTAATCTTGAGCTCCTTCCACAAATTTTCAATTGGGTTAAGGTCAGGAGACTGACTAGGCCACTCCATCACCTTGATTTTTTTCCTCTTGAACCAGACCTTGGTTTTCTTGGCTGTGTGCTTTGGGTCGTTGTCTTGTTGGAAGATGAAATTACGACCCATCTTAAGATCCTTGATGGAGGAGCGGAGTTTCTTGGCCAAAATCTCCAGGTAGGCCGTGCCATCCATCTTCCCATGGATGCGGACCAGATGGCCAGGCCCCTTGGCTGAGAAACAGCCCCACAGCATGATGCTGCCACCACCATGCTTGACTGTAGGGATGGTATTCTTGGGGTCGTATGCAGTGCCATCCAGTCTCCAAACGTCACGTGTGTGGTTGGCACCAAAGATCTCGATCTTGGTCTCATCAGACCATAGAACCTTGAACCAGTCTGTCTCAGAGTCCTCCAAGTGATCATGAGCAAACTGTAGACGAGCCTTGACATGACACTTTGAAAGTAAAGGAACCTTACGGGCTCGTCTGGAACGAAGACGATTGCGGTGGAGTACGTTACTTATGGTATTGACTGAAACCAATGTCCCCACTGCCATGAAATCTTCCCGGAGCTCCTTCCTTGTTGTCCTTGGGTTAGCCTTGACTCTTCGGACAAGCCTGGCCTCGGCACGGGAGGAAACTTTCAAAGGCTGTCCAGGCCGTGGAAGGCTAACAGTAGTTCCATAAGCCTTCCACTTCCGGATGATGCTCCCAAAAGTGGAGACAGGTAGGCCCAACTCCTTGGAAAGGGTTTTGTACCCCTTGCCAGCCTTGTGACCCTCCACGATCTTGTCTCTGATGGCCTTGGAATGCTCCTTTGTCTTTCCCATGTTGACCATGTATGAGTGCTGTTCACAAGTTTAGGGAGGGTCTTAAATAGTCAGAAAAGGCTGGCAAAAGAGATAATTAATCCACACATGTGAATCTCATTGTTCTTTGTGCCTGAACTACTTCTTAATACTTTAGGGGGACCAAACAGAATGCTGGTGGTTTGAGGGGTTGAATAATAATTGACCCACACTTTTATGTTTAAAATTTATTAAAATTCAACTGAGCAACATAACTTTTTGGTTTGTAAGATTTATGCTTCTGTTAATAAATCCTACTCTCGTTTGCAGTTTGAAGGCTCTAACTTATTTGCATCTTATCAAACAACCTAAATCTGCAGGGGGTTGAATACTACTTGTAGGCACTGTACATAGGGGGCCCAATACTTTCACAAGGCACTGTATATAGGGGGCTGAATACTTTCACAAGGCACTTAATTTAGTGGTGCAGAATGCAGACCCCAATGTGACTGCAATGTGTGACCCAGTATTGGGGGCAGCGGTGACATTGCACACACAATCGTGGCTTTGGGTTGGTGGTCACACAGTGTTGGTGCCTGAGAGCAGGAGCGGCTCACATTGACCCTCCAGGGGGACACTGACCCTCATGGATCTGGAGCAGGATGTCTCAGCACGAAAGGGAAGTTAAAGGGTTAATGACAACATGGCAGAAAAAGTGACAACTGCTGGAACCAGAGGCGACATAGACAGAAGGGGGTCCATGAGGATAGAAGGGCCCGCCTAACCTCCAGGGCCCCTGAACCGAGGTGATGGCTGATGTGACCCTCAGTGCTCGGCCACCACCCATAAGGCACTTCAGAGGTATCATGCGGGTACAAGGGCCTCTCACCTCTAGGACCCCTGGACCAAAGCTTTGCTCATCCCTGGTTGGGACACTGATCCTGGGACTCTGAACCAAGGCGATGGCTGATGAGACATCGACCCCCCCAATGCTCGGTCATCTCTGGCAGAGAAGGATACACGGCCACCGCCCCATTACAAGAGGGCGCTTCACAGTCCCCCATTCCTGGGACCAGCGGGGCGCCTTGAAATGGGATCTTGGCAACAGATCTTGTGGATAGATCATTAATTGCCATATTGGAAATGGCCTATGAAAGCTCTTACTTTTCCATAAAAAATTTGCATGTGACTAATGAGGGCCCCTTAGGGCCCAGGTGTGACCACATCTCCTGCTCCTCCGTCCCCCAGATCAGGAGAAGAAGAGATGAGAACGTCTGATCAGAGAAGATAAAGGGAAGATACAAATGGAAACATAATATATAATGTAACCAAATAATGGAACATAGAAATACAAACACACAACACACAACACAACATACAACATACAAACACACAACATACAGACATCATTCTGACAGATCGCAGCTTGCGTTTCACTGCTTTATTCTCCACAGGACGAGATCTGACCGGCAGATATTGATTATTGGTAATGGAATCAGTGGAAACATTGTATATTCCTCAGGTTTTTCGCTTCTTGTACTCAGCGCCTGATCCGAGCTTCATCCCTGAATAAAGTCCATCACAACCTTTGGTGCAAGACGACCGGAACAATAACTGGTTAAAGGCGTCACATGACCTGATGACAGCGGCTCTTTATAATATTCGGCTGATTATATCGTCACAGGCATTCTGTGCACAAAGAGGCCGATGTGGATATGACAACCCCCCACGTCCATATCCACATCCACCATCACATCCACTGTCACATGCACCACTACATCCACATCCACCACCACATCCACATCCACCACCACATCCACATCCACCACCACATCCACATCCACCACCACATCCACCACCACATCCACCACCACATCCACCGCCGCATCCACCGCTGCATCCACATCCACCATCACATCCACTGTCACATGTACCGCTACATCCACATCCACCACCACATCCACCACCACATCCACATCCACCACCACATCCACCACCGCATCCACATCCACCGCCACATCCACTGCCACATCCACCGCCGCATCCACATCCACCGCCGCCTCCACCGCCACATCCACATCCACCGCTGCATCCACATCCACTGTCACATGCACCGCTACATCCACCACCACAACCACCGCCACATCCACCGCCACATCCACCGCCGCATCCACCGCTGCATCCACATCCACCATCACATCCACTGTCACATGTACCGCTACATCCACATCCACCACCACATCCACCACCACATCCACATCCACCACCACATCCACCACCGCATCCACATCCACCGCCACATCCACTGCCACATCCACCGCCGCATCCACATCCACCGCCGCCTCCACCGCCACATCCACATCCACCGCTGCATCCACATCCACTGTCACATGCACCGCTACATCCACCACCACAACCACCGCCACATCCACCGCCACATCCACCGCCGCATCCACCGTTGCATCCACATCCACCACCGCATCCACATCCACCGCCACATCCACTGCCACATCCACCGCCACATCCACATCCACCGCCACATCCACTGCCACATCCACCGCCACATCCACCGCCGCCTCCACCGCCACATCCACTGCCACATCCACCACCACATCCACATCCACCGCTGCATCCACATCCACCGCCACATCCACCGCCGCATCCACATCCACTGCCGCATCCACCGTCACATCCACTGCCGCATCACCACCGCATCCACATCCACCATGACATCCACCGCCGCATCCACATCCACAGTCCTATCCACCGTCACATCCACCGTCACATTCACGGTCCAATCACCGTCACATCCGCCGTCACATCCACTGCCACATCCACCGCCAAATCCACATCCATCATCACATCCACCGTCACATCCACCGTCACATCCACATCCACCGCCACATCCACCGCCACATCCACCGCCCATCCACCATGACATCCACCGCTGAATCCACCATGACATCCACTGCCGAATCCACATCCATCACCACATCCACCGCCACATCCACCGCCACATCCACCGCCACATCCACCATGACATCCACCGCTGAATCCACATCCATCACTACATCCACCGCCGCATCCACCACAACATCCACCGCCGCATCCACATCCACCATCACATCCACCGCCACATCCACCGCCACATCCACTATGACATCCACCGCCGAATCCACATCCATCACTACATCCACCGCCACATCCACCGCCGCATCCACCGCCACATCCACCACCGCATCCACATCCACTGCTACATCCACCGCCGCATCCACATCCACCATCACATCCACCGCCACAACTACCGCCGCATCCACGTCCTTCGCCACATCCACCATCACATCCACAGCCGCATCCACCTCCGTATCCACAGCCACATTCACCGCCACATCCATTGCCACATCCACATCCACCACCACATCCACTGTCGCATCCACATCCACCGCCACATCCACTGCCACATCCACAGCTGCATCCACAATCACATCCACTGTCACATGCACTGCCACATGGACCTCCACATCCACCGCCGCATCCACATCGACCTCCACATCTACCACTGCATCCACTGGCCCATCTACCGCCACATCCACTTCCGCATCCACCTCCTCAACCACCGCCATATTCACAACCACCACCGCATCCACATCCTTCAGCACATCCATTGCCACATCAACAGCCACATGCACCCCCACATCCACCGCCACACCACAGAGGTGTCTGCTATACACTACACTGCCTCTCCATGCTGCAGTTATCTGCTGTACAATATACTGCCTTCTGTACTAGACACGTGTCATTAATCATCTAAATACACTACACCCTAGTCTGTTCCCATCTGCTGTACAGTACACTGCCTCTCCACATTACACAGGCTGATTAGGTTGGAAACACACATGCAGTTTTTGATTGAGCAAATAATAAGTGTAAAGCTGTATCAATGTGAACCTTGTGCAATGTCTCTGATACATTAGTAACCATCCGCCCGTGGTAATCTCTGCGCCCCCTCCGCCGCAGCCACCTCACTTCTTTAATGTTTAATGCGGGTAATGGCTTCATTCTGTGCACGGAAGACGAATAATGGAAATTTTAATACTCTGAGCAAGTTCTGAAATAATTGTGTTGGATTCCAATTCCATTTTGTGCAGCTTTACGGTCACCGTCCATCATGGCTGACGTGTCCCCGGCCGCGGAGGGACGGACCTGACCTGTGTGCAGGACGGCAGAATCCACCGAATCCGAGGCCGGAGAGATCCCTCATATTGTGCTGAGAGACAAATAGATATTTATGGCTGGAGTTGTTTTACCCTTTCACTGCGCATAAATTGGAAATGACATTTAAAGTAGCTGGAAACAGCAGCAACCGCAGCAAAGTATTATGTGAGCACTTAATAAATCTATCAGCGGGGTGCGGCGCTCTCCCAGACTCTGCTGTGCCCTTTATTTACAGTCATCAGGGCCAGAGGATAGGAAAATGCAAGTGTGAGAACGACACAGCGAAACGCGGAGGTGCCACAGCAGCACAGAGTATTTCAGCTGAGCAGTGTGCAGGTCTAGTGGGAAGGAGGAGGAGCATAGTCTCCAGCAGCACAGAGTATTTCAGCTGAGCAGTGTGCAGGTCTAGTGGAAGGAGGAGGAGCATAGTCTCCAGCAGCACAGAGTATTTCAGCTGAGCAGTGTGCAGGTCTAGTGGAATGAGGAGGAGCATAGTCTCCAGCAGCACAGAGTATTTCAGCTGAGCAGTGTGCAGGTCTAGTGGAATGAGGAGGAGCAAAGTCTCCAGCAGCACAGAGTATTTCAGCTGAGCAGTGTGCAGGTCTGCGGGAGGAGGAGGAGGAGCATAGTCTCCAGCAGCACAGAGTATTTCAGCTGAGCAGTGTACTGGTCTTGCAGGAGGAGGGGGAGCATAGTCTCCAGCAGCACAGAGTATTTCAGCTGAGCAGCGGGCAGGTCTTGCGGGACAAGGAGGAGCATAGTCTCCAGCAGCACAGAGTATTTCAGCTGAGCAGCGGGCAGGTCTTGCGGACAAGGAGGAGCATAGTCTCCAGCAGCACAGAGTATTTGAAGAGATGCTGCAGGGAAATTATCTTTCATAAACACCTATCATAGTTTTTAAGGCCGCCCCGACACACTGGAGAGCCATGAAAATGTTAAAACTTTTATCTGCATAATCCTGATTAGATCTGCAGTGGTCCCCACAGGGCCCCGTCTATCCTAGAGCCGTAGCGATCAGAAAATAGAAAAATGTGAGTGCTTTGTTTCCAGAAAACAGCGCCACCCCTGTTTATGGGTCATGTGGATATTGCAGCTCTGTACCATTGACTTCAGTTGAGCTGCGCTGTAATACCAGACACAACCTGTAGACATGGGGGGTGCTGTTTTTAGATCAAATCTGGTGTGCTTTTGTAATTCTGGATGGACCTCTTACTATTCTTGACTCACTCTCTGTGCAATGGCTGCATTTCCAGGAAGAATAAATATTCTCATTTTATTTCCACTGGGGATTGTGGCCCATACATACAAAGTGTCACCAGCGATCAGGAAAGGGTTAACAACTCAATTCATACAAGATCGTATCATATTGGAAAATAATAAAAACAAAAGTTAATAATCTTTCATTTTGTGTTCCGAATTCAATTTCTTCATTTTGTTACATTTTTACTTTACATCATTATTATTCCAATATATATTGATTTATGAATATTTTATAATATGACTATTACTTTCAGAATTACTAAGATATTTATATTTTTCTGACAATTTTATTTTACATTATTCATTGTATTATCTTTATTATTACTATTATTATTATTCGCTACATGTTGATTTGTAAATATTTCACACTGTGACTATTACTTTCCTAATTACTATTTTTACATTCCTTTCCTATTTAGGTTTACATTATTGTTGTTATTCTTTATATTTTAATTTCTGAATATTTTACACTATTATAACTTTCAGAATTATTTCTAATTTAATATTTTTCTGCCCAATTTATTTTACATTCTTGCTAATCTTGTTCCTCTTCTTGTTCTTATTCTTCTTGCTCTTCTTGTTGTTGTTCTTCTTGCTCTTCTTCTTGTTTGTGTTCTTTTTGTTCTTCTTATTCTTCTTATTCCTCTCCTTGCTCTTCTTCTTGTTCTTCTTTTTGTTTTCTTCTTCTGCTATTGTTCTTCTTCTTGCTCTTCTTCTTGTTTTGTTCTTCTTTTTGGCTTTCTTTTGTTCTTTTTCTCTTCTTCTGTTCGTGTCCTTTGTTCTTCTTAGTCTCTGTTCCTCTTCTTTTCTTGTTCTTTTCTTGTACTTCTTGCTCTTCTTCTTGTTCGTGTTTCTTTTTTTCTTCTTAGTCTCCTGTTCCTCTTTGCTCTTCTTGTTGTTCTCTTGTTGTTTTTCTGCTCTTGCTTTTTCTTGTTCTTCTTATTCTGTCTTCTTGTTCCTTCTTCTGATCTTGTTCTTCTTCTTGCTCTTCTTCTGTCTTTTATTTCTTGCTCTTCTTGTTCCGTCTTGCTCTTCTTTTATTTGTTGTTCTTTCTTGCTCTTCTTGTCTTGTTGTTGTTCTTGCTCTTTTCATTTTCTTGTTGTTCTTCTCTTCTTTTTGTTCTTGTTTTCTTTTTCTTGCTCTTTTTGCTCTTGTTCTTCTTCTTGGTTATCTTTCTTGTTCTTCTGTTCTTCTTCTCTTCTTGTTCGCCTTCTTTTCTTCTTCATACTTCTTGTTTTCTTCTTGCTCTCTTTCTTGTTGTTCTGTCTTGCTCTTTTCTTTTCTTGTTTTGTTTCTTGCTCTTCTTCTTCTTGTTCTTTTGTCTTTTTTCTTCTCTTTTTTTCTTGTTCCTTTCTTCTTGTTCATCTTGCATTACATTTTCTTGTTTTCTGTTGTTGTTTTTCTGTTGTTCTCTCTTTTCTTCTTCACTTCTTGTTCCTCTTCTTGCTCTTCTTTTTCTTATTCTTTTTCTTCTTTTCTTCTTCTCCCTCTTTTGCACTTCTTCTTCTTTTTCTTGTTCTTTGTCTTTTGGTCTTTACTTTATTGTTCTATCTTGCCTTCTTCTTTCTTTTTCTTGTTCTTCTTGCCTCTTCTTCTTGTTCTTCCTTGTTTCTTGCTGTTTTTTTCTTGTTTCTCTTGCTATTGTTCTTGCTTCACTTCTCATTCTTTCTTCTTGTTCTTCTTTGTTGCTTCTTCCACTTGTTCTTGTTCTCCTTCTTCTTCTTGCGCTTCTTTTTCTTCTTGTTCCTTGTCTTCTTGCTCTTCTTCTTCTTGCTCTCCTTTTTCTTGTTCCTTGTCTTCTTGCTCTTCTTCTTGCTCTTCTTCTTCTTGTTCTTCTAGCTCTTTTTTCTTGTTAATTTTGTTCTTTTTATTCTTGCGCTTCTCATTCTTCTTCTTGTTCTTCTACTTGCTCTTCTTGTTCTTCTTCTTCTTCCATTTGTTCTTCTTGTTCTTCTTGCTCTTCTTCTTCTTGTTCTTGTTGTTCTTCTTGCTCTTTTTTCCTTGTTCCTCTTTCTCTTGTTCTTCTTGCACTTATCATTCTTCTTCTTGTTCTTCTTATTGTTGTTGTTCTTCCATTTGTTCTTCTTCTCCTTCTTGTTCCTCTTCTTGCTCTTCTTTTTCTTGTTCTTTTTCTTATACTTGTTCTTCTCCCTCTTGCTCTTCTTTTTCTTCTTGATATTTGTCTTCTTGCTCTTCTTCTTGATCTTCTTGCTCCTCTTCTTGTTTGTGTTGTTCTTCTTGCTTTCCTTTTTGTTTTTCTTGTTCTTGCACTTTTTTTCTTGTTTTTCTTGATAATCTTCTTCTTGCACCTCTCATTCTTTTTGTTCTTCTTTTTGTTCCTCCACTTGTTCTTGTTCTTGCTTTCCTTCTTGTTCCTCTTCTTCATCTTCTTGCTCTTCTTTTTCTTCTTGTTCTATGTCTTCTTGCTCTTTTTCTTCTTGTTCTTCTTGCTCTTCTTCTACTTGCTCTTTTATCTTGTTCCTCTTGCTCTTGTTCTTCTTGCGCTTTACATTCTACTTATTGTTGTTCTTCTACTTGTTCTTGTTCTTGTTCTTCTTGTTCCTCTTCTTGCTCCTCTTGTTCTTCTTCATCTTGCTCTTCTTTTACTTCTTGTTCTTTGTCTTCTTGCTCTTTTTCTTCTTGTTGTTCTTCTTGCTCTTCTTCTTCTTCTTGCTCTTCTTTTTCTTCTTGCTCTTTTTCTTCTTGTTGTTCTTCTTGCTCTTCTACTTGCTCTTTTATCTTGTTCCTCTTGCTCTTGTTCTTCTTGCGCCGCTTTACATTCTACTTATTGTTGTTCTTCTACTTGTTCTTGTTCTCCTTCTTGTTCCTCTTCTTGTACTTCTTGCTCTTCAACTTGCTCTTTTATGTTGTTCCTCTTACTCTTGTTCTTCTTTCGCTTTACATTCTACTTGTTGTTGTTCTTCTACTTGTTCTTGTTCTCCTTCTTGTTCCTCTTCTTGCTCTTCTTGTTCTTCTTCCTCTTGCTCTTCTTTTTCTTCTTGTTTTTTGTCTTCTTGCTCATCTTCCTATTCTTTTCTTTTACATGTTGATTTGTGAATATTTCACACTGACTATTGGTTTCCTAATCACTGTACTATTTTTATGCTTTTTTCCTATTTAATTTAGCATTATTCAATATGATTATTTTTATTATTATTATTTCCTTATATTTTGATCTCTGAATATTTTATAGTATTCATATTTCCAGTATTATTACTATATTTATGATTCTCCTGACATTTTAATTTGAAATTATATTATTATTTCTTTATACTTTGATTTCTGAATATTTTATATTAATATTCCAGAATTATTACTATTTTATAATATTTTCCTATTTCATTATTCAATGTTTAATATTATTATTTCTTAAAGTTTTGATGTCTGAATATTTTATACTATTATTACTTCCAGTATTATTGCTATTTTTATGATTTTCCTTACGTTTTTTTCTTTTTGCCATTATTGCCTCTCACATTTTCCGCTCTTTCACACATCTTCTGAATTGCAGATTTTTCCGTTCTTCTCAGAGATAAATGGCTGAAGTACAAGAAATCTCTGAGAAGAACGGGCCCGTTTTGGCATTTGTTGTCGGGTAGCAGATGCCGGTGTCCGTGCTGAGCGCCGCGGCTCACTTATGTCTCTGAGAACCCGGATCCAACATTCACTAATGAGAACAACTTAATTGGCGCGATCTGCCTCCGTCTCCGGCACTTTCTGACCGGCGCTCAGAGATCTGCACAGAACAGAAGTGATGGTTTATTAGGAGCCGAATCACAGCGACTCCGGTCACCGGCGGAATAAATATTTTACGCGACTTCTGACCTTGTGTCGTCGTCTGCAGGAGGTCAGAATAAATGGATGAGACGACACCCGGGAAAGTGGAGAGAGGTCGATAAAACCAGACACCGCCATCAACCGCTAATGCTGCAAAACAACCGTCCTGGGCGCGGCGTTGAGCGATGTACGGAGAGAGGCGGACCCAAACCTACAGTGTCAATGGCAGCTCAACAGAACCATACATTAACTGTCCACAAAGTCAGCGACAGGCGTCCAGGGCAGAGTCAGCGACAGGAGTCCAGGGCAGAGTCAGCGACAGGAGTCCAGGGCAGAGTCAGCGACAGGCGTCCAGGGCAGAGTTAGCGACAGGAGTCCAGGGCAGGGTCAGCGACAGGAGTCCAGAGCAGAGTAGGCGACAGGAGTCCAGGGCAGAGTCAGCGACAGGCTTCCAGGACAGAGTCAGCGACAGGCATCCGGGGCAGAGTCAGCGACAGGCGTCCGGGGCAGAGTCAGCGACAGGCGTACAGAGCAGAGTCAGCGACAGGCATCCAGGCAGAGTCAGTGACAGGACTCCAGAGCAGAGTCAGCGACAGGCGTCCAGACCAGAGTCAGCGACAGGAGTCCAGAGCAGAGTCAGAGACAGGCGTCTATGGTAGAATCAGCGACAGGAGTCCAGGGCAGAGTTAGCGACAGGCGTCCAGGGCAGGGTCAGCGACAGGCGTCCAGGGCAGGGTCAGCAACAGGCGTCCAGGGCAGAGTCAGCGACAGGAGTCCAGGGCAGAGTCAGCGACAGGCGTCCAGGGCAGAGTCAGCGACAGGAGTCCAGGGCAAAGTCAGCAACAGGTGTCCAGGGCAGAGTCAGCAACAGGAGTCCAGGGCAGAATCAGCTACAGGAGTGCAGGGCAAAGTCAGCGACAGGCGTCCAGGGCAGGGTCAGCGACAGGAGTCCAGAGCAGTGTCAGCGACAGGAGTCCAGGGCAGTGTCAGCGACAGGAGTCCAGGGCAGTGTCAGCGACAGGCGTCCAGGTCAGAGTCAGCGACAGGCGTCCAGGGCAGAGTCAGCGACAGGCGTCCAGGGCAGAGTCAGCGACAGACGTCCAGGGCAGAGTCAGCGACAGGTGTCCAGGTCAGAGTCAGCGACAGGCGTCCAGAGCAGAGTCAGCGACAGTAGTCCAGGTCAGAGTCAGCGACAGGCGTCCAGAGTAGAGTCAGCGACAGGCATCCAGAGCAGAGTCAGCGACAGGCGTCAAGGGCAGAGTCAGCGACAGGTGTCCAGGGCAGAGTCAGCGACAGGAGTCCAGGTCAGAGTCAGTGACAAACGTCCGGGCAGAGTCAGTGACAGGCGTCCGGGGCAGAGTCAGCGACAGGCGTCCAGGGCAGAGTCAGCGACAGGTGTCCAGGGCAGAGTCAGCGACAGGACTCCAGAGCAGAGTCAGCGACAGGTGTCCAGGGCAGAGCCAGCGACAGGAGTCCAGAGCAGAGTCAGCGACAGGAGTCCAGGGCAAAGTCAGCGACAGGCGTCCAGGGCAGAGTCAGCGACAGGCGTCCAGGGCAGAGTCAGCGACAGGCGTCCAAGGCAGAGTCAGCGACAGGTGTCCAGGGCAGATTCAGCGACAGGCGTCCAGGGCAGAGTCAGCGACAGGCGTCCAGAGCAGAGTCAGCGACAGGAGTCCAGGTCAGAGGCAGCGACAGGAGTCCAGGTCAGAGTCAGCGACAGAAGTCCAGAGCAGAGTCAGCGACAGGCGTCCAGAGCAGAGTCAGCGACAGGTGTCCAGAGCAGAGTCAGCGACAGGCGTTCAGGTCAGAGTCAGCGACAGGCGTCCAGGTCAGAGTCAGCGACAGGAGTCCAGGGCAGAGTCAGCGACAGGTGTCCAGGTCAGAGAAAGGCGTCCAGAGCAGAGTCAGCGACATGTGTCCAGAGCAGAGTCAGTGACAGGCGTCCAGAGCAGAGTCAGCGACAGGCGTCCAGGGCAGAGTCAGTGACAGGAGTCTAGGTCAGAGTCAGCAACAGAGATCTGGAGCAGAGTCAGCGACAGGTGTCCGGGGCAGAGTCAGAGACAGGCGTCCTGGGCAGAGTCAGTGACAGGAGTACAGAGCAGAGTCAGCGACAGGAGTCCAGGGCAGAGTCAGCGACAGGCGTCCAGAGCAGAGTCAGCGACAGGCGTCCAGAGCAGAGTCAGCGACAGGCGTCCAGAGCAGAGTCAGCAACAGGTGTCCACAACAAGTGTGAAGGACTGGTATGTGCCACTATATGGTCACTGTATGGCGGTATTATCAGTTCTTACTTTGTGCTGAGATGTATTTTCAGCCCGGTCATCTGAGGTTACCCCATACCCCACTGTAGTTGTAATCAGGGCTCACTTAGACGTTTCGCCTGAGCTACGCCTCTGCCTGTGCATTCTCCTCCATAGCCATAATGCAACAAAGAATGGTCCAAGGTTCGCATTCAAGAGAAGAAGGGTCTGGGTGGGTGAGGGGATGTGTTGGGGCATCCTCTCCTCTATCCCTGTAGGCTGGCACACCAGATGATTGTTATACACAGGGTCCGGGGTCTGATGCGTCTTCCTCATCTTTGTCTTCCAGTTGTTGTTATTATTTTCCTGGCATCGGTCACAGAATGTTCCGGACTCTCTGACATGTGACGTTCGATGCATTCTCTGATGATAGAGATAGCGGCCTCTGCAGATAAATCCGTCCAGCGCCCCGAGCTCCTGCAGAAGGTGACAATCCGGGACAACATCGCTACAATGTAACAAGAAAAGGAAGAAACAAACAAATAGCAGACGTCATCAATAAATACAGAAGGAGCAAAGGAGGAATCTGTGATAGACACTGAACCTGGGGCATTATCCATCCATCCATCCACCCATTCACCGATCCATCCATCCATCTACCCATCCATCCATCCATCCACCCATCCATCATCCACCCATCCATCCACCCATCCATCCATCTATACACCCATCCATTCACCGACCCATCCATCCATCCATGCATTCACCGATCCACCCATTCACCAATCCATCTTCTCTCTTCTTTTCTCTTTTTCTTCTTCTTTCTTTCTTTCTTTCTTTCTTTCTTTCTTTCTTTTCTTTCTTTCTTTCTTCTCTTTCTTTCTTTCTTTCTTTCTTTCTTTTCTTCTCTCTTTTCTTTCTTTCTTTCTTTCCTTGATCTCCCCCTTCTTTTTCTTTCTTCTTTCTTTCTTTCCTCTCTTCCTTTTCATCTTCTTTCTTTCTTTCTGTCTTTCTCTCTTCTTTCTTCCTTTCTCTTCTTTCTTTTTCTTTCTTTCTTTCTTTCTTTCTTCTTTCTTTCTTTCTTTCTTCTTTCTTTTTCTTTTCTTCTTTCTTTTCTTTCTTTCTTTCTTTTTCTTTTTCTTTTCTTTCTTTTTCTTCTTTTTTCTTTTTCTTTCTTTTTTTCTTTCTTTCTTTTCTTTCTTTTCTTTCTTCTTTCTTTCTTTCTTTCTTTCTTTCTTTTTCTTTTTCTTTTTTTTCTTTTTCTTTCTTTCTTTTTCTCTCTCTCATGCTCTGTGGTTTCAGCCACTTTGTAGGCCTCCAGTGTAGATATCTATTAATTATGGAGTCATCTCTTGGCTGTGATGCCGGCGGCCTCTGTGGATCAGACACGTGTCGATCGCCGCGTCGTGAACCTTTGGGGACGTTCTACAGAGTTCACTATCAGCATTGGAGCTGCGGTGCCACAGTGACCCCTCCTGACCTGAGCGCTGATCTTTGGGGGCGATACTTCCAGGTGTAAAACCACGCCCACTGTGCACCTACAGCATGATTAGCATATGGTGTCTAAACAAAGCTACAACAAAGTTATCATCTCTATTGGAGGATCAGTTCCTTCAAAACTATATCACAATTCACATATGTAAAGGTGGGCGGACAGATCCCCTTTAGATGAGGGCAAACCCTGAGGTATAGACAGATCCCCTGAGGTGCGGACAGACCCCAAGATGCAGACAGATCCCGAGATGCAGACAGATCCCCCTGAGGTACAAACAGATCCCCTGAGGTGCAGACAGATCCCTCCAAGTTGGAGACAGATCCCTCTGAGGTGTGAACAGATCTCTCCAAGGTGCAGACAGATCCCCCTGAGGTGTGAACAGATCCCCTGAGGTGCAGACAGATCCCCCTGAGGTGCAGACAGATCCCTCTGAGGTGTAGACAGATCCCCCTGAGGTGTAGACAGATCCCCTGAGGTGCAGACAGATCCCCCTGAGGTGCAGACAGATCCCTCTGAGGTGTAGACAGATCCCCCTGAGGTGTAGACAGATCCCCTGAGCTGCACACAGATCCCCTGAGGTGCAGACAGATCCCCCTGAGGTGCAGACAGATCCCCTGAGGTGCAGACAGATCCCCCTGAGGTGCAGACAGATCCCCTGAGGTGCAGACAGATCCCCTGAGATGCAGACAGATTCCTCCAAGGTGCAGACAGATCCCCTGAGGTGCAGACAGATCCCCTGAGGTGCAGACAGATCCCCCTGAGGTGCAGACAGATCCCCTGAGGTGCAGACAGATCCCCCTGAGGTGCAGACAGATCCCCTGAGGTGCGGACAGATCCCCCTGAGGTGCAGACAGATTCCTCCAAGGTGCAGACAGATCCCCTGGGGTGCAGACAGATCCCCTGAGGTGCAGACAGATCCCCTGAGGTGCAGACAGATTCCTCCAAGGTGCAGACAGATCCCCTGAGGTGCAGACAGATCCCCTGAGGTGCAGACAGATTCCTCCAAGGTGCAGACAGATCCCCTGAGGTGCAGACAGATCCCCTGAGGTGCAGACAAGATCCCCTGAGGTGCAGACAGATCCCCTGAGGTGCAGACAGATTCATCCAAGGTGCAGACAGATCCCCTGAGGTGCAGACAGATCCCCTGAGGTGCAGACAAGATCCCCTGAGGTGCAGACAGATCCCCTGAGGTGCAGACAGATTCCTCCAAGGTGCAGACAGATCCCCTGAGGTGCAGACAGATCCCCTGAGGTGCAGACAGATTCCTCCAAGGTGCAGACAGATCCCCTGAGGTGCAGACAGATCCCTCTGAGGTGCAGACAGATCCCCCCCAAGGTGCAGACAGATCCCCCTGAGGTGTGAACAGATCCCCTGAGATGCAGACAGATCCCCCTGAGGTGCAGACGGATCCCCTGAGGTGCAGACAGATCCCCTGAGGTGCAGACAGATCCCCCTGAGCTGCAGACAGATCCCCTGAGGTGCAGATAGATCCCCTGAGGTGCAGACAGATCCCCTGAGGTGCAGACAGATCCCCTGAGGTGCAGACAGATCCCCTGAGGTGCAGACAGATCCCCCCCAAGGTGCAGACAGATCCCCCTGAGGTGCAGACAGATCCCCCTGAGGTGCAGACAGATCCCCTGAGGTGCAGACAGATCCCCCTGAGGTGCAGACAGATTCCTCCAAGGTGCAGACAGATCCCCTGAGGTGCAGACAGATCCCCTGAGGTGCAGACAGATCCCCTGAGGTGCAGACAGATCCCCTGAGGTGCAGACAGATTCCTCCAAGGTGCAGACAGATCCCCTGAGGTGCAGACAGATCCCCTGAGGTGCAGACAGATTCCTCCAAGGTGCAGACAGATCCCCTGAGGTGCAGACAGATCCCCTGAGGTGCAGACAAGATCCCCTGAGGTGCAGACAGATCCCCTGAGGTGCAGACAGATTCCTCCAAGGTGCAGACAGATCCCCTGAGGTGCAGACAGATTCCTCCAAGGTGCAGACAGATCCCCTGAGGTGCAGACAGATCCCCCTGAGGTGCAGACAGATCCCCCCCAAGGTGCAGACAGATTCCCCTGAGGTGTGAACAGATCCCCTGAGATGCAGACAGATCCCCCTGAGGTGCAGACAGATCCCCTGAGGTGCAGACAGATCCCCTGAGGTGCAGACAGATCCCCTGAGGTGCAGACAGATCCCCTGAGGTGCAGATAGATCCCCTGAGGTGCAGACAGATCCCCTGAGGTGCAGACAGATCCCCTGAGGTGCAGACAGATCCCCCCAAGGTGCAGACAGATCCCCCTGAGGTGCAGACAGATCCCCTGAGGTGCAGACAGATCCCCTGAGGTGCAGATAGATCCCCTGAGGTGCAGACAGATCCCCTGAGGTGCGGACAGATCCCCCTGAGGTGCAGACAGATCCCCCTGAGATGCAGACAGATCCCCTGAGGTGCAGACAGATCCCCTGAGATGCAGACAGATCCCCTGAGATGCAGACAGATCCCCTGAGGTGCGGACAGATCCCCCTGTGGTGTTAGGGGGGATTCCTCCTGCGATGTGTTTTCTACACTCCCCCTATCATTACCTGTCATCTACTCATAGATTGAGATTATGACCTGGTTTACAAACTCTAACACACTTCCACTATCACCGGGGATCGGAGGCGATCTATCGCGCTCGTGCACGTTTTTCACGGTCACCTCTGAACGCTGAAGGCGCTTTTACACGCCACAATTTCGCCCTCAGCCTAACGTGATGTATCGTCCCGGAAGTTCCCACACCAACAGCGGGAAACATCCGGATGACTCCAGTTGCCGCTTCACAGGCCGCAATCCCCAAAGGAATATGGGCGTACCTGATCAGCGCCGCAAGAACATAGGAGTATTCCGTGCCCCAAACACGCTGATTAGACAACACAATAGTGTCATGATTGGGCAGCCTGCGCAGGAAGGCCGGATAATACATGACGCCATTGCAATCGTGTAGTGTGAATGGACAGCTTCTTTAGATATGGTGCCCAGTGCAGGGACAGCCAATGGTAACACAGTAGCCCCCACCAATGATCGCTGATGGGCGCGGTATCCAGCACGCTGCGGCACGCCCCTGGGAAATCAGTAGGGGACGCTGATTCCATCCCTATCGCCCGTTCACACGCCGAAACCAGGGAAATTCACCTTCTTGGTGGCATCTGGTTATTGAACAATGCTCTAAAACCGCAACCAGGAGCAACTGCGAAAATCACCAGCGGGTTCACAATTACACGCCGCAACTTCATAGCAATCTCAGGGCAACGGTGACGGAACTCCGGATTGCCTCTGAGTTGCTGCACCGCAGTTGCGGTGTGTAAAGGTACCTTAAGGCCCCGTCACACGTGACAATATGGCTTCCATATCGCTGTAAATTCGTGTATTTCGGCAATGTGGAAGCGACATCTCCTGTGCGTTGCGGCGTGAGACAGGGAGATTTTACATCGTGATATCGCCGGTGGAGCGTCGCCTGATCGCCCGGCTCTGCAGGCGTGTGACAGGGCGAGGGCGATGTAGAAAGTGAGCTCAGGCCATATGGAGGCAATCCCAGAGGCGAGCCTGAGCGTTCTGTTTGGCGCGCCCCGTCTGCCGCTATTGGTAGCAGCTCCTGCATTCTCATTGGCTGGCCAGGGCTAAGGCGCCATATTTGAATCGCGATCTAGTAGAAAGGACACATGCGTCATGTAGTGTGAAGACTTCCTGACAAGGCTGACCAATGGCGACGCAGTTGTGTCGGCCAATCGGAGTGGTAGGGGCGCGATGTACAACACTCTTCTCCATGGAAGTGAATTTAGCTAAGTTGTAATACTGCATACAACCTGTGCACACAGAGGTGGCGCTGTCTGGCACAATGAAACCATCTGAGTATAGCACCGCCACTTTCCACAGTGTGTCTCTGCTATTACAACTCTTCACCATAGAATGAAATGGCATTGTATTGTAATACCACATACAGCCAGTGCACAAGGGGTGGCGCTGTTTTTGTAGATGTTACCATGTTTTTCTGAGGACAGTACCTCCCTTTTCATGATTGTGTCTGTTATTACAGCTCTTCTCCATGGAAATGAATGAAGTTGAGGTGTAATACCACATACAGCCTGTGCACAAGGGGTGGCGCTGTTTTTGTAGACGGTAGCCATGTTTTTCTGTGGACAGTGCCACTCCTTTTCATGGTTGTGTCTGGTATTGCAGCTCTTCTCCAAGGAAGTGAATGATGCTGAGTTGTAATACCACATACAACCTGTGCACAAGGGGTGGCGCTGTTTTTGGAAATGGTAGCCATCTATTTTGTGAGGACAGTACCATGGTTGTGTCTGGTATTGCAGCCTCTCTCCATGGAAGTGAATGATGCTGAGCTGTAATACCACATACAGCCTGTGCACAAGGGGTGGCGCTGTTTTTGTAGACGGTAGCCATGTTTTTCTGTGGACAGTGCCACTCTTTTTCATGGTTGTGTCTGGTATTGCAGCCTCTCTCCACGGAAGTGAATGATGCTGAGCTGTAGTACCACATACAGCCTGTGCACAAGGGGTGGCGCTGTTTTTGGAGAATGTCACTATGTTTTCCAACCACAACCCTCATCCTCCACACTTGTGATACATTGCAGGATGCCGCCTTGTTGCCAGGCGGATGTCTTCCATTCATCTTTCATCTCATGTAGCTTCTTTAATGTAATGTTTGTGTTTTTGCCATTATTCCCTGTGAATGATCAAGGTCACGGCTGACACATTGAAAAGCGGAATGATTCACTCGGAGGCCTCCAGTGGAGGACTGAGTGACGGATGATGGCAGATTACACGCACGCTCCCACTTCTGCTCGTTACATTGTTTCTTATATAAGAGGAATCCTGCCGAGACCATTTGCTTTCCCCCTAAACCCGAGGAGCGGCGCAGTGAGGAGGCGCCACTTTACGTAGAATAACTCTTCATTTAATTTGAAAGCTTCATGAAAATGTATGTGTCCCGGTATGGCGGATCTGTCTGATAGGTGCGCGCCGCGCTCACAACACCATTTATCCGCGTGATGTTCTAATTAAGACTTTCTACTGAATTTGCTTTAAATGCTCTCGAGGCCCCAGCTGAGCCGTCACGTCCCCGAGCCGAGAGATATCCGCAAGATTCCCCAAAGTTCAGAGACATCAACTGAAAAAGAATCAGAAATCACCGCGGCGTCTTCTACCGAAAAGACTGAAGGTACCGTCACACGTACCAATATCACCGCCATATGGCTGCCAATCTGACGTGAGCACGCACTTCCGGGCACTTTTTTGCACATTGCCGTCACCCTGTCACACATAGAGAAATCGCGTGTGATGTTCGGCGATTCTGCATTCCGGAAAACGCCTGGTGCTGACCGGAAGCATTGCATTCACACGTTGTCCCAATTGCGCATCACATGCCGCAAAGCACGGGCGATGTAGTAGCAATATCGCCGCATTCGGAGATTGCTTAGCAAATCACCCCGAGATATCTCCACGTCTGACCGTACCTTGAGAATGAAACGGCAACAATCAGCAACTTCACAACCTCTACAACCCCCAATATTAGTAAATATCATAACATATACTTAGGCTCTGCAGCCTGTGTGAAAAATCATGCAGACTGCAGTTTTCGGAGCGGTTTTAACATCTGCAATGCGGGAACCGGATAGCTCAGGATGTGTAATCAGATTAATCCTGAGCAATGGTCCGAATATTTGCTATTCGGCTATCGGGATAAGCAAAGTGCTCTGTTGTTTGTAATACTATTTAATTAATTAATAAATGCTTGTCCAATGTCTCTAGGGGGTGCCCAGTCCCCCTAGAGACCTTACACCCACGCAGGTGGGCTTATACTGCTATAATGTGTTATGTACAGCAGCGACTCCTGTCAGCTGTTGTACAGTTTTATGAATGAAAGCCCGGGCTCCTCAGAGCGGCGCGCATACTATAGCTAATGGTACAGTATGTGCGCCGCTGTCTGAGGTCCTGAAGCCACTTACAGTAGATCATGGGCAGTGCAAAAAACGCAGATGTGACCCTAGCCTGTATCCTTTTTCTTAAGGCCCCGTTACACGGCACGACATTGTTAAAGATATCGCTTAAACGTCACGGGTTTGGAGTCGTTCAAGCGACATGTTAGGACCTCGTTGCGTGTGACTCTGCGAAGTTGTAACGATAAATCGTTGGATCGTTGATCGCAGGTTAGATCATGTTCTCCAACCTCACGTCATATCAGCAACCTGGCACCGCGATAACGATGTCGTTCATGACTTCACCCATTCACAGCAATGAGCAGGGTTGTGCGAACGATACCTGCTCACAACATCGTTGGTGAGTCGTCCACGATATCTAGACGTGTGACATTTCACCAACGATGTCTGAAACAACGGCGCGCCCACGAGATCGTTACCGACATCGTCCCAACGTCGTGCCGTGTAACGGGCCTTTAGGACTAGCTGCAGACGTATCTCATGTTCTGTCAGGATCTCGGTGAACAGGTTGCCGCCTCTAGAAATAGTCCTGCCATGTTTTGCTCGCAGTCTGCCGGATGCGCTTTCCCAGTCTGAGTTTCTGACACTTTGTAACTTGTCAGGCTTCGTTCCTCCAATGTTGCTTATTACAGACAAGGCAATGTTATTTTAGCGTTGAACATACGTTTTGTTTGGAGACAGACGCTCGTCACTGAGATGAAGTATTTATCCCTCTGCTGATGTGTCGCTCCTGCGTCCAAAAATAACGATACTTTGTATCCAGCTAACAAGAAACTAATCGAATCTCCCACATCCGTCTCCTGTCTGCGCGTGTCTCCATGTCTGAGACGTCTTGTCCCACAGCCCTGCACATACAGCATTAGTTCTCATACTTCGCCATGTTCTGATTTATAGGACACATTTGGGTATTTTGAGGGTTTCGGGGTGGAGATGTTCACTTTTAAGTTCTTATTTGTTATTTTTGTTTTGTAATAGTGAAATATAAATATTTGAGAGATCAATATATACAGTAGATACAGCGAACAAAACGTAGATTATTTATTATTGGTTTCATTATGATGGGACAAAGAAAAACAGATACAAAGTAGCAAATGAAATGATGATGATGCTAATGTTGATGACATTTATGATGTTGATGATGATGATGCCGTGCGCCATTGCCAGCCCTGCCGACAACCACCATCAGCCTGCTCCCTGCACGACCCTCCATTACTGCATATCCTCCCGAAACATCTGACCCCTGGCTGCACCCGACCCCCGGCTGCATCCCATCCCTATATGCTGTATACTGTCTGGACTGGTATATCTTCATTCGTATTGCATATTCCCCCGCTGTTCCTAAACCCTGATGGAATCTCGCCCCCCTGCTTCACCTCATCCCTATGCACTTTGCATTTACCTGGACTCTGTGCGACTCCATCTGCATCTGAACCCTGGCTGCATCTCATCACCCTGCTGCATCTCATCCCCATATACTGTGCATCTATTTGACTCTGTAAAGGTACCATTACATGGCACGACGTTGAAAAGATATCACTAATGATCTCGGGGGTGCGCTGTCGTTAGGGCACCGTTTTGACATCGTTGGTGAGATGTCACACGTGTAGATATCGTGGACGACACACCAACCATCTCATCCTTGTGCTGCATCTCATCCTCATGTGCTGCGCATTATCTGGACCCCTTACAACCTCATCCGAACTGCTCCCCCCACTGCAACCGGCCCGCCGCTACACTTGACCCCAGACTGCATCTCATCCTCCTACTCCACCTCATCCCTATGTGCTGTGCGACTGTCTGTCCTGGTATAACCACTGCATCTGACCCCCTGCTACATACATTGCTCCCTGGTTGCACCTCAGCCAACTGCCCATCTCATCACCATTTGCTGGGCACTGTCCTGACATGGTACATGCTATGCACTTTTCCTGTCCTGCGCGACTCCACCATGTTTCTCATCTTCCTGCTACACCTGATCCCCGACAGCTCCTGACCCCCCACCTCTCACCCCCACTGCATCCAATGGCTAAGGTCACATTAACGTTAAAGGTGGGCTGCATTAAAAAATAGGTTTTGGCGGCTTAACGCAGTGCTACCACCATGGTATCACCACGTTAATGTTGCCGATGAGTACCTATGGTGACGCAGCCCCTAGCGCAGGCTCAAACGGCGACATCTGAGTGAAATCTCACGCTTCTTTCCTAACGTGAGAAAAAACGCTTTCAAAAACGTCTTTTCTTGGGTTAGGAAAAAGCGTGAGATTTCACTCAGATGCCGCCGTTTGAGCCGCACTAGGGGCTGCGTCACCATAGGTACTCATCGGCAACATTAACGTGGTGTACAGGTGTAGCACTGCGTTAAGGCTGCCAAAACCTATATTTTTAACGCAAGCCCCCTTTACCGTTAATGTGACCCTAGCCTCACTCCTATCCTACTCTATTTCCTACTATCTCCTCCCATCCCTCTACCTGGTAACAAAATAGTACTCTCTCCCCCCATCATACCTAGCCATCTCACCCACTCCTCTGAACTTTTCCTTCATACTCAATCTTTTGTTTCCAAATACGCACGCCCGCCACGTAAACTTTCCTGCCCCCACCTTCTAACCCTCTGCCTGCTCCTCCTACTTGCTGGATACATTTCCCCCAAACCTGGCCCCCCCACCACATCCCCACAATCACTTCTACCATACCCACTCCCCATTACAAACACCCACAACCTCCATAACCTTACACCCATTGACCCAGACCTCCTCCCCCAATCCCCCACCCTGATGCACTCTAGAATGCTCGCTCACTTTGCAACAAACATCTCCAGCAAACTCTCTTTCCTTGGCATCAATGAAACATAGCTTACTCCCTCTGACACCGCCTACCCTGCTGCACTCTCCTATGGTGGACTCACTCTTTCCCACACACCTGCCCTAGCAGCAACTGCGGCAGAGGTGTCGACCTACTTCTGTCCAACAGCTGCTCCTTCACCCTAATTACACCGCCGCCCTCTGCCTCCCTCCCCTTCTTCGAGGTGCACTCCGTCTGCATCTTCTCCCCCTGCACCCTCCAGTTGGCTGTTGTTTACCACCCCCTAGGATTCACCTCCCTCTTTCTTGACCACTTCACCACCTGGCTTCTCCACTTCCTCTCCTCGACACCCATTATCATCATGGTGATTTCAACGTCCCCATTGACACCCCCCTCACCGCTGCCTCTAGACTCTATCACTAACCACCTCCTTCACCTTTCCCAATGGTCCTTCCTCAGCCACCCACAACGATGGCCACATGCTAGATCTTCACCCCCTTGTTTCCTCACTGACCTGTCAAACTCACCCCTCCCCTACCGCCATAACCTGCTGACCTTCTCCTCCCTCTCCTTTCCTACCATGCTCCCCCCTCCCCGGAAACTCCCCCATCCCTGCAGAAAACTCCAAACTCATTGATTTCCACTCACTCTCTGAGTCTTCCTCCCTCTCTCAGACTAGCTTCTCTCAAGACACTGCCGCTGCCGCCACCCTCTAGAACACCACTCTCACCACAGCCCTCAACCAGGCTGCCCCCTCCCATACAACAAAACCCACGCACACAGACAACCCTGTCTCACCACCCTCACTAAAAAACTGCAGGGGTGTCCAGGACGGCTGAGCGAAGATGGAAGAAATCCCACTCTGCACGCACTTCGCCATGTACAAACAGTCCCTCAATGACTTCAAGACTGCACTCACAAGCCTACTCTCTTCACTAATAACCACCCTGTCCCACAACCCCAAACAACTATTCAAAACTTTCAACTCACTACTCCGTCCCCGCCCCCCCTCCTTCTACACTCATCTGCTGATGAGTTTGCCGCCTTTTTCAGACAGAAGATCACAAAATCAGAGAAAGCTTTGATCCACAATCCCCTCGCCCTCCCCCTCTACCACCCAACCCCCTTCATCCAAAGGAAGCTTCTCCACCATGACAGGTCATCTATCTCTCCTCCCTTCTGTCATGATCACACCTCACCACCTGTGCCCTCGACCCACTCCCCTCCCACCTCATCCCAAACCTCACCACAGTCCTCATCCATGCCCTACCCATCTCTTCAACATATCACTCACTACCGGTGTTTTCCCCTTTCCTTCAAGTACGCCCTGATCACACCCAACCTCAAAAAACCCTCCCTTGACCCTGCATCTGTCTCCAACTATCGCCCCATATCTCTTCTCCCCTTCACCTCAAAATTACTCGAACATCAGTTCTATTCTGAACTCTCGTCAGACCTCTCCTCCTGCTCCCTACCAATCACCACTCCACTGAAACAGCCCTAACCAAAGTCACCCGCCGACAAGCAAGTGACACTACTCAGTCCGCCTCCTTGACCTATCTGCGCCTTTGACACTGTTGACCATTCCCTCCTACTTCAAATTCTTGAATCTCTCGGTATCACGACCTTCGCCCTCTCCTGGATTTCCTCATACATAACGACCGGACTTTCAGTGTCACCCACTCCCACATCTCCTCTTCCCCCTACCCCCATCGTTTGGTGTTCCCCAAGGCTTGGTCTTGGGTCCACTACTCTTCTCCATTTACACCTTCAGCCTAGGCATCTCATTGAGTCCCACGGCCTTCATTACCGTCTCTGCGCCGACAACACCCAGATTTAGCTGTCCGGTGCAGATATCAGCTCCCTACTATCCAAAATTCTGCAATCCCTGTCCGCCATCTCATCCTTCTCGCTTCCTAAAATTAAACAAGGCCAAAACCGAGTTCATCGTCTTCCCCCCAAGTCGCTCTCCTTCCCTACCTACCGTATCCATCATTGCCAACAACTGCTCTCTCCCCCCAATCCCTCACGCCAAGTTCCTTGGGGTAATCCTTGACTCCTCCCTCTCCTTCAAGCCCCACACCCAGGCCCTCGCCACCTCCTGCCGTCTGCAACTCAAAAACATTTCCTGAATCCGCTCTTTCCTTGACCACGACACTTCTAAGACACTTGTCCATGCTCTCATCATCTCCCACCTCGACTACTGCAACCTCCTGCTCACCGGCCTCCCTGCTACCTCTCTCGCTCCACTCCAATCTATCCTCAATTCCGCTGCCCGACTAATCCACCTGTCTCCCCACTACTCCCCTGTCTCCCCCCTCTGCCAAGCCCTCCACTGGCTCTCCACTTTTTAGAGATCCTGGTTCAAAACCCTAACCATGACATACAAAGCCATCCACAACCTGTCCCCTCCATACATCTCTGACTTGGTCTTACGCTACCTGCCCACACACAACCTGCGATCCTCCCAAGACCTCCTCCTCTACTCCCCTCTCATCTCTTCTTGCCACAACCGCATACAAGATTTCTCCTGTGCTTCCCCCATACTCTGGAACTCACTGCCCCAACACATCAGACACTCCCCTACCCTAGGAACCTTCAAGAAAACCCTGAAGACCCACCTCTTCCTTCAATCCTACAACCTGCACTGAGACCTAATCCAGTGCCCCATCTCACCTCTCCCCCTCCTACTGTCTCCCACCCATCCCTTATAGACTGTGAGCTCTCATGGACAGGGTCCTCTACCCTACTGTACCTGTATCATTTGATGTTGATTGCTCTCAGTGTGAGAAACAAGATTAAAATCTTGTGGTTGTGAGACCTTTTAATGGCTAACAAAAATAAAATAAGTGATGTTATAAGGCATTGAGCTTTCGAGATGACTCAGGTCTCTTCATCAGGCTGGTATGACAAGATATTGCCAAATAATAATATTCAAAGACCCTCCCTTGCTGTGCTACAGGCAGCCTCCCAATTTAAGAAACATCATGGTCCGAAGTTTGATGCCCTCGGATACACCAAGAGGAACTTATCCATGCAATGTGAAGAGCTGCAAGAACTGTCTCACATAGAGACCAGAGACAGGATACAGATCCCCAACACACAGCAGGATTATAAGATTCTGGGACTTTTACATGCTCCTCTTCCAATGTGGTATATTTAATTGTGTGCACCATATGCCCAGTGGGGGCATTTTATGTTGGTGAGACTGGACACACAATTACATACGAACAAATACATTTTCCAGTAGCGGAGCATTTTTCTGGCAGGGACATAACATTGATAATATGAAAGTTTTAATTTTGAGAGGTAATTTCAAATCCCAAAAACATCGAAGAGTCTCTGAATCCAAGCTAATTAGAAGTTTCCATTGTATACAGAACGGACTGAACATCGCTGATGGGTTTATGGCTCATTACCACGTCTAAACAATGATGTTCAAAGACATGGAAATCTTAGGCTGGCTTCACACCGCGGCAAGATCCGATTCGGGGCTAATGTGCCCTCCGGTCCAGTGTGCCGCCGCTGATTAATCAGGATCGAGGCTCGCAGGGAGCTAGCCGCAGTCCTGAAACAACAGCGACGTGCAGCCGCAGGTGTCCAGTTCCCGGATCCTCCCGGAACAGGACAATCCGGTCCTGTAGACTCCCATGTTAGGGAGTGCCGGATTGCACCGGATCCGGGAGATGGCAGTTTGGGGAGATTTTTCTCTACGGACACAAAAATGTTGCAAGCAACATTTTTGTCTCCGGTGAGAAAAATCCAAATTCTCCCAGATTCTTCCGGAGAGATGGAGACCGGATGGCAGAGAGTTGCCATCCGGCTCCATAGGATACTATGGGGCCAAAATTCGGTCCGGGGCTGAACGGTTTACACCGGACACCCCGGATCGGATCTTGCCGTGGTGTTAAGCCAGCCTAAGACACCAAGTTTTCTTATAAATTAGTGTCATAAAGACTTTATGACCACTGGGCCTGCCTGATTGAAGATCCTCTCCAAGGCTGCTTTGTTTATTTTGCCAAATGTCCAGTCCCTGTAATGTTTATTCAGTCAAATGTCCAATCATTTTAGTTGTGCATGCAGATATTTTTAGTTTCATTCAATATCTTGTCATACCAGCCTGATGAAGAGACCTGAGTTGTCTCGAAAGCTCAATGCCTTATAACATCATTTTTTTATATTTTTGTGAGCCATTAAAAGGTATCACAACTACAAGATTGTTATCTTGTTTCTCACACTGAGAGCAATCAACATTTTCTCAACTGGCGACACGGTACCAAACCTTCTTCTTCTAATGTATCATTTGATTGTCGTCATTTAATGTTCTTGTCCTCGTCTGCCCTTACACATGTAAAGTGCCATGGAGTCTAATGGCGCTATAGAAATAAAGAATAATAATGCTGATGTTGACGATGTGGATGATGCTGATGATGATGTTGATGATGATGATTTTGATGATATTGATGAGGATGCTCATGTTGATGATATTGACAATGTGGATGTTGATGATAACGCTGATTTTGATGATGTTGATGCTGATGTTGATGATGATGCTCATGTTGATGATATTGATGATGATGATTTTGATGATGTTGATGATGATGATGATTTTGATGATGTTGATGATGATGCTCATGTTGATGAAATTGACGATGATGATGATGATGCTGATCTTGATGATGTTGATGCTGATGATGTTGATGATTTTTGATGATATTGACAATGTCGATGATGATGATAACGCTCATTTTGATGATGTTGATGCTGATGTTGATGATGATGCTCATGTTGATGATATTGATGATGTTGATGATGATTTTGATGATGTTGATGATGGTGATGATTTTGATGATGTTGATGATGATGCTCATGTTGATGAAATTGACGATGTTGATGATGATGATGCTGATCTTGATGATGTTTATGCTGATGATGTTGATGATGATTTTTGATGATATTGACAATGTCGATGATGATGATAACGCTGATTTTGATGATCTTGATGCTGATGCTCATGTTGATGATATTGATGATGATGATGATGATTTTGATGATGTTGATGATGATGCTCATGTTGATGAAATTGACGATGTTGATGATGATGATGCTGATCTTGATGATGTTGATGCTGATGATGTTGATCATGATTTTTGACGATATTGACAATGTTGATGATGATGATAACGCTGATTTTGATGATGTTGATGCTCATGTTGATGATATTGATGATGTTGATGATGATGATGATTTTGATGATGTTGATGATGATGCTCATGTTGATGATATTGATGATGTTGATGATGATGATTTTGATGATGTTGATGCTGATGTTGATGATGATGCTCATGTTGATGATATTGATGATGTTGATGATGATGCTCATGTTGATGATATTGATGATGTTCATGCTGATGATTTTGATGATGTTGATGATGATGGTCATGTTGATGAAATTGACGATGTTGATGATGCTGATGCTGATTTTGATGATGTTGATGCTGATTCTAGGTAAGTTGCATCTAGACAGGATATAAAGGAGGCCTCTTCCTCTGGACCTGTCTGCAGTTTCTCCTCCCTGGTGAGTAAAGATCATCTGTTCCTGATAAACATCACTCCCGAATATTTACATCAAAATGATGAACGGTTTGGACCTTTAAAAAGCTGTCAAATAAAAGAGGGAGCTGAATGTCAAGGTCTTTCTGGAGCAAAATATTCAAATGCTGCGGCTGCGTCCTGCCACGTGCGCTGACCTTTCGTGGAACTGATACAAATGAGGCCTCTTCCGTTATCGCACATCTGATTGATGTCATCGCATGATTGAATCGTCCGCTGCCTTTATGGCTCGCGCTGATCAATAACTGCAGATTAGCAGGACGGTGCGAGAACGGGAGGGAAGAGCACAAACAAGCTGAAAAGTTTAACTCACAAAGTGAGGAGAAAATACTGCTGCCGGGAAGATAAAGAGGCTCCGGATACACAAGAGTCCGGTGATCGTCCTGGAGATCCGGCACAATCTGTTCTGTAACAACGTTTTTTGTCCATTTGTATACGGTAATTGATTTCTGCAGGATCCGTTTTTGTAACATTGGAGTCTATGGAGAACGGATCCGGTCACTGATCACTATTTATACTCAATTTTTCTTTTATTTGTAAAGGATCTGTTTTTTTGGTTTAAATGGAAGATAAATAGTGATCAGTGACCGGATCCGTTCTCCATAGACTCCAATGTTACAAAAACGGATCCTGCAGAAATCAATTTTTGCAAAACAGACAAGAAAGTTGTGTTTGCAGAACGGATCGTGCCGGATCCCATCTAATGGACGATTGCTGGACGGGTGAACACTATAAGTGATTCTCTGTGTTGTATATAGGGGCACCATACCACCATGTAACCCCCAGATTATACACAATGGCCCCTTACTGCTCCTCAGTCTCCCCAACAGGGATGGGGTCTCCGCTCCGAGGACACATCGGTCCATATTTCAGTGGATGACGCCCAGCACCTGTCACCTGTGTCTTTGCCATCCAGATACATTTACTTATAGAATTGCCTTGGGACCAGAAGTCAAGATGTCAGGTTTTCTTCATCATCTGATTGGAGCACGTAGAAACCCCGCCTTCAGAACCGCAGTCCCAACCCCTGACATCATCATGACCCCGCCCCCATACTTATGTGGTGCCTGCAGTTCTGCACCAACAAATCCGACACACAGAGCCGCGTCCCTGCTGTGACTGACAGGAGCCGCCTCCCTGCTGTGACTGACAGGAGCCGCCTCCCTGCTGTGACTGACAGGAGCCGCCTCCCTGCTGTGACTGACAGGAGCCGCCTCCCTGCTGTGACTGACAGGAGCCGCCTCCCTGCTGTGACTGACAGGAGCCGCCTCCCTGCTGTGACTGACAGGAGCCGCCTCCCTGCTGTGACTGACAGGAGCCGCCTCCCTGTTGTGACTGACAGGAGCCGCCTCCCCGCTGTGACTGACAGGAGCCGCCTCCCCGCTGTGACTGACAGGAGCCGCCTCCTCGCTGTGACTGACAGGAGCCAGCTCCCCGCTGTGACTGACAGGAGCCGGCTCCCCGCTGTGACTGACAGGAGCCGCCCCCTGCTGTGACTGACAGGAGCCGGCTCCCCGCTGTGACTGACAGGAGCCGCCTCCCCGCTGTGACTGACAGGAGCCGCCTCCCTGCTGTGACTGACAGGAGCCGCCTCCCTGCTTTGACTGACAGGAGCCGCCTCCTTGCTGTGACTGACAGGAGCCGCCTCCCTGCTGTGACTGACAGGAGCCGCCTCCCTGCTGTGACTGACAGGAGCCGCCTCCCTGCTGTGACTGACAGGAGCCGCCTCCCTGCTGTGACTGACAGGAGCCGCCTCCCTGCTGTGACTGACAGGAGCCGCCTCCCCGCTGTGACTGACAGGAGCCGCCTCCCCGCTGTGACTGACAGAGCCGCCTCCCCGCTGTGACTGACAGGAGCCGCCTCCCTGCTGTGACTGACAGGAGCCGCCTCCCCGCTGTGACTGACAGGAGCCGCCTCCCCGCTGTGACTGACAGGAGCCGCCTCCCTGCTGTGACTGACAGGAGCCGCCTCCCCGCTGTGACTGACAGGAGCCGCCTCCCCGCTGTGACTGACAGGAGCCGCCTCCCCGCTGTGACTGACAGGAGCCGCCTCCCTGCTGTGACTGACAGGAGCCGCCTCCCCGCTGTGACTGACAGGAGCCGCCTCCCTGCTGTGACTGACAGGAGCCGCCTCCCCGCTGTGACTGACAGGAGCCGCCTCCCCCGCTGTGACTGACAGGAGCCGCCTCCCCGCTGTGACTGACAGGAGCCGCCTCCCCGCTGTGACTGACAGAGCCGCCTCCCCGCTGTGACTGACAGGAGCCGCCTCCCTGCTGTGACTGACAGGAGCCGCCTCCCCGCTGTGACTGACAGAGCCGCCTCCCTGCTGTGACTGACAGGAGCCGCCTCCCCGCTGTGACTGACAGGAGCCGCCCTCCCTGCTGTGACTGACAGGAGCCGCCTCCCCGCTGTGACTGACAGGAGCCGGCTCCCCGCTGTGACTGACAGGAGCCGCCTCCCTGCTGTGACTGACAGGAGCCACTCTCCACTGGGAGCTGAGCCTCTGACTGCTGGGGTCTGGGGGGAGAGCAGGAATTACAATGGACCTGTGGAATGGCAAGGACCTGTGGGGCTCCTCCCACATGAAAGCTTACACTCACAGTGATTGGCTCCTTACTGCACATGACCTATGATGTCATTAAGGTCTTTAAAGGGAACCAACCACCCCAAATGACCCCCCCGGACTGTTAATATGTGTCCCTACACCCAGCACACACATTTGGGGCAATCGTTTTTGCTAAAAAAACTGTTTAGTAGAAGCTAAGATATAGCAATATAAACTTTAATAAATCGTGACTTCTGGGTGTTACCTAGTGCAGTGTTCTTGTGCCTGTCAGCTTCCTCTCCCCCTCCCCTCTCACTTTCTAAGAGCCTGGGCGCGTCATGAAAGGGGCGGGACTAAATCGCGTCATAAAAGGGGGCGGGGCTCGTCGCTGTTTAGCCCCGCCCCTTTCATGACGCGCCCAGGCTCTTAGAAAGTGAGAGGGGAGGGGAGAAGGAAGCTGACAGGCACAAGAACACTGCACTAGGTAACACCCAGAAGTCACGATTTATTAAAGTTTATATTGCTATATCTTAGCTTCTACTAAACAGTTTTTTTAGCAAAAACGATTGCCCCAAATGTGTGTGCTGGGTGTAGGGACACATATTAACAGTCCGGGGGGTCATTTGGGGTGGTTGGTTCCCTTTAAAGACCTTAATGACATCATAGGTCATGTGCAGTAAGGAGCCAATCACTGTGAGTGTAAGCTTTCATGTGGGAGGAGCCCCACAGGTCCATTGTAATTCCTGCTCTCCTCCCAGTCCCCAGCAGTCAGAGGCTCAGCTCACAGCAGGGAGGCGGCTCCTGTCAGTCACAGCAGGGAGGCGGCTCCTGTCAGTCACAGCAGGGAGGCGGCTCCTGTCAGTCACAGCTGGGAGGCGGCTCCTGTCAGTCACAGCAGGGAGGCGGCTCCTGTCAGTCACAGCGGGGAGGCGGCTCCTGTCAGTCACAGCGGGGAGGCGGCTCCTGTCAGTCACAGCGGGGAGGCGGCTCCTGTCAGTCACAGCGGGGAGGCGGCTCCTGTCAGTCACAGCGGGGAGGCGGCTCCTGTCAGTCACAGCGGGGAGGCGGCTCCTGTCAGTCACAGCGGGGAGGCGGCTCCTGTCAGTCACAGCGGGGAGGCGGCTCCTGTCAGTCACAGCGGGGAGGCGGCTCCTGTCAGTCACAGCGGGGAGGCGGCTCCTGTCAGTCACAGCGGGGAGGCGGCTCCTGTCAGTCACAGCGGGGAGGCGGCTCCTGTCAGTCACAGCGGGGAGGCGGCTCCTGTCAGTCACAGCAGGGAGGCGGCTCCTGTCAGTCACAGCAGGGAGGCGGCTCCTGTCAGTCACAGCAAGGAGGCGGCTCCTGTCAGTCACAGCAGGGAGGCGGCTCCTGTCAGTCACAGCAGGGAGGCGGCTCTGTCAGTCACAGCAGGGAGGCAGCTCCTGTCAGTCACAGCGGGGAGGCGGCTCCTGTCAGTCACAGCGGGGAGGCGGCTCTGTCAGTCACAGCGGGGAGGCGGCTCCTGTCAGTCACAGCGGGGAGGCGGCTCCTGTCAGTCACAGCGGGAGGCGGCTCCTGTCAGTCACAGCAGGGAGGCGGCTCCTGTCAGTCACAGCAGGGAGGCGGCTCCTGTCAGTCACAGCGGGGAGGCGGCTCCTGTCAGTCACAGCAGGGAGGCGGCTACTGTCAGTCACAGCAGGGAGGCGGCTCCTGTCAGTTACAGCAGGGAGGCGGCTCCTGTCAGTCACAGCAGGGAGGCGGCTCCTGTCAGTCACAGCAGGGAGGCGGCTCTGTGTGTCGGATCATTCACAAAGGAACATCACTATGTTGGTGCAAAACTGTGGGCCGTGAGGATGGGGGTGGGCTCATGGTGACATCAGGGGGCGGGCTCTGTTCTGCTGGGGAAAATAAAATAATACATTTTCTGATAATAATAATAATAATAATAATAATAAAATATCTCACATTAGCTTTAACTTCGAGATGTCCAGAATTGCATTTTTTGAGTTTTTCAATGATCTTGTATGAAAAAAAGTGTAAAGATTATCGGAAGATTTGTGATGTGTTCGGGATTATGAAGCCGCGAGGTGACACGGAGGAGATTGTGTCCACAGCTCACAGGATCCACTTTTCTACTTTTCAAAAGTTTGGTAATGGTAACGTTTTTGTCAACTATTAGAATAAGGGAAGAAACGCACTATGGGAGATACTTGTGAGTTACTCATACGAGTCTCACATGACTCACCTGGAACAGCTGCCGGCTGTCAGGACAGGAGCGTGGAGCTGCACAACACAACACAAACATCTCCACACAGGCCTGCAGTTCAGGGTCCCTCACTAGCAACATTTCGGGGCCTTTCTGAGACTGTTCCCTGTCTCAAACCAGGCTATGCCTCCACCCAGGCTCCGCCTCCACCACAACACACACACAATAGAGACTGCTTAGAGCTGAATACACAATAGAGACTGCTGCTGACTGTACACAATAGAGAATACATAATCAAGCCTGCTGTTGAATACAGAATAGAGACTGCTGCTGGCTGTATACACAATGGACACTGCTGTGTACTGCTGTATACACAATAGAGAATACACAATGGAGACTGCTCCTGGCTGTATACACAATAGCGAATATACAATAGACAATGCTGCAGGCTGTATACACAATAAAGTTGGTTGCAGTCCGTATACACAATGGAGACAGCTGGGGGTCGTATACACAATGGAGACAGCTGTGGGTCGTAGACACATTAAATACTGCCGGCCTTATACACATTAGAGACTGCCAGCCATATATACAGAGACTTGTTGGCCATATACACAGAGACTGCTGCCAGCCATATACACATTTGAAACTACTGGCCATATACACAGAGACTGCTGTTGGCTGTATACACATTAGAGACTGACGGCCATATACACAGAGACTGCTGCTGGCTATATACCGGGAGACTGCTGCTGGTCATATACACATTAGAGACTGCTGGCCATATACACATTAGAGACTGCTGGCCATATACACAGAGACTGCCAGTCATATACACAGAGACTGGCGGCCGTATACACAGAAACTGCCAGCGGTATACACAGACACACACCTGATACTCACCACCAGCCGCTGCAGCAGCTCCATGATTCACATTTTGATGGTGCCCGCGCTGTGCTGTGACCTCCGGGGTCCGCAGAAGAGGAGAAGGGGCGAAGCCCACAGAAGGTGCTCACAGAAGAGGTGAGGGGATGTAGTCCGGAGGAGATTGGGCCCCGTCCTCTCAGCTCTCCTCTGGGCCCCCTCTCCTGTCAATCTCCTCGGGCCCCTAACAGCTGTTAGAGCAGTTACGCTCCACTCCAGAGAGCTGGCAGCCATTCCGGGTGAGTCATACGAGACTCGTGCATGTATCTCATATGCATCTCACATAGTGTGTCTCCACTCTGGAGTTTGGGGTCTTTGGATGGAAATCGATGATACCAAAAATCTATGCAGTCCACAATGGGGTCTGTCATGTCGCTGCTTGGGTAGATGATGCTTTTTTGGGGGGGCGGGGAAGGAATGCCTGGAGTTGAAACACAGTCTCCGATCATCGATATATTATGTGGAAATAATGATACATTTGCACTAATGCGTTAACAAAAAAAAAAGAAAATAAACCAAAGTCAGGAGCAAAAGGTTGAAATCTCAATTCGTACATGTCAGGCGATGTTCACACTGTACTTTTTTTCTGCTTCAAAACCTGCTCTATTTGCAAAAGGAAAAAGCAGCTTCCAAATAGAAGGTTTTGCTGCATTTTTTTTTTAGCTTTTTTGGCTGCACTCCTGCTGTGAAATTACATGCGGGGCTGGCTCCATGTTTTTGTGGGTGCAGAGCAAATGAGCCTCAGTGGGTCCCTTCAACACTCTGTCCTTATCCCTCTCCGCTGCTGAATGGCCATATCTTAAGGCACACCCCAGGTTTAGATAGATGAAAATACCGATAACATAGAGTAGGAGAGTGACAGGGCATCTGTCTGTGAGCGGGTTCCCCTCTTTGCTTCCACTCACAGATGAATGGGCCCCCTCAACTGTCCAGGGCCCCAGAACTTGCCCAGGTGCAAGCAGTGAAAACACAACAAAAAACACTTGAATTTTTGCACGTTCTCTTTTATTTGAATTGTGAAAAATGCTGCAAAAACACAGAAAGAATTGACGCTGCTTCTCTCAAAAATGCAGCAGTCTTTCTCTTCAATAAAGCAGCGTGTGAACACAGTCTGATAGACATCACCCGAGTCCCCATGGTCAGGACGCCGCTCCTCCCGGACTCCGGCTTTTCTATCTCACTCTTGAGTTTTGTAATTGAAATTTCAGCACAGACTCAATCAGTAGCGACTTTTGGCTGCGATGTTCCCGGAGCCGCAGTATAATCAGCTCGTCCTATAGGGAAATCTGCCCGTAATGAGTTTGTTACATTCCCCCCTGGATCCGGGAGATGGCGGTGATGGCGGCCGTGCTCCGGCATCTGCTCCGACACTTTGGAGGCTCCGTGGAGCTGGGGCGCAGCCATTTACAGGAGATTTCGGGCTTCGAACGTTTCTGCTGCCATAATTTTACTGAACAATAAATGTGCAGATGTCAATGAGACGCCGAGGAGAAAGACACCGACCTGAATGATGAGACGACTAATGGGGGCAGAAGTCAGTCTGGGGTGTGCACGGGGCGCAGAATCGTACAGCACGGACTGATGTTATGTGTCAGTGTGGAGACAATTATTACCATAGACTATAAGCAGAGGTCTCCGCTGTCAGGACAGGTCCGGGATGGAAACTGGTGCTGTCATCTCTTAGGCCTCAAGTGTTATGTCATTATATCTGTAAGAGGGTGGACCTGCAGTCCTGAGCCCCCTGAAGACATTGTTAGTTAACTGCATTGTGTATGATTTTATTATATAGAGTGTATTAGAATACGGTACTATAGTGATGAGATGTTATGTAGTAAGGTATTGTCCTGTTGTAGATATAATAGGGTGTAGTTACAGTAGAGCAGGTTATGTGTACAAAGTATATGCTTATAGTGTCCTACAGTAGACTGCAAGAAAGAAAGGTGAGAATCTAACGCAGACCATTGAGGGAGCAGAAGGGTTACGTCTGGATGAGTCACAGGCGGTGTGGCCAGTCTGTAAACTTAGGAGGGGGACACAAGATGTCAGTAGAGTCTGGAGCCCACAAGACAAGACAGGAGAAAGAAAGCTCTTCCTAAGGCCCTGGTGTGCTGTGTGAGTGAAGCACAAGAAACATGTGGGTGACTGAACCTCAGATGCTGAAGAAGATTTCGTGTGGGACAGGTTGAGAGAAGGAAGTGATTCCAGCCATTTGCTTAGTTTGGGGAACCCAGAATACAGGATGCTGCCCGGCTAAATGCACAAAAGGGAGATAAGGGCTGTGATGGCGTCCTCCTGGCATGGATCACTGTCCAGGGTTGTGTGTGCAAGTAAAGTGAATCCAATTCAGCGGCCTAGTAAAGAACTGTCCACAAGTAAAGTGCCGTCACCATAACCATAAATATTGTGCCTCTGTGTCAGATAAGAGTCCTGTCTGCTGTATAATGTTCATCCAAGATGTTAGCTCCTCAGCACCCATACACACCAGGGGCTGCCGCAAGCAAGGTCGTTCCCCATATGATAGTCTGTATGCGATGGTGGGGAAGATGCCTAAGACCAACAGGTTAAAGACAGGATGATTCAGGAAGAAGGGCCCTAAAATGGCGGGCGGCACTGTGAACTTAAAGATGGCATCAACACATGACCAGAGAGAAGGAGAGGTCGTAGAGCTCATAGTGAGCAGAGAAGGCACCAACGCCCTGAAAGTGCACCCGGCCGGGAAGTGTGCTGTGTTTCAAGAGGGTGAGGCGCGTGACTGGAGTCCGTCCTAAAAAGAGAGGAACGTCTTGGAGGAGCGTCCAAAGGAAGCAGAAGGTCGACCAGTGAAGGCGGTGTCTGCGAGTGGAGAGCACAGTGTCGGAAGAGACGTGGACTGGTAAGAATAGACCAGCATGTATGAGAGGTGTGGTTTGGGGACAGCGGCGGGAGGTACTGGAGTCCGACGGCAAAAGAAGCGGAACCTGCGATATAGGGAGGGCACGTCACCATCCCGGCTTGGCAACGTCAGAGAAGGGGTGCAACAGTGTGGAGACCTCTGATACGTACTGTGATAAAGAGTGGCCGGGAAGAGTTGGCTGAAGGAACTCTCCTGATACCGGCTGAAGTGTTCGGAGGTCAGGATGTCGGCTATGCAGCGTCCTGGGGCCACCCGGTTTTGGAACCCAAAGTCATGGAGCTAGATGGAGTCAGGTCTGTAGAGGAGATAGGCTCGATTATCTGGTTACCCTGGCCCGAGAGTGTCTAAGGGGGATCCAAGAGCAGCTGAATGTGAGCGGCAGTGTAATACGGCAGCGTAGAGGAATATAATTAGATGAGGCTCGAAAAGGGGAGAGAGAGAGGAGGAGGAGGAGGAGGAGGAGTGCACGGGTAAATATTGTTCTGGTTTAACTGATCAGTCAGGTAAATTGTATCCTTGAGAGAACCACGTGTCACACCTCACATTATATCAGTGATGTCATCAGCAGGGGCGGGGCTGACTACTATCTATCACACATACTATATCAGTGATGTCATCAGCAGGGGCGGGGCTGACCCTCACATTATATCAGTGATGTCATCAGCAGGGGGGGGCTGACACCTCACATTATATAGTGATGTCATCAGCAGGGGCGGGGCTGACACCTCACATTATATCAGTGATGTCATCACAGGGGCGGGGCTGACACCTCACATTATATCAGTTATTTCATCAGCAGGGGCGGGGCTGACACCTCACATTATAGCAGTGATGTCATCACAGGGGGCGGGCTGACACCTCACATTATATCAGTGATGTTCATCAGCAGGGGGGGCTGACACCTCACTTTACATGTTACAGGGCGGGCTGCCTATAGTGTATGCAGGGTGGTGCCTCCTTCAGTGTGTCAGCCAGCAGGTGAATATTATATGATTCATGACGCGAATCTACATGTTGGGAGGGTCAGTTATTCTCTTGTGTTAGTTTGGGTCGGTGGATTTTATGTATCCGGGGATTTATCACCACACTTTGCTCTGATGTTGCGTCTCGTCCTCACAATGAGGCGCTGATTGTCCTGACACATTGACTTTCTGGAGGGGCCGCAGTGAGACCCTCATTGTGTTGTGATGATAAAACCATTTATATGAAGAAGTCGCCGCTCCTCAGCTGAAGCATTAAAAAATCATTCACAGCGTTTCAGGTGGATAAAGAGTCGGTAATTATCGGGTCAACTGCACCGCAATGGTCTGAATCCAGGAGTCATTGTGTGCGGAGTCAATGCCGCTGATTACACCATTATCTGCTGCTCTCTACATCTTACAGAGTGCGGAGGAGGAGGAGGCCGACATAGAACAGGAGGACGAGGAGACGCCGCAGGGAAAGGGTCTGCAGAGAGGAAATGACTGCTGTCCTAATCACATGACCCCGCCCCTAATGATAGATGGATGACCCCGCCCCTAATGATAGATGGATGACCCCGCCCCTAATGATAGATGGATGACCCCGCCCCTAATGATAATGACATAGATTACCCCACCCCTAATGATGAGTGGATGACCCCGCCCCTAATGATGAGATGGATGACCCCGCCCCTAATGATGAGATGGTTGACCCCACCCCTAATGATGAGATGGATGACCCCGCCCTAATGATAGATGGATGACCCCGCGCCCAAATGATAATGACATAGATGACCCCACCCCTAATGATGAGATGGATGACCCCGCCCCTAATGATAGATGGATGACCCCACCCCTAATGATAGATGGATGACCCCACCCCTAATGATGAGATGGATGACCCCGCCCCTAATGATAATGACATAGATAACCCCCGCCCCTAATGCTGAGATGAATGACCCCACCCCTAATGATAGATGAATGACCCTACCCCTAATGATAGATGGATGACCCCACCCCTAATGATAATGACATAGATGACCCCACCCCTAATGATGAGATGGATGACCCCACCCCTAATGATGAGATGGATGACCCCACCCCTAATGATAGATGAATGACCCCACCCCTAATGATAATGACATAGATGACCCCACCCCTAATGATGAGATGGATGACCCCACCCCTAATGATGAGATGGATGACCCCACCCCTAATGATAATGACATACATGACCCCACCCCTAATGATAATTACATAGATGACCCCACCCCTAATGATGAGATGGATGACCCCACCCCTAATAATGAGATGGATGACCCCACCCCTAATGATGAGATGGATGACCCCACCCCTAATGATGAGATGGATGACCCCACCCCTAATGATGAGATGGATGACCCCACCCCTAATGATGAGATGGATGACCTCGCCCCTAATGATGAGATGGATGACCCCACCCCTAATGATAATGTGATGACAATGCTGACCCGCCCTTAAATGATGAGTGGATGACCCCACCCTTTAATGATAATATGATGACACTGACCCTGGCCCTTAATGATGAGGAAAGTGCTGTCCCCACCTCTAATGATGAAGAAATTACTCTGATGACCCCAACCCTTAATGATAACATGCCTGCAGACTCCACCCCTTAATTATGAAACATACTACCTCCACCCTTAAAGATGAGACATGTGCTGACTCCACCCCTTAAAGATGAGACATGTGCTGACTCCACCCCTTAATGATGAGGCATGTGCTGACTCCACCCCTTAATGATGAGGCATGTGCTGACTCCACCCCTTAATGATGAGGCATGTGCTGACTCCACCCCTTAAAGATGAGACATGTGCTGACTCCACCCCTTAATGATGAGGCATGTGCTGACTCCATCCCTTAATGATGAGGCATGTGCTGACTCCACCCCTTAATGATGAGGCATGTGCTGACTCCACCCCTTAAAGATGAGACATGTGCTGACTCCACCCCTTAATGATGAGACATGTGCTGACTCCATCCCTTAATGATGAGGCATGTGCTGACTCCACCCCTTAATTATGAAACATACTACCTCCACCCCTTAATGATAAGACATGTGCTGACTCCACCCCTTAATGATGAGGCATGTGCTGACTCCACCCCTTAATGATGAGACATGTGCTGACTCCACCCCTTAATGATGAGGCATGTGCTGACTCCACCCCTTAATGATGAGGCATGTGCTGACTCCACCCCTTAATGATGAGACCCTTCATTCTCAGTTTTACTGACAGAGTGTGTGTAGCTCCCTATGGTGGTGACTATTGGGGTCCCTCAGGTGATCGCCCCCATCTCAACAGTGATCTTGCACCTAGAGTGCCTATAGCCCCCTTTGTTGGTGTCTCTTGGGGTCCCTAGAGGATCAGGCCTTTCCGGGATCTCTCTATCTCAGGGTCCCTCAGGTAATCCACCCTTTCTGGGATCACTCTATCTTGGGATCCCTCAGGTAATCCACCCTTTCTGGGCTCTCTCTTTGTCTCTCCTCATGGTGTAGATCTCTTCAGTCTCGTTCACAGATCCCCCGCGCTCTCGTCATTTGCTGTAAAACGTCGTCTGTTTTTCTTTTGTAATGACGCCATCTTTGCTTTTCTCTGGGCGCGGAGTCGTCCTATTAATCCTGAGATACGACTCCATATAGGCTAGGGTCACACTTAACAATCAAATTACGTTCACCGCATCCATATCCGGATGTGGTGAACGCAATTGGCTTCTGACAACCAGCAATGCGGGAACCGGATTGCTGAAGCCGCAACCTGGTATCCGGATTGCTCTGGATGTGTAATCTGGTTCCCGCATTGCGGATGTTACAACCACTCCGAAAACTGCACCCTCATGATTTTTCACGCAGGCTGCAGAGCCGGATGCGGTAACCAGATTGCTTGTGAAGCAATCCGGTTTTTCGCATTGGGTCCTATGAGGACGTTTCCTGATCCGGTTTTGAGCTTTTTAAAAGCTCAAAACCGGATCAGGTTTTAAATAAAAAAAAGTGTGACCCCAGCCTATGGCGGCACATAGGAGGCCGCAGCCACCGGGTCATGGAAAATGTCGACTGTGTGACTCCATGTGACAATTTCTGCTTTCACTCAGTGAATAAAAATATCCATTAACAGGCGGAGGCCGGAGATCTCCGGATCACAACGACAATCCCTGTCCTGGAAAATATTGTAAATCCCATTATACAGCGGTGAGAAGTGTGAGAGCGCGGCAGTGACATTGTATCACTGTGCGATCACATTGTATCACTGTGCGGTGACATTGTATCATTGTGTGGTGACATTGTATCATTGTGTGGTGACATTGTATCATTGTGTGGTGACATTGTATCATTATGCAGTGACAATGTATCACTGTGCGATCACATTGTATCACTGTGCGGTGACATTGTATCATTGTGTGGTGACATTGTATCATTGTGTGGTGACATTGTATCATTGTGTGGTGACATTGTATCATTGTGTGGTGACATTGTATCATTGTGCGGTGACATTGTATCACTGTGCGGTGACATTGTATCATTGTGTGGTGACATTGTATCATTGTGTGGTGACATTGTATCATTGTGTGGTGACATTGTATCATTGTGCGGTGACATTGTATCATTGTGCGGTGACACTGTATCATTGTGTGGTGACATTGTATCTTTGTGCGGTGACATTGTATCATTGTGTGGTGACATTGTATCATTGTGCGGTGACATTGTATCATTGTGCGGTGACATTGTATCACTGTGCGATCACATTGTATCACTGTGCGGTGACATTGTATCATTGTGCGGTGACATTGTATCATTGTGCGTTGACATTGTATCATTGTGCGGTGACATTGTATCACTGTGCGGTGACATTGTATCATTGTGGTGTGACATTGTATCATTATGTGATCATATTGTATCATTGTGTGGTGACATTGTACCTTTGTGCGGTGACATTGTATCATTGTGCGGTGACATTGTATCTTTGTGCAGTGTCATTGTATCATTGTGCAGTGACAATGTATCATTGTGCGGTGACATTATATCATTGTGCGATCACATTGTATCATTGTGCGGTGACATTTCATCATTGTGCAGTGACAATGTATCATTGTGCGGTGACATTATATCATTGTGCGATCACATTGTATCATTGTGCGGTGACATTGTATCATTGTGTGGTGACATTGTATCATTGTGCGGTGACAATGTATCATTGTGTGGTGACATTATATCATTGTGCGATCACATTGTATCATTGTGCGGTGACATTGTATCATTGTGCGGTGACATTGTATCATTGTGCGGTGACATTGTATCATTGTGCGGTGACAATGTATCATTGTATGGTGACATTGTATCATTGTGTGGTGACATTGTGTCATTGTGCGGTGGCATTGTACCATTGTGCGGTGACATTGTATCATTGTGCGGTGACATTGCATCATTGTCCGGTGACATTGTATCATTGTGCGGTGACATTATATCATTGTGCGGTGACATTGTATCATTGTGTGGTGACATTGTATCATTGTGTGGTGACACTGTATCATTGTGCAGTGACATTGTATTATTGTGTGGTGACATTGTATCATTGTGTGGTGACATTGTATCATTGTGTGGTGACATTGTATCATTGTGTGGTGACATTGTATTATTGTGTGGTGACATTGTATCATTGCGGGGTGACATTGTATCATTGTGTGGTGACATTGTATCATTGTGCGGTGACATTGTATCATTGTGCGGTGACACTGTATCATTGTGCGGTGGCATTGTACCATTGTGCGGTAACATTGTATCATTGTGCGGTGACATTGTATCATTGTGCGGTGACATTGTATCATTGTGCGGTGACACTGTATCATTGTGCAGTGACATTGTATCATTGTGCGGTGACATTGTATCATTGTGCGGTGATATTGTATCATTGTGTGGTGACATTGTATCATTGTGCAGTGACATTGTATCATTGTGTGGTGACATTGTATCATTGTGTGGTGACATTGTATCATTGTGTATTGACATTGTATCATTGTGCGGTGACATTGTATCATTGTGCGGTGACATTGTATCATTGTGTGGTGACATTGTATCATTGTGTGGTGATATTGCATCATAACTCCCATTATCCCGCGTACACGGTGGCGGAGGCTTCTCCTGATCCGCCGGCTCCACGTTCTGCGCGGTGGATTCTCGAGGACGGCAGGTGAAGTCTCGAGCCGCCTCGTTCTCCATATTGTCAATTCTCAGTGGTGTCATCTGCCCGCGCCAGACGCTGCCACGTATCATCATGCTTTATATACTTTTATGGCCCCATGTATGACCGTTAATTGATACTATATGGACTGCAATAATCAATTAGATTTAATTAAAGGTTTTATCTTCCTTCAAGAATCCCTCGTTGAGCTGTAAATTCTGCAAGAGCCAAAGAGTTGAGAATCAGGATCCAAGTACAGAAGTGAGCGAGAGATAAAGGGGACGGGGCCGCAGTGTGGAGGATAATGGGGTCCAGACGCCTCAAGACCAGCCCGGGTGCAATATTCCCCTCTTTCTAGCGGGGTCACGTACAGACCTAAAGACTGAGCAGATGGCAACCCAACAGATACAGACCAAGCTCCACCATGGCACAAGCTGGAGACATCACAACTGACCAATCACCACCAACTGTGGCGGCCCGAATAGATAGATTGCAGCCATTGGTGATGGCTGATTGGGACCTTGGTTGACAGTCGCCCCCTTGGATGCCCCCATTGAACTGGACTTACGCACCGCCCCTTACTTGTTTTCGAGCAAATTTTGAGAGAAATTGATAAATGACAGATGTGATGGGTGTATTGATGGCGCCTCTCCCAGAGGGACAATCGGTCCTGACCTGTTCTCCGTTTCCCTGTATCTACAGCCCAGTCCTATAGTTACATGATGTCGCTGCTCCAAACAGCTTATAGTCATTTAATGTGGCCCATGTCCACTTCTAATACCGCCAATCTGACTCCAGTAATGTCTGCACCCCTATAGCCACATCCACACATCCTGGACCTATAGATTGAGCACATCTAGCACTGGTCCGTCTGGGTGGTGTATGGACCCATAGCCAGTGCAGGGCTCAGCCTCTGTCTTTCCCTATGGTCAGTTTCTTCTTCTGGTCCATGGTAATCCGGCAGGCACCGCTGATGTCTTCATCCAGGGCCTGAATAAAGCTGATCCGGGCCACTGTGCACCGCCTGAGTATTCATGTAGTGACTACGCTCACCAGGTGCTTTCCAGAGGTCAGAGGTCGCCCTATGGCTTCCGGATCATCTCCGCACTGGACTCCATGTTATGATGGGGATTATATTTGTGGATGTTGTGATTGTCTTGTATTAACATGAAGTTTTATACATGAAAGCTGGGACATTTTCTATTGTAATAATGAAGCAATGAAGAGAATAAAGTGCACTGGGCGCAGATCTTGGCTAACATTGATGGCTACTTATGAGGGCAGCAGTCAGGAGATCATTTCAACAAATGGTTTCAGATTGGATTATAGTAGATGAAATTATCAAGACAGGTATCCCGTTTAGCTCTGCTACATCGAGGTACCTAATCATCCACCAAACTGGCTCTAAGCGCTATCCAGCACCTACTATCAACTCAGCTCTGCTGTTTCTTGTACTGTCCACACTGTTAACTCTGTGATATCAATGTACCTGACAGCCTACTCATCTCTGCTATTCCAAGGTGCTGTCTGCTCCATCAACTCTGCTATGTCAAGGTATGTGCCAGACTACTCATCTCTGCTATTCCAAGGCACTGCTTGCTCAACTACTCTGCGTTATCAAGGTTTTCACCCATCACTCGTTCTATTCCAAAGCACTGCTGCTCAATACTGCGGTACCCAAAGTTTCTTCACTACTCCTGTGCTATTCCAAGGTACTGTCTCCTCCATGAACCTATAGTATGAAGGTAGTTGGCAGCCTACTTGCCTTTGCTATTTCAAGATGCTGTCTATACCATCAACTCTACTGTGTCAAAGTATGTGCCAATCTACTAATCTCTACTATTCCAAAGCACTGCTTGCTCAAATTGCTCTGCAGTATCAAGGTTTTTTTCCAGCCTACTCATCTCTGCTATTCCAAGCTGCTGTTTGCACCATTAACTCTGTGGTATCAAGGTTCATTCTAGCCTACTCATCTATGCTATTTTAATGTGCTGTCTGCTGCATCAGCTCTGCGGTATCAAAGTTCCTTCCAGCCTACTCATCTCTGCTATTCCAAGTTACTGTCTGTGCCTCACCCAGGCCAGGGGACTCAGATCTCAGGCGCAGTCTGGAGGTTACAGGTGGCGGTGCCTGAGACTGTGGCCCTGGTGGTCAATGAAAAATGGAAAAATAGAAGAAAAATAAAAGTAATTTGTTTGTGACGCCACCTGTAGGTCCGGTGATGGCACCGGCGCTGCTGGAACCTCCAGGGTGATGGGTGGCAGCAAGATGGAGTGGCTCGCTACAGGAGGAGCGGGGCCCCGGGGTATTGGAAGTAGTAATGGTGGAATACGGCAGCACAGTCACTGTGGAGCAAGGCAGGTAAATCACAGTTCAAGGAATGAAATCACTGACATACGGGGCTCAATCTGAACGGGTATTTACTCCGGTATTCTGCAGGGTTACTGGGTAATGCAGTTCTCTTTGCAGAGTAGTGGATCGGGTGGTTCTGGCAATGAGCAGTGTCCTTCTGAGCTCCTCTGGTGTTCCTTCTCTATCACGTCTCACTGTCCCTTGCTCTGCTGCCCTGCACGGATCCCGCTTGTTAGACCAGGCCCGTGAGATAATGAGATCCCTTTATCTCTCCAAGGACACCCCAACTCTGTTTGGCGCTTCTGGTGAGGACTGTGCTTGGTGTAGGGCGGTTGGGTCGTGCTCCTATAAAGTCATCGACTACTCCGGGTTTGTGGTTCAGGGTTGTAGCCGGCTGGACCACTTGGAGCCGGTACTCCGGGTTTGGACTGGGCTAGGCATTCGTTACCCGTTCTGTTCTTGGCTCACACCAGGTTGAGGTGCCCTCCCCGTTAGCTTCTCTCTGCTGTTCTGTAGCTTCTCTAGCTCTGCTTCATCTGCTGCACTGATCTTTTGCAGCTCCCATCTGACTGAACTCTGCTGAACTTGAACTCTTCTCTGATTTCTCTCAACTAACTCCTTGCTGCTTTCCCCCCTGCTTTATACCTAGCCTCTCCTCCCACCAGGACCAGTTACCTAGCACGGACGTCTAATTGGTCCTCTAACACTAAGTGTTTACGCATGTGGTGCTGGAGCTTCAGGCTTATTCATAACCATTACCGTAACAAATGCCTATGGCACATTCAGTCCAGGGGTGCAGTACCTTCTTGTAATGCACTCTTAGTGGGGGCCACTATCTGCTCCATCAATCTGCAGTAACAAGGAAGGAACTGCAAGCTGCAGCTACTCATCTCTGCTATTCCATGTGTGCAGCCACCTTTGTATCTCTCAATGAGGATGGCTGATTGCCTCTCATCTCTGCTACTCCAATGTGCTGCAGCCACCCTTGATTCTCCAATAAAGGGGGCTGATTGCCTTCTCATCTCTGTATTCCAATGTGCTGCAGCCACCCTTGATTCTCCAAGAGGTGCCTTATTACCTTCTCATCTCTGCTGTTCCTGTGTGCTATCCTCCTGCTTCACGCACATTTACACCTCCAGCTCTGCTCATCCACCTGATCTCCAGCATATCCAGCTCTTCTGGTCCTCGCTGTTTCTTGCACTTGTTGCATTAACGCCTCTGGTCTGTGCTTCTTACCCTCCGTTTTAGTGAACCCACGCTCTGGGTGACCATAACACGGTCATTACCCCAGATTACTTTTGCTGCCCCCAAACCCTGACTGTACAAAGCGAACATCATGACTCCGTCGCCTCCATACCTCCGGCTTTGTTTCCCGCCTGAGCGCCGGATCGGGGATTTATGTCATGATGGTCACGTCTTGCTGAGTCCACGGTTAACGTGTAATTAGTATGCGGAGCGGGCGACTTTAATAAGGAAGAATAGGACGGAGCCTTTGTCTCTCTTCATATAAGACGAGCCCCGAAACAGGAGCTGTCACAGAAACGATTAGATCCTCTAATAAAAATGTTCCACAAATATAATTAATATTTTCTTGACTCATTTGAAGCCCCCGCTCCTTCTGACCTTTGGTGTAAAGACGGAGACTTCACATTTTATTTGGTGACGAACTCAATTAGAATTGAGGAGCGAGAAGTAAATTTAGACTTTTGACAATAGAAAAAACTGCAAGAAACGTTCATTTGACACGTTAAGATATTGCGGCGAAACACAAAGACGGCCCATTAGTGTGGCTAATGTCGATGTGGGGAGATATTGTGCAGCCGGGAACCCGGGGAGTAATGTACCTTTTTGGTCCTGATTTCAATAAGACAGGCGAGTACATTTCTTGCTCATTATATAAAGAGTTTTATTACAGCGCGGAGCCAGAACAAAAGATATTATGGAAATGAGCGAATTCTCCAGCAGACGAGGGCTGTTATTCCTCATTGTCGATTGATGCTGTACAGAAGACGGCGTTACATCCAGAGACAAAGCCGGCGATGGCGGCTCCACCGGAGGTCCGTGCCGAGGGGGGGGCGGCCGGACCCCAAGAAATGTTACAGGGTCCGGAGTCCATCTAGATGAGGAGCAAACACGCGTGATGGGTCTTATCTGTGAAGATGGTGGAGGCGAAACCAAAGAGTAAAAACATGTTTACTTGGGTGAGGAGCAACCACCGTACAAACACCTGGTGACAGCTGCAGCCGCCCCCGTGATGAAGGAACACAGATAGGAGAGACCGAAGGGTTAAATGCTGTCACACAAGGATGATGTCGGATAATGAAAAGTGATTTTACTTCAACGCGTTTCGGAGATGACCCTTCTTAATCAGGGTAATCACCAGACACTCCTTCATCAGGGTATTCACCAGACACTCCTTCATCAGGGTTAATCACCAGACACCCTTCATCAGGGTAATCACCAGACACTCCTTCATCAGGGTAATCACCAGACAGTCCTTCATCATAGTAATCACCAGACACTCCTTTATCAGAGTAATCACCAGACACTCCTTCATCAGGGTAATCACCTGACACTCCTTCATCAGGGTAATCACCAGACAGTCCTTCATCAGGGTGATCACCAGATACTCCTTCATCAGGGTAATCCCCAGACACCCCTTCATCAGGGTAATCCCCTGACACTCCTTCATCAGGGTAATCACCAGACACTACTTCATCAGGGTAATCCCCAGACACCCCTTCATCAGGGTAATCCCCTGACACTCCTTCATCAGGGTATTCACCAGACAGTACTTCATCAGGGTAATCACCAGACACCCCTTCATCAGGGTAATCACCAGACACTACTTCATCAGGGTAATCACCAGACAGTCCTTCATCAGGGTAATGACCAGACACTCCTTCATCAGGGTAATCCCAGACACTCCTTCATCAGGGAATCACCAGACAGTCCTTCATCAGGGTAATCACCAGACACTACTTCATCAGGGTAATCCCCAGACACCCCTTCATCAGGGTAATCCCTGACACTCCTTCATCAGGGTATTCACCAGACACTCCTTCATCAGGGTAATCACCAGACACTCCTTCATCAGGGTAATCACCCCAGACACTCCTTCATCAGGTAATCACCAGACACTCCTTCATCAGGGTAATCCCCTGACACTCCTTCATCAGGGTAATCCCTGACACTCCTTCATCAGGGTATTCACCAGACAGTACTTCATCAGGGTAATCACCAGACACCCCTTCATCAGGGTATTCACCAGACAGTCCTTCATCAGGGTAATCACCAGACAGTCCTTCATCAGGGTAATGACCAGACACTCATTCATCAGGGAATCACCAGACACCCTTCATCAGGGTAATCACCAGACACTCCTTCATCAGGGAATCACCAGACACTCCTTCATCAGGGTAATCACCAGACACTCCTTCATCAGAGTAATCACCAGACACTACTTCATCAGGGTAATCCCAGACACCCCTTCATCAGGGTAATCACCAGACACTCCTTCATCAGGGTATTCACCAACACTCCTTCATCAGGTAATCACCAGACACTCTTCATCAGGGTAATCCCTGACACTCCTTCATCAGGGTATATCACCAGACAGCTCCTTCATCAGGTAATCACCAGACACCTCTTTATCAGGGTAATCACCAGACACTCTTCATCAGGTAATCACCAGACAGTCCTTCATCAGGGTAATGACCAGACACTCCTTCATCAGGGTAATCACCAGACACTCCTTCATCAGGGAATCACCAGACAGTCCTTCATCAGGTAATCACCAGACACTCTTCATCAGGTAATCACCAGACACCCTTCATCAGGGTAATCCCCAGACACTCCTTCATCAGGGTAATCACCAGACACTCCTTCATCAGGGTAATCACCAGACACTCCTTCATCAGGTAATCACCCAGACACTCCTTCATCAGGGTAATCACCAGACACTCCTTCATCAGGTAATCCCTGACACTCCTTCATCAGGGTAATCACCAGACACTCCTTCATCAGGTAATCACCAGACACTACTTCATCAGGGTAATCACCAGACACCCTTCATCAGGGTAATCACCCAGACACTCCTTCATCAGGGTAATCACCAGACAGTCCTTCATCAGGGTAATCACCAGACACTCTTCATCAGGTAATCACCAGACACCCTTCATCAGGGTAATCACCAGACACTCCTTCATCAGGGTAATCACCAGACACTCCTTCATCAGGGTAATCACCAGACACTCCTTCATCAGGGTAATCACCAGACACTCCTTCATCAGGGTAATCACCAGACACTCCCTTCATCAGGGTAATCACCAGACACTCCTTCATCAGGGTATTCACCACAACACACTTCATCAGGGTATTCACCAGACACTCCTTCATAGGGTAATCCCCAGACACTCCTTCATCAGGTGTAATCCCCAGACACTCCTTCATCAGGGTAATCACCAGACAGTCCTTCATCAGGGTATTCACCAGACACCCCTTCATCAGGTAATCACCAGACACCCTTCATCAGAGTAATCACCAGACACCCTTCATCAGGGTAATCACCAGACACTCCTTCATCAGGGTAATCACCAGACACTCCTTCATCAGGGTAATCACCAGACACTCCTTCATCAGGGTAATCACCAGACACTCCTTCATCAGGTAATCACCAGACACTCCTTCATCAGGGTAATCACCAGACACTCTTATCAGGTAATCACAGACACTCCTCATCAGGGTAATCACCAGATACCCTTCATCAGAGTAATCCCCTGACACTCCTTCATCAGGGTAATCACCAGACAGTCCTTCATCAGGGTAATCCCCTGACACTCCTTCATCAGGTAATCACCAGACATCCTTCATCAGGGTTATCACCAGACACCCTTCATCAGGTAATCACCAGACACTCCTTCATCAGGGTAATCACCAGACACTCTTCATCAGGTAATCACCAGACAGTCCTTCATCAGGGTAATCACCAGACACTCCTTCATCAGGGTAATCACCAGACACTACTTCATCAGGTAATCACCAGACACTACTTCATCAGGGTAATCACCAGACACCCTTCATCAGGTATTCCCCTGACACTCCTTCATCAGGGTATTCACCAGACACTACTTCATCAGGGTAATCACCAGACACTCCTTCATCAGGTAATCACCAGACACTACTTCATGAGGGTAATCACCAGACACCCCTTCATCAGGGTAATCACCAGACACTCTTCATCAGGGTAATCACCAGACACTACTTCATCAGGGTAATCACCAGACACCCCTTCATCAGGTATTCCCTGACACTCCTTCATCAGGGTATTCACCAGACACTACTTCATCAGGTAATCACCAGACACTCCTTCATGAGGGTATTCACCAGACACTACTTCATGAGGTAATCACCAGACACCCTTCATCAGGGTAATCACCAGACACTACTTCATGAGGGTAATCCCAGACAGTCCTTCATCAGGGTATCACCAGACAGTCCTTCATCAGGTAATCCCTGACACTCCTTCATCAGGGTAATCACCAGACACCCCTTCATCAGGGTAATCACCAGACACTACTTCATGAGGTAATCCCAGACACTCCTTCATCAGGGTAATCACCAGACACTCCTTCATCAGGGTAATCACCAGACAGTCCTTCATCAGGGTAATGACCAGACACTCCTTTATCAGGTAATCCCAGACACTCCTTCATCAGGGAATCACCAGACACTACTTCATCAGGGTAATCCCCAGACACCCCTTCATCAGGTAATCCCTGACACTCCTTCATCAGGGTATTTACCAGACAGTACTTCATCAGGGTATTCACCAACACTACTTCATCAGGGTAATCACCAGACCTCCTTCATCAGGGTATCCCTGACATCCTTTCATCAGGGTAATCACCAGACCTCCTTCATCAGGGTAATCACCCTGACACTCCTTCATCAGGGTAATTCACCAGACAGTACTTCATCAGGTATTCACCAACACTACTTCATCAGGGTAATCCCAGACACCCTTCATCAGGGTAATCCCCCTGAACACTCCTTCATCAGGGTATTTACCAGACAGTACTTCATCAGGAATCACCAGACACCCCTTCATCAGGTAATCACCAGACACCCTTCATCAGGGTAATCACCAGACACCCTTCATCAGGGTAATCCCCTGACACTCCTTCATCAGGGTAATCCCCAGACACCCCTTCATCAGGGTAATCCCCAGACACCCTTCATCAGGGTAATCACCTGACACTCCTTCATCAGGGTAATCACCAGACACCCCTTCATCAGGGTAATCACCTGACACTCCTTCATCAGGGTAATAATCCCCAGCCCAGACACTCCTTTATCAGGTAGTCTTCTACACTATTCACAAGAACCATGTGGCTGTTGGATTCCCAGTGTTATGTGTCGACTCCTTTGCAGTTCATGTGTAATGCTGCTGCAATTTGACTCAGAATATTTCCTTTGGTTCTTCCAGGGTTAATGATAGAAGTTGCTTGTTGTGTTTGTGTGTGTGGCCTGCATGTTTAGGTGGGGGCGTGTCATGTCACTTAGTTTGTTCACTCCTCAACCCTTTAAGTGTTCAACTTCCTTTCCATAGTTGTCGCTGATAGAGATTCATTCTGCCTTGACCTTGTGTGCTGTGAGGACATCTGAACTGTTGCTGAAGTTCCTCTGCAGAGAACATATTCATCTTTGGGGAATTTGCTGCTGCTATTCTGGCTGGTGGGTGGAATGAGAGGGTGCTAGCTCAGGTATGCTTGAGGACAAGGGCAAGGGTGGTGACCGAGACCTCCTCACCATAAGAGGTAGCTCTGGGAGCAGGGAGAGCTAGGGACCCCATACAGGGTCAGACTAGCTACACAGGTAGCATTATTGTCATCCTGCTACTCCTTCCCTCATCTTCTATACCACTTCCATGACACCCAGATGTTCTGGAGCATTAGACAGATGTAGAATATCCTTAGCGCCATCTCATTTTTGCATTTTGTGAGTTTCTCTTGCAGATTTTTGCTGGATTCTCTGACTTTTGGGATTCTCTTCTTAGTTTGTATTACTCTTTTTGTAGTTGGGGTTGAGCGATTCGTCCATATTTGTGATGTACCTTCCTGTAGATGGATCACTTCATCTTTGGAGTTGTAATCCTTGTCGGAGGAATTACAGAGTCCGGTGCCTTCGTGACTAATTTCATCTGAAGATAATTTGTGAGGGATCTGCATTGGCCATTGATTATCTGCTCCGAGAATGGATTATCCCAAGCTCAATTACATAGAGAGCCTCATCCACCGGATCTGAATCGTCTCCCGTTAATACTTCCCCTCCCCCGCTGATAATGGTGGAATATAAAATCCCTGCAAACTGGAAGATTTAAAACTGGAACCTACAGATTTTATGATTTTTTCTCTCTCAATCATCCGCCGACCCAACTGGTGCTTCTAGAAGAATATTGATTAACTAGATGGCAGCCCGATTCTAAAGAATCGGGTAGTCTAGAATCCATATATAGTTTATTTAGTAATAGTTAGGGGAGTGCGGTGAAATTAATTGTGTGTATAGAGGTGGCTCAGTGGGTAGCACTGCGCGGTGGCTCAGTGGTTAGCACTGCGCGGTGGCTGAGTGGTTAGTACTGCGTGCGCTGGCTCAGTGGTTATCAGTGAGTGCGCTGGCTCAGTGGTTAGCAGTGAGTGCGGTGAGATTGGTCAGTGCAGCGCCGTGGGCAGAGTGGTCAGTGCAGCGCCGTGGGCAGAGTGGTCAGTGCAGCGCCGTGGGCAGAGTGGTCAGTGCAGCGCCGTGGGCAGAGTGGTCAGCGCAGCGCCGTGGGCAGAGTGGTCAGCGCAGCGCCGTGGGCAGAGTGGTAAGCACACACATACACTCCGCTATACTTACCACCGACCCTGCGTCTTCCCCGCCGCCTGGATCCTGAGTCGACATGTCGCCGCCCCGGGACGACTGGATCCAATATGTTGTCCGGGTAGTTTTTCAAGACATCTTGGACGCTATATTGGATCCAGTAGTTTGGGGGCAGCGACATGTCGACTGAGGATCCAGGCAGCGGACGCAGGGCCGGTGGTAAGTATAGCGGAGTGTGTGTGTATGTGTGTGTGTGTACAAAGTTGAGGGAAGTGTGGACAAAGTGACGGAAGTGCGTACATACACACATATACACACATAGTGTACATTGCATATGGAGGGGTGAGGAGAGCAGAGGCTGGAGGGCAGAGGACAGGGAGAGGAGAGCAGAGGCTGGAGGGCAGAGGACAGGGAGAGGAGAGCGGAGGCTGGAGGGCAGAGGACAGGGAGAGGAGAGCGAAGGCTGGAAGGCAGAGGACAGGGAGAGGGGAGCGGAGGCTGGAGGGCAGAGGACAGGGAGAGGAGAGCGGAGGGTGGAGGGCAGAGGACAGGGAGAGGAGAGCGGAGGCTGGAGGTCAGAGGAGAGCGGAGGCTGTAGGGCAGAGGACAGGGAGAGGAGAGTGGAGGTCGGAGGCAGGAGAGCGGAGGCTGGAGGGCAGAGGACAGGGAGAGGAGAGCGGAGGCTGGAGGGCAGAGGACAGGAAGAGGAGAGAGGAGGGTGGAGGGCAGAGGAGAGGGAGAGGAGAGCGGAGGCTGGAGGGCAGAGGACAGGGAGAGGAGAGCGGAGGCTGGAGGGCAGAGGACAGGGAGAGGAGAGCGAAGGCTGGAGGGTAGAGGACAGGGAGAGCAGAGCGGAGGCTGGAGGGCAGAGGACAGGGAGAGCAGAGCGGAGGCTGGAGGGCAGAGGACAGGGAGAGGAGAGTGGAGGCCGGAAGGCAGAAGACATGGAGAGGAGGTCGGAGGCTGGAAGGCAGAGGAGGGCGGAGGCTGGAGGGCAGAGGACAGGGAGAGTAGAGCGGAGACTGGAGGGCAGAGGCCAGGGCAGAGGAGGCTGGAGGGCAGAGGCCAGGGCAGAGGAGGCTGGAGGGCAGAGGGCAGGGCAGAGGAGGCTGGAGGGCAGAGGCCAGGGCAGAGGAGGCTGGAGGGCAGAGGCCAGGGCAGAGGGGAGGGCAGAGGAGGCTGGAGGGCAGGGGCCAGGGCAGAGGAGGCTGGAGGGCAGAGGCCAGGGCAGAGGAGGCTGGAGGACAGAGGCCAGGGCAGAGGAGGCTGGAGGGCAGAGGGCAGGGCAGAGGAGGCTGGAGGGCAGAGGCCAGGGCAGAGGAGGCAGAAGGGCAGAGGAGGCAGAAGGGCAGAGGAGGCTGGAGGGCAGAGGCCAGGGCAGAGGCCAGGGCAGAGGCCAGGGCAGAGGAGGCTGGAGGGCAGAGGCCAGGGCAGAGGAGGCTGGAGGGCAGAGGCAGGGCAGAGGAGGCTGGAGGGCAGAGGCCAGGGCAGAGGAGAGCGGAGGCTGGAGGGCAGAGGACAGGGAGAGGAGAGCGGAGGCTGGAGGGCAGAGGACAGGGAGAGGAGAGCGGAGGCTGGAGGGCAGAGGACAGGGAGAGGAGAGCGAAGGCTGGAAGGCAGAGGACAGGGAGAGCAGAGCGGAGGCTGGAGGGCAGAGGACAGGGAGAGCAGAGCGGAGGGTGGAGGCTGGAGGGCAGAGGACAGGGAGAGGAGAGTGGAGGCCGGAAGGCAGAGGAGGCTGGAGGGCAGAGGCCAGGGCAGAGGAGGCTGGAGGGCAGAGGCCAGGGCAGAGGAGGCAGAAGGGCAGAGGAGGCAGAAGGGCAGAGGAGGCTGGAGGGCAGAGGCCAGGGCAGAGGCCAGGGCAGAGGAGGCTGGAGGGCAGAGGCCAGGGCAGAGGAGGCTGGAGGGCAGAGGGCAGGGCAGAGGAGGCTGGAGGGCAGAGGCCAGGGCAGAGGAGAGCGGAGGCTGGAGGGCAGAGGACAGGGAGAGGAGAGCGGAGGCTGGAGGGCAGAGGACAGGGAGAGGAGAGCGAAGGCTGGAAGGCAGAGGACAGGGAGAGCAGAGCGGAGGCTGGAGGGCAGAGGACAGGGAGAGCAGAGCGGAGGGTGGAGGCTGGAGGGCAGAGGACAGGGAGAGGAGAGTGGAGGCCGGAAGGCAGAGGAGGCTGGAGGGCAGAGGCAGCTGGAGCCGGTAGGGCAGAGGCTGCTGGAGCCGGCAGGGCAGACTCACCGCGGGCCGGCCATCAGGTGTACTGTAGCAGGAGAGGAGGGGCGGGCAGAGCTGCAGGAGAGGAAGTCCCGCCCTCCCTCCTCTGTAGGCAGACAGCAGGGAGCACGGGTATCCGCAGGGTGTGTGTGGGCCCCCGAGGTGGCGGGCAATGGGCCCCCCCTGCCCCCTGGTATGTAGCTACTGGCTGGAGGGCAGAGGGTGGAGGGGAGTGGCTGGAGGGCACACGGAACTTCCGAGATCGGAACGTTCCGTGTGCCGGTGCCTGTAGCCGGGGGGCAGCCCGGCTACAGTGCACTGGATGAGCCTGGGCGAAGACCATCACGGAAGTGGGCGTGGCCTTTTCCGGAAGTGGCCTTCGGGTTTTATATATAAGATGCTACGGAGAGAAAACCATCTGTGGAGACACGGGGGTCAGTGGGTGCTCTCCTCTGTGGAGACACGGGGGTCAGTGGGTGCTCTCCTCTGTGGAGACACGGGGGTCAGTGGGTGCTCTCCTCTGTGGAGACACGGGGGTCAGTGGGTGCTCTCCTCTGTGGAGACACGGGGGTCAGTGGGGGCTCTCCTCTGTGGAGACACGGGGGTCAGTGGGTGCTCTCCTCTGTGGAGACACGGGGGTCAGTGGGTGTTCTCCTCTGTGGAGACACGGGGGTCAGTGGGTGCTCTCCTCTGTGGAGACACGGGGGTCAGTGGGTGCTCTCCTCTGTGGAGACACGGGGGTCAGTGGGTGATCTCCTCTGTGGAGACACGGGGGTCAGTGGGGGCTCTCCTCTGTGGACATTGAGAACTCTCAGGATTGGTGAAAAAAGAATGTACTCTCATTAGCTGGATTATTAGCTGCATACATAATATCCCTATGAGTCCTGACAGTCTCTGACAGAGGGACTGAGGGGGTTAGGTAATTTTAGTTGACTTAGCAATACACAACCTCCGAACAATAAAGACTCCACACAGTCTGGAAGAAACTTTGACTTAGCAAACATGCGATAACAAGCAAAAGGTCAATACCTCTGGCCAATTAAGAAAATTAACCCCAGAACATGCAGTGAGGCAAGCTGTGTCTTCACAGATTGATGCCTGGGCAGCCCTTCACTTCTTTGACTTTTCTACCTTAAGGGTATTTCAATTGCAGCAGCTGACATAATTGAAAAGTATGCGGGGGCAGGGCACTACGTATGGTGGTCATGGTGAGCATAGGAGATGCCCAGGAGGTCAGGGCAGGTGGTGGACAAGAAGCAAAATCCAGAAACAAGTGCATTGGTGAACAGAGACAAAGCAGAAGATTACATCTGTATGGAGGAAAAGAGCAACGGGGAAAGATTTCAGTATCCGGAAGGTGGGGAAGATGAACTTTGTTACCCCTGTCAGAGACTTTGTCAGCAAGCCTGTGTGTAATGTACTATAGGATTACTCAGGGATCTATTAGCAGATGGGAGCACAGACAGACTGAAACCAAACTTGAAGGTGAACAAGTGTATATTTATCACATGTGGCAGATATAACATGAAGTGCAACAAATGAGTAAGTTCATCAAACAGGTAACATCTGAAAGTCTTTTGAAATAGTTCTAGCACAATAACGTAAATAAGAAAGTCTCTAATAATAATTCTCACATGGAAAACAATGATGGAGAAAAACACAGTGCAAGAACAATAATCACTAATTAGTGCAGTGCAGCTTTTAAAAGAGTCCCGAATGTCCAGAGAGCTGCATCTGCACAATAAACAATAGTTCAGTAAGTTCTAGCAGGGCACATGAGGCTTATATGACACTGGTCTTGGATAAACAGTAGGAGAGTCAAGGAACAGGCAGGTGAGATTGCTGGAGCCCAATGGCAGTTGCTGGATAAGCTGGAGTGGATTAGCAAAAGGTGGAGCAAACTGGTAAAGCAACAGGGAGCCAGGAATTCAAACAGAATACTCGAGCATGGCTAGACAGCAGGCTGAGGTTTATAAAGGCAGAGAGGAGGATCACGTGAACAAAAGTGAAGCAGTCGACACCATCTTAAAAAGGGGCAAGATGCACAAAAAGCCAATAGAAGATTCAAAGTGCTAACACAGTGCACTAGTGTCACCACCAGAGGTCACAGCAGGAAACAAGTGGTGCCCCCAGTGACTGTAATATTGGAATAGAATATTCTAATATTTCCATTGCTGTATAAAATTCAATGCGTCATCCATCATAGCATCAGGTCACATGACTTCATCCGCCAATTGTGAGGTTACATTACTGTGGACGATGCATCAGGTCTGCCAGTAGGTGCGGCAAGAGCAAGAGGAGAGCGAACAATCGGATCACCGGACGCCTTCTTTAACAAGGCAATTGTATCGCTTTTGTGTCGACCTTCTATCCAGCCATCTAAGGGTTAAATGTCAAGGACTTCCATACACAAATAATCGGGTTCATGAGAATATTTCCCGAGTTTTCACTAAAGCTGTTTTTATGGCATAATTTGCGCCATAATTTACTTTTTGTCAGAAACTTTCCTTTTGAAGGCTTTGACCTTTTACTAAGAGCCGTGAAGCGTCGGCGAACGTGGCGCCGCTCCGATCAGCAAAGATTTCCGCTACCCGTAAGACGCTGTCAGTGGATACACAGGCGCATTATACCATTCACATCACAGGTATCCGGCCGCGTCTTTAATAGGTTTTCATCCACACCGTCACCGTCTTCAGTGATATTTCTGCTCCATTATAAAGGATTAGACCGCGGGGGGCCCGGCGCCGGCCAGCGCCGCTCTCTATCAGTGCTTTTGTCTAAATGAGAAAATGACAGGTTCTTTACAGGATGGATATTTTAATGGCGCATTATTGGGAATCCATTAGCCGGGAAATGATAGCTCTTTGAATATGCAAATATATAATTAAGTGGCCGAATAAGAGACTCACACAGAGGTCCAATCTGTGGGCAGCGAGTGCGGACTAAGCAGTAATACACTGCACACTCGGCACATGTAAGGGCCTTTCAATGGACATCGAGGGTTAAATCCTGTCAATGATGCTAAGGGTTAACTCTGCAAGAAACTGTAACACCAGTAAACTATTGGCAAGATCCAGTCAGGATTTGGACCAGAGTTGGGATTAAGGTGATTGGGAACTCTACATCTAATGGTTGGGGATCCCCAACTCCTATAGAACAATCTCTGGCTGCACAGAGCAAACCAAGACCCAAATATACTGAGCACTTGGGTTTGGTCTTGGTGGCTTCAATGGAAGGAGAACCAACCAAACATGGCTGAGATTAGATGGTCAGATGGAACCGTTGAGCAGAGAGCATGGCCGGTCAGTACCAAAGAAGCAGGACCAGAAATACATCATACAGGTTTTCCCAGAGAAAAAACATGAGGTTTGGGACCAGCAGGTGCCATCAACAAGCACAAAACGCAGGAGCCCTTAACCAACCATACCAGCAGGAGCCATAAACCAATCCAACCAGCAGGAGCCATGACCCAGCCCAACCAGCACGAGCCCTCAATTAGCCCAACCATCAGGAGGCCTCAACCAGCCCAACCAGCAGGAGCCATCAACCAGTCCGACCAGCTGGAGCCCTCAACCAGTCCAACCAGCTGGAGCCCTCAACCAGTCCAACTAGCAGTAGCTCTCAACCAGCAGAAGTTTTTAACGAGCCCAACCAGCAGGAGCCATCAACCAACAGGAGCCATTAACCAGTCCAATCAGCACATGCCCTCAACTAGCCCGACAAGCAGGAGCCATGAACCAGTCCAACCAGCTCGAGCCCTCAACTAGCCCAACCATCAGGAGGCCTCAACCAACCAACTAGCAGGAGCCATCAACCAGCAGGAGCCATGAACCAACCCAACCAGCAGGAGTCATGAACCAGCACAACTAGCAGGAGCCCCCAACCAGCACAAGCCATCAACTAGCCCAACTGTCAGCAGGCCTCAACCAGCCCAACTAACAGTAGCCCTCAACCAGTCCAACCAGCTGGAGCACTCAACCAGCCCAATGAGCAGGAGTCATGAATGAGCCTAACTAGCAGGAGCCATGAACCAGACCAACCAGCATTCACCCTCAACCAGCCCACCCAACAACCAGCTCAACCAGCATGAGCCATGAACCAGCCCAACCAGCAGGAGGCCTCAATCAACAGGAGCCTCCAACCAGCCCAACCAGCAGGAGCCATGAACCAGTTCAACCAAGAGGGGCCCTCAACAAAACCAACCAGCAAAAGCCTTCAACCAAGAGCAGCGACTGTAGTGGCCCATGTATGGCCCTGCACATGTGACTGTCTATGGTCGCTCTACAACTTCACTTGCCTCTATCAACCTCTATTTCCATGGCAGTCTATTTCGCTCTGATGAAGGTCCGGAATGTGGGACCAAAACGTTAATTATATGTAACTGGATTACTACATTAAATTTACATTAACTCATTGCATATTTTTGAGAGCTGATATAACATTGTCACGAGCGCTGACATTGCAGGAACGACTCTGGACCAAGAGGTGACTCTATGGTGTTTTTACTTGACATTGTGCCCTCTTACATTTAAGGAGTTTTCCAAATAGTGGACAGATCCTTTAAGCATTAGAGACTTCATTGAAATCATCCCTGGAGTTCACAATCTGTAAGAGAACCCTTCAGTATGAAAGTACTGCACTGTGCAATCTACTGGCTGCACGTTATACAGCGGGAGGAACGGGCGGATCAATGTATCGATTAGGGGAAAGATTCTGTAGAACTTGTGTTCATTCAATGAAATGTGATCATTCTGTGCTAGGAGTCCAGTGGGCGGTCCTCATCAGTGATTGACAGCTATGTCTGCCAATGAAGGTGTTAAGGAGAGCCATAGGATCAAATACCTAATTAACCTTAAGACATAAGGGCATGGGAGAAACGATCCATAGAGTGTAATATTTTACATTGCATAAGCTTAATTGTGACTTAAACATGGCTGCCATTTCCTGTTTCATCACACCATGCCATGTGTAAGATGGAGCCTGGACCTATGACTACATCCTGTTCCTGGAAGAAGCTGGAGTCCAGAGGAAGACCGACCAATCACAGAATGTCATATCACCTGGACATGCTCGATCAAGACCACACCCCCTGATGACCTCATGGATTCGCCCATGGACTAACCCACTGACCAATGAATACATCTGAGTAGAGCTGGCCGAGTCCCTTACTGAACAAAACCTCATGCCTTTTTAAAATAAACCACACCTGGGACTGTACTTTGGAATGACCAAGGAGAGTGTACATCTGACTCTGTGTGTCTGGTGTCATACTTTCATCGCCGGCACTTGGTCTATATAAATTAGGACAGGAGCAGCAACTTGTTAATATTATAAAATATTAATCCATAACAATGGGAAGCAGTTAAACACAGAATGGGACTTGTCCCACAAGTAGAGACATCCTCTATCATAGTATTTACTACAAATATACTCCAAATTGTTACATCATTACACTGCTCCTCCTGCCCACAAACACTATGGATACAATGTTGCTCCTCTCATCTCTGGGTGAGGGCGATGGCGTCACATTTTGAAGGCAGCATCTCTCTAGATTTGGTCCTGGCCCTTGTGGAGGTTGAGGGTGGAGGAGACACTCTCACACCTGTCAGGGCTGAGGGTCAGGAGGACAGTTTACAGGAGCTGTTTCCTCTACAAAAAGCGGAGTCTCACTCTTTCTCTTTCTCTTTTTCTCTGCTGCTTTCTCTCCTCTTTCTCCCTCCCTCTCTCTTTCATTCTCTCATCTTTCGCTCCCTCGCTCTTTCTCTCTTATTTTTCTCTGTGTTTTTCTCTTGCTCGCTATCTCTCTGTCTCCCTCATTCTCTCTCTCACTCTCTCTACCTTTCTCCCTCTTTCCCTCTTCTTCTCTTTCTTTTTCTCGTTCTATTTCTCTCTCTTGACTAATCTCTCCTGTTTCTCTCCCTCACTCTCCCTTTTTTGTCTCCTACTTTTCTTTCTGTCTCCTCTTTTTCTTTCTGTCTCCTCTTCCTCTCATACTTATCTTCCTTGCTCTCTGTCTTTCTCTCTTTGTTGCTCTTTTTCTCTCCTTTCTCTCTATCTTGCTTTCCCTCTTTCTCTTTCTTTTTTCTCTCTTTCTTACGCTCTCCTCTTTCTCTGATCTTTCTCTTTCTTGCTCTCTCCTTTGCTCCCTCTTTGGCTCCACTCATTCTCTCTCTTTCTCACTTCTCTTTCTCTCTGTCTCTTTCTCTCTGTCTTTCTCTGTCACTCTTTCTCTCTTTCTTTATCTCCTTTGCTCTCTCTCTCTCTGTCTCTTTCTCTTGCTTACTATCTCTCCCTCTTTCCCTCTTTCTCTCCTTTTTCTCTCTATCCTCCAATGTCTTCTTTCTCCCCTCACTCTCTCTGTTTTTCTCTCATCTTTCCCTCGCTCTCTCGTTCTTTCGCTTGCTGTTTTTCTCTCTCTGTTTCTCTTTCTCTCTCCTCTTTTTCTCCCATTCTGTCCCCCTTTCCCATTCCTTTTTCTTTCTCCTTGTTTCTTCCTCTTTCTCTCTCTCCTCTTTCTCTCCCTTGCTCTCTCTTTTTCTCTACTTTCTATCTCTTTCTTTCTCCTCTTTCTCTCTCATTCTTTTCCTTTCTCTCCTCTGTCTCTTTGCCTAGCTCTTCTCTTTCTCCTCGTTGCTATCTCTTTCTCTCTTTTTCTCTTTCTCCCTCTTTCGCTCGCTGTTTCTCTCTCTATTCTCCTTCTTTCGCTCTCCTCCTTCACTCCTTTGCTCTCTCTTTTCTCACTCACTTTCTCTCTCTTTCTGTCCTTTGCTCTCTCACTTACTCTCTTGCTTTCTTCCTTGCTTTTTCCCTTTCTCTTCCCTCTTTCTCTTCTCTCTCTCCCTCGTGCTCTCTTTCTCTCCTTTGCTTTTTTCACTTTTTCTTCTCTCATTTTCCCTCTCCCTCCTCTATCTCTCATCTTTCTCTCCCTCTTCCTCTCTCTTTCTCTCCCTTGCTCTCTGTTTCTCTCTCTATCCTTTCTCTGATCTTTCTCTCTCCTTTTCTGTCCCTCTTTTGTTCTCTTTCTTTCTCCCTCACCCTCTCAATTTCTTTTTCTCTCTTTCTCTCGTTACCTCTCTCCCCCTTTCTTTTTCGCTCTTTTTCTCTTTCTCTCTCTCATCTTCCTCTCTCCTCTCTTCCTTCCTCTCCCTCTCCCCCTTTCTCTCTCTTCCTCTCCCTATCCCCCTTTCTCTCTCTTCCTCTCCTCTCCCTCTTTCTCTCTCTTTCTCTTCCTCTCTTTCTCTCCCTCGCTCTCTTGTTCTCTCTCTTGTCACGCTCTCTCTCCTTTCTTTTTCTCTCTCTTCTTTCTTTCTCTCCTCTTTCCCTCTCTCTCTTCCTCTCCCTCTTTCTATATTTCTCTCGCTCTCCTCTTTCTTTCTCTTTCTCTCCCTCTCTCTTTCTCTCCCTCGCTCTATTGTTGTCTCTCCTCTTTCTCTCTCTCTTTCTCTCCCGCGCTCTCTCATTCTCTCGCTCTGTCTCCTCTTTTTCTCCTCTTTCTCTGTCTCCATCGCTCTCCTCGTTCTCTCTCTCCTATTTCTCTCCCTCTCTCTTCCTCTCCCTCTGTTTCTCTCTATTTCTCTTCCTTGCTCTCTCTTTATCTCCCTCACTCTCTTGTTCTCTCTCCTCTCTCTCTCCCTCTCCCTCGCTCTCTCGTTCTCTCTCTTCTATTTCTCTCTCCATCTCTCTTCATCTCCCTCTTCCTCTGTTTCTCTATCTCTCTCCCTCTCTCTTCCTCTCCCTCTGTTTCTCTCTCTCTCCCCCTCTCTCTCTCTCCCTCTTCCTCTGTTTCTCTTCTCTTTCTCTCTCTCTCTTCTCTCTTCTCTTGTTCTCCTCTCTCCTCCTCCCCTCTCCTGTTTCTTCTCTCCTCTCTCTTTTCTCTCTCTCCCTCTTCTTCTCTCTCTCCTTTCTCTCTCTCTTTCTTCTCCCCTCTCTCTCCTCTCCTCTTCCTCTGTTCTCTCTCTCTTCCTCTCTCTCTCCCTCTCCTCTGTTCTCTCTCCTCTCTCTCTCTCCTCTCTCTCCTCTCCCTCTTCTCTTCCTCTGTTTCTCTCTCTCTCATCTCCCTCTCTCCTCTCTCCTCTTCTCTTCTCTCTCTCCTCTCTTCCTCTCTCCTCTCCTCTGTTTCTCTCTCTCTCTCCTCTCTCTCTCTCTTCCTCTTCTCTCTTCTTCCTCTCTTCCTCTGTTTTCTCTCTCTCCCTCTCTTCCTCTCTCTCTCCTCTGTTTCTCTCTCTCCTCTCCCCTCTCTCCTCTTCCTCTGTTCTCCCTCTTCTCTCCTCTTCTCTCTCCCTCTCTCTTCCTCTGTTTCTCTCTCTCTCTCTCCTCTCTCTTCGTCTCCCTCTTCCTCTGTTTCTCCTCTCTCCTCTCCCTCTCTCTCCCTCTTCCTCTGTTTCTCCCCTCTCTCCCTCTCCCTCTCTCTTCCTCTGTTCTCCTCTCTCTCTCTCCTCTCTCTTCCTCTCCCTCTCTCCTCTGTTTCTCTCTCTCTCCCATCTCTCTCTCCCTCTTCCTCTGTTTCTCTCTCTCTCTCTCCTCTCCCTCTTCCTCTGTTTCTCCTCTCTCTCTCTCCCTCTCTCTCCCTCTTCCTCTCTTCTCTCTCTCTCTCCCCCCTCTCTCTTCCTCTCCCTCTTCCTCTGTTTCTCCCCTCTCCTCTTCCTCTGTTTCTCTCTCTCTCTCTCCCCCTCTCTTCCTCTACCTCTGTTTCTCTCTCTCTCTCCCTCTTCCTCTCCCTCTCTCTCCCTCTCTCTTCCTCTCCCTCTCTCTCTCTCTCTCCCCTCTTCTTCTCTCTCTCTCTCTCCCTCTCTCTTCCTCTCCCTCTTCCTCTGTTACTCCCCCTCTCTCCCTCTCTCTTCCTCTGTTTCTCTCTCTCTCTCCCCCTCTCTTCCTCTACCTCTGTTTCTCTCTCTCTCTCTCCCTCTCTCTCCTCTCTCTCTCTCTCCCTCTCTCTCCCTCTCTCTTCCTCTTCTCTCTCTCCCTCTCTCTTCCTCTCCCTCTTCCTCTGTTTCTCTCTCTCAGGCTCATGTCATGTCACGGCAATCTCTTGCATAGAAATCTCTTCATTTTCCTGCAGTCAATCCTCTTTATGAAGACGAGGCCTCTCTGAGTCTCTCGTTATTCTCTCGTTTTTATCTGGCATTTAATGGTTCTAAAAAGAGTAAAAAGTCAATCCTGAATGTGTGTATGGTGGATGATGGTGCGAGCGCGATCTGCTGTCACTGTGACACGGGAAAGTGCCGGTGATTGCGCTCATTTCCCACCTGTCACAATCCGCTCGTCTCTATTTCATTCCGCTCCAGAATGTTCCGGTAGAAGGATGGAAATATCTGCAGATTCCGACCTTTCCAATCTCCACCTTCATTTTTTTTTCTTCTTTAGATTTTAATAAAATCTTCTCCTTGTCTTTATCAGCCGGTGACGGCGCAGGCTCCTCGCGATCTTCCATTAACCTATCTATAATGGCGCTGTAATTATGCGGCTTTTTATGTTAGGAAATGTCAGTCCATCCTTGCTTTCACCTCCCCGCAGCTCCTGTTTGCTTGACATCCAGAATCTGCACTTCGCTAATTAAAATAAGCTGCAGAATTTTAGACAAAGTCCAGAATTTAAAGGGAAAATCCACCCGAAGTTAATCTCTCCCCTCCAATAACAGACGGCGCAGAACGCTCCTCAGCCCTCCTCAGCCGCTCCTCAGTGCTCCTCAGCCGCTCCTCTGCCGCTCCTCTGCCGCTCATCAGCCGCTTCTCAGCCGCTCCTCAGCCGCTCCTCAGCCGCTCATCAGCCGCTCCTCAGCCGCTTTCTCAGCCGCTCCTCAGCCGCTCCTCAGCCGCTCCTCAGCCGCTCCTCAGCCGCTCCTCAGTTGCTCCTCAGCCGCTCCTCAGCCGCTCATCAGCCGCTCATCAGCCGCTTCTCAGCCGCTCCTCAGCCGCTCATCAGCCGCTCCTCAGCCGCTTCTCAGCCGCTCCTCAGCAGCCGCTCCTCAGCCGCTCATCAGCCGCTCCTCAGCCGCTCATCAGCCGCTTCTCAGCCGCTCCTCAGCCGCTCCTCAGCCGCTCCTCAGCCGCTCCTCAGCCGCTCATCAGCCGCTCCTCAGCCGCTCCTCAGCCGCTCCTCAGCCGCTCCTCAGCCGCTCCTCAGCCGCTCCTCAGTTGCTCCTCAGCCGCTCCTCAGCCGCTCATCAGCCGCTCATCAGCCGCTCCTCAGCCGCTCCTCAGCCGCTCCTCAGCCGCTCATCAGCCGCTCCTCAGCCGCTCCTCAGCCGCTCCTCAGCCGCTCCTCAGCCGCTCATCAGCCGCTCCTCAGCCGCTCCTCAGCCGCTCCTCAGCCGCTCCTCAGCCGCTCCTCAGCCGCTCCTCAGCCGCTCCTCAGCCGCTCCTCAGCCGCTCCTCAGCCGCTCATCAGCCGCTCCTCAGCCGCTCCTCAGCCGCTCCTCAGCCGCTCATCAGCCGCTTCTCAGCCGCTCCTCAGCCGCTCCTCAGCCGCTCCTCAGCCGCTCCTCAGCCGCTCATCAGCCGCTTCTCAGCCGCTCCTCAGCCGCTTCTCAGCCGCTCCTCAGCCGCTCATCAGCCGCTCCTCAGCCGCTCCTCAGCCGCTCATCAGCCGCTCATCAGCCGCTTTCTACACGGGGGATCCGGCACTTCGCGTTCTGCTTCATCCACCTCACACCTCCCCGTACTGTTGGGCCTTGTTCACACTCTGAATGTTTGATCCTTTTTTTTGTGCTGAGTTTTGTGCTATAAAATTTTCAGCAGCAAAACTTGATCCGCTTTTGAAAAAAAAAAACATCTGAAAACACATTGTGTTTCTGATCCGCTTTTAATCCATGTTTAACACGTTTTTGATCTGTTTTTCATCCGCTTTTGATCTATTTTTGACTCTTTTGATCCATTTTTTTTAGATACTTTTGTTCTGTTTCTGACCCGCTTTAGATCTGTTTCTGACCCACTTTAGATCTGTTTCTGACTCACTTCAGATCTGTTTCTGACCCACTTTAGATCTGTTTCTGACCCACTTTAGATCTGTTTTTGACCCACTTTAGATCTGTTTCTGACCCGCTTTAGATCTGTTTCTGACCCGCTTTAGATCTGTTTCTGACCCACTTTAGATCTGTTTCTGACTCACTTTAGATCTGTTTCTGACCCGCTTTCGATCTGTTTCTGACTCACTTTAGATCTGTTTCTGACCCGCTTTAGATCTGTTTCTGACCCACTTTAGATCTTTTCTGACTCACTTTAGATCTGTTTCTGACCCGCTTTCGATCTGTTTCTGACTCACTTTAGATCTGTTTCTGACCCGCTTTAGAGCTGTTTCTGACCCATTTTAGATCTGTTTCTGACTCACTTTAGATCTGTTTCTGACTCGCTTTAGAGCTGTTTCTGACCCATTTTAGATCTGTTTCTGACCCGCTTTAGATCTGTTTCTGACCCACTTTAGATCTGTTTCTGACCTGCTTTAGATCTGTTTCTGACTCACTTTAGATCTGTTTCTGACCCATTTTAGATCTGTTTCTGACCCGCTTTAGATCTGTTTCTGACTCACTTTAGATCTGTTTCTGACCCATTTTAGATCTGTTTCTGACTCACTTTAGATCTGTTTCTGACTCACTTTAGAGCTGTTTCTGACCCATTTTAGATCTGTTTCTGACCCGCTTTAGATCTGTTTCTGACTCACTTTAGATCTGTTTCTGACCCATTTTAGATCTGTTTCTCACGCACTTTAGATCTATTTCTGACTCACTTTAGAGCTGTTTCTGACCCATTTTAGATCTGTTTCTGACCCGCTTTAGATCTGTTTCTGACCCACTTTAGATCTGTTTCTGACCCGCTTTAGATCTGTTTCTGACTCACTTTAGATCTGTTTCTGACCCATTTTAGATCTGTTTCTGACCCGCTTTAGATCTGTTTCTGACTCACTTTAGAGCTGTTTCTGACCCTCTTTAGATCTGTTTCTGACTCACTTTAGAGCTGTTTCTGACCCGCTTTAGATCTGTTTCTGACCCGCTTTAGATCCATTTTTTGTGCTGTGTTGTTTTTCCATTTACAATGGAATCAATAGAGAAAATGTAAGAGGAAAAACACATCACTAATTCACGTTCATTCTTTTTCTGGATGCATTTTCTGCCCCCAAAAAACAGACCAGTAAAAAATGCAGATTCTGCCCAATATCATTGACTTTGCTGGGCATCACAGGAGGTGATCTAATATCCAGGCAAAAACAGATCACAAAAAACGGATCAAATATGCACTGTGTGATCAAGACCTTAAAGGCCCAGTCCACTATTCTGTGAATGATGACTTATCAGTGAACTGTTCCGATATTTAGTGCCATAAACATTTCACCCCGTCTCGTTCCTGTTCTGTTCCAACTCACTTTTTTTTTTTGTTAAAACTTCAGTATTCCCAATGCTGTGATGCCCTGATCTGACAGTATATCATCTTCTTCTTCTTCATTCGCAGATATGGACACATTGACTTACTAGTGGTGTATCTAACTTCTGCTGTATCCAATCTCACTGTGTGTCTCTCATGTAATTGATGGTATGGACACAGATGTACTGGTGGTGTATCTAACAACTCTACCCGTCTACTAATTCTCATAATTTTTTCTTTGAACAATATATCAAAATGTCCTTCAGTCCAATGCCTTTATATCTATGTGCGTTAGTCATCCACTTTTACCGCCCAATTCTCCATCACCTTTTATCCACATCAGCCCCTCTCTACTTCCCTTTACTATGTCCTGCTCTCATACTCTCTTCACTCTACTCAATAATCTAAGCTCGTCATATTCCAGGGTCTTGCATCAACAAAAACAATGTCACAGAGCCAAACATTACTAGCTCCATCTCTTTCTACTACTGCTCATGTCAGGTGATATTTCTCCCAATCCTGGGCCACCCTCTTCCAACTTCAACCCCCCACCACACACTTCACATAGAAATCCCACTAACCTCATTAACATTACCTGCACACCTTCATCTCCCTCTTTTAAATGTGCCCTCTGGAATCCACGGTCCGCATGCAACAATCTTCCCTTTATCCACAACTACTTTCTCACTAACTCTCTTAACCTTCTTGCCCTCACTGGAACCTGGATCCAGGACTCAGACACTGCATCCCCTGCTGCTATCTCCTACGGCGGTTTACACTTCTCCCATTCCTCGAGACCTGGGAACAGACATGGAGATGGAGTTAGCTTACTCCTGTCCCCACAATGTACTTTCCAGGTCATCCCCCCCCCCCGCTCCATCACTCTCATTCCCTTCTGTTGAGGTCCACACACAATTACACAATTAGGCTGTTCCGTCCCCTCCCCCTCAGAGTAGCGTTGGTTTACCGCCCCCCAGGTTCACCCACCCACTTCCTCAACCACTTCTCCGCGTGGCTGCCGCACTTCACGTCCTCAGAATTACCAACCCTCATCCTGGGAGACTTTAACATCCCCATAAACAGTCCCAACTCCCCATCTGCATTCCAGCTCCTATCTCTAACCACTTCTCTTGGCCTCTCCCAGCTCTCAACCTATGAGACACACAAGGATGGTAACACCCTTGACCTGGTATTTAGCCGACTGCTCTACCTCCTCCTTTCCAACTCATCTCCTTCTCTCTGACCACAACATTCTCTCCTTCTCACTCACAAACCCTCGCCTATCACAGCAAAGTCCAACCTATCACACATTCAGAAATCTACAGGCCATCAACCCTCATGCACTCACAGACTCTCTTCTCTCATCACTGTCCCCAATCTCCTCATTCTCCTGCCCTGATCTGGCTGTGAATCACTACAAAGACTCTCTCAGAAGCTCCCTGGACCAAGTAGCGCCCCTCCCCCTCAGAACCTCCAAACACAGAGCAAAACAGCCCTGGCCACATCACAAACTCCATTCCTCCAGCGATGCTCCAGGAGTGATGAACGTCTATGGAGGAAAACTCGCTCACCAGGAGACTTTATCCATTATAAATTCATGCTCAAAACTTACAGCTTTGCCCTTCACCTCGCCAAATAGACCTACTTCACCACCCTGGTCTCCTCACTAGCCAACAATCCCAAAAAACTCTTTGAAACCTTTCACTCTCTCCTCAGTCCTAAAGTGCAGGCCCCCATCACTGACCTCTGTGCTGATGATCTGCCCCCATCACTGACCTCTGTGCTGATGATCTGCCCATCACTGACCTCTGTGCTGATGATCTGCCTCATCACTGACCTCTGTGCCCCCATCACTGACCTCTGTGCCCCCATCACTGACCTCTGTGCTGATGATCTGCCCCCTTGACCTCTGTGCCCCCATCACTGACCTCTGTGCTGATGATCTGCCCCCATCACTGACCTCTGTGCTGATGATCTGCCCCCATCACTGACCTCTGTGCTGATGATCTGCCCCATCACTGACCTCTGTGCTGATGATCTGCCCCATCACTGACCTCTGTGCTGATGATCTGCCCCATCACTGACCTCTGTGCTGATGATCTGCCCCCATCACTGACCTCTGTGCTGATGATCTGCCCCCATCACTGACCTCTGTGCTGATGATCTGCCCCCATCACTGACCTCTGTGCTGATGATCTGCCCCCATCACTGACCTCTGTGCTGATGATCTGCCCCCATCACTGACCTCTGTGCTGATGATCTGCCCCCATCACTGACTTTCTGTATGCATCACTCTTGTACTGATGATCTGCCCCCATCACTGACCTCTGTGCTGATGATCTGCCCCCATCACTGACCTCTGTGCTGATGATCTGCCCCCATCACTGACCTCTGTGCTGATGATCTGCCCCCATCACTGACCTCTGTGCTGATGATCTGCCCCATCACTGACCTCTGTGCTGATGATCTGCCCCCATCACTGACCTCTGTGCTGATGATCTCCCCCATCACTGACCTCTGTGCTGATGATCTGCCCCCATCACTGACCTCTGTGCTGATGATCTGCCCCCATCACTGACCTCTGTGCTGATGATCTGCCCCATCACTGACCTCTGTGCTGATGATCTGCCCCCATCACTGACCTCTGTGCTGATGATCTGCCCCATCACTGACCTCTGTGCCCCCATCACTGACCTCTGTGCTGATGATCTGCCCCCATCACTGACCTCTGTGCTGATGATCTGCCCCCATCACTGACCTCTGTGCTGATGATCTGCCCCCATCACTGACCTCTGTGCCCCCATCACTGACCTCTGTGCTGATGATCTGCCCCCATCACTGACCTCTGTGCCCCCATCACTGACCTCTGTGCTGATGATCTGCCCCATAACTGACCTCTGTGCTGATGATCTGCCCCCATCACTGACCTCTGTGCTGATGATCTGTCCCCATCACTGACCTCTGTGCTGATGATCTGTCCCATCACTGACCTCTGTGCCCCCATCACTGACCTCTGTGCCCCCATCACTGACCTCTGTGCCCCCATCACTGACCTCTGTGCTGATGATCTGCCCCCATCACTGACCCCTATGCCCCTATCACTGACCTCTGTGCTGATGATCTGCCCCCATCACTGACCCCTATGCCCCTATCACTGGCCTCTGTGCCCCCATCACTGACCTCTGTGCTGATGATCTGGCCTCTTACTTCACAGAGAAAATAGAAATCATCTGTCAGGAAATCAGCTCCCAACCTTCAAGTGCTGTTACTCCCATCTGTCCCTACATCCCCTCTGGCTCACTCTCCATTTTTGACCCAGTCAAAGAAAAAGAAGAAGTCTCCAGGCTCCTCTCGTCCTCACACGTTTCGGCTCAAGCATGAGCCTTCCTCAGGGTTGAGCTTATAACTCAGTCAGTTGGAGTAAGTGAATATGAAAACGACCCGAGTAGTTATTGAAATTCTGTTACTCAAACAGTCGCTTAGTAAATCCTCCTTAAGAAAGGAAAATACCAGTGAAAAAAACTACTGTGCGGGTTGCCTTAAATTGTAAGGAGGTACATGACTCCTGTCCTTGTGTCCAAAGTGTTTGCAGGGGAGGCCAGGACTTTGAGAAAGTGCCTCAAATGATAGTAAAAGTGCCTCAGATGATAGTGTAAATGCTTCAGATGATAGTGAAAGTGCCTCAGATGATAGAGAAAGTGCCTCAGATGATAGAGAAAGTGCCTCAGATGATAGAGAAAGTGCCTCAGATGATAGTGTAAATGCTTCAGATGATAGTGTAAATGCTTCAGATGATAGTGAAAGTGCCTCAGATGATAGAGAAAGTGCCTCAGATGATAGAGAAAGTGCCTCAGATTATAGTGAATGTGCCTCAAATTCTGAGGCACTTTCACTATATAAGGCACTTTCACTGTCATCTGAGACACTTGTCTTTGTGTGGCTGTGGCTGCGTGGCTGTGGCTGGCTGACTGTATGTCTGTATGTGGCTGGGGTTGCGTGGCTGGGGCTTTGTGGCTGTATATGTGTCTGTGTGGCTGGTTGTGGGTGTTTGTGTGGCTGACTGTGGCTCTCTGTGTGTGGCTGGTTGGCTGTGTGTGGATGTCTTTGTTGCTGGCTGTGTGTGTGTTTCTGTGTGGCTGGCTGTGGCTGTATGTGTGTTTGTGTGTGGCTGGCTATGGCTGTCTATGTTGCTGGCTCTGTGGTTGTGTGTGGCTGTCTATGTGGATGGCTGTTTGTGTGTGGCTGTCTGTGTCTGTGGCTGGCTGTGACTGTGTGTGTGGCTGGTTTTGGCTGTGTGTGGCTGGCTGTGGCTGACTGTGTGGCTGGCTGTGCGTCTGTGTGTGGCTGGCTGTGGCTGTACGGTTGGGTGTGTGGCTGGCTATGGCTGTCTATGTTGCTGGCTCTGTGGCTGTGTGTGGCTGTCTATGTGCCTCGCTGTTTGTGTGTGGCTGTCTGTGGCTGTGTGTGTCTAGTTTTGGCTGTGTGTGTGGCTGTCTATGTGGCTGGCTGTGTGTGGCTGGCTGTGGCTGTATGTGGCTGGCTATGTGTGTGGCTGGCTGTGTGTCTGTGTGTGGCTGGTGGCTGTCTATGTGGCTGGCTGTGGCTGTGTGTGTGTGACTGGCTGTGTGTGTGTGTGTGTGGCAGGCTGTGTGGCTGGCTATGGCTGTTTATGTTGCTGCCTCTATGGTTGTGTGGTTGGCTGTATCTGTGGCTGGCTGTGTGTGTGACTGGCTGTGTCTGTGGCTGGTTGTGTGGCTGGCATTGGCTGTGTGTGGCTGTCTATGTGGCTGGCTGTGGCTGTGTGGCTGTCTATTTGGCTGGCTGTGTGACTGTCTATGTGTGTGGCTGTATGTGTGTGGCTGGCTGTGTGTGTGTGGCTGTCCATGTGGCTGCCTGTGTGCTGTGTGTGGCTGTCTGAGGCTGTGTGTGGCTGGCTGTATGTCTTTGTGTGGCTGGCTGAGGCTTTGTGGCTGGCTGAGGCTGTGTGTGTGGTTGGCTGTGTGTCTATGTGGCTGACCACTGCAACCCCACAATCCTGAGAAATGGAGCTTTGAAGAGCACCATGTAAATGGAGCTGTGGTTGATTATTCCTTTTACTGCACCATTCACATGTGGCTCTTCAGATAACTCCTTTAAGAAAGTGGTGAGGTCCATGACAACGTAAAAGCATCATTTACGGATTGGGGCTGCTGGTTTATATAGTGTGTGGGCTGCTGGGGCTTGTTTTCCAGGGCTTCTTTTTGGTCCCAGTCCGGCCCTGATCCATGTGCAAACTTTTCTCTGAATACACAATGCCTCCTGTGCTGATACATTGTAACACTAGAAGGGGAACGTTTTAGGATTTAACAGAAAATAGATCTTGGAAGCGAAGAACGGAAAGTTCTATAACTTGTTATTACTTGGTGATTTCTCTCTGTTTACATGAAACCGACACTTTAAACAGTTTTGAAAACTTTATTTTTTTTCCACATTTTTGTTGCTTTTTCTCGGTGTTTAAGATGCCGGTGGGGTTTTCCTTAATGAATGGATGGAGCAGAATATCAATAGACTTGCAGATATTTATCTCCTCGCAGTGACTTCTCCAGCCGTTCGCTGCTCGGTAATTCTTTCCATTTGAGAGTCGGACACTTGTTATTTTTTATTTTTACTTGACATTTATTTTCACTACATGAATAAAATATAAAGTCCTGCGTTCTGCGGCCGCTCACAGGGGAACACGACTTATTAGATGCCAAATCTCATTCAAATCAATATTCCATGTTGGAGGTGATTTGCTTTTCAATCAGGACAGGTAATTCATGGCAGAGCCCGAACCGGGGCCCCCCTGATGGAGCGGCCGCGGGTGAACGCCTTCTCCCGACCTTGAGGCCCTGAACGATGTGAAGGCGAAACCAGAGGCAGAAGCGTCAATCAGACTGCAACAATGTGCACGAAGCCTTCAATAAACCTCCAGACCCCAAAACTAGGAGCGAGATTATAGTACTCCAACTGCAGAAATCCCAGGAATACCATTCTCATGGCTTCAACCTCCAATATCGTCTATTAATAAAGACTCCAGAGCTGCACTCACTATTCTGCTGGTGCAGTCACTGTGTACATACATTACATTACTGATCCTGAGTTACCTCCTGTATTATACTCCAGAGCTGCACTCACTATTCTGCTGGTGCAGTCACTGTGTACATACATTACATTACTGATCCTGAGTTACCTCCTGTATTATACTCCAGAGCTGCACTCACTATTCTGCTGGTGCAGTCACTGTGTACATACATTACATTACTGATCCGGAGTTACCTCTTGTATTATACTCCAGAGCTGCACTCACTATTCTGCTGGTGCAGTCACTGTGTACATACATTACATTACTGATCCTGAATTACCTCCTGTATTATACTCCAGAGCTGCACTCACTATTCTGCTATTGCAGTCACTGTGTACATACATTACATTACTGATCCTGAGTTACCTCCTGTATTATACTCCAGAGCTGCACTCACTATTCTGCTGGTGCAGTCACTGTGTACATACATTACTGATCCTGAGTTACCTCCTATATTATACTCCAGAGCTGCACTCACTATTCTGCTGGAGCAGTCACTGTGTACATACATTACATTACTGATCCTGAATTACCTCCTGTATTATACTCCAGAGCTGCACTCACTATTCTGCTATTGCAGTCACTGTGTACATACATTACATTACTGATCCTGAGTTACCCTCCTGTATTATACTCCAGAGCTGCACTCACTATTCTGCTGGTGCAGTCACTGTGTACATACATTACATTACTGATCCTGAGTCACATCCTGTATTATCCTCCAGAGCTGCACTCACTATTCTGCTGGTGCGGTCACTGTGTACATACATTACATTACTGATCCTGAGTTACCTCCTGTATTATACTCCAGAGCTGCACTCACTATTCTGCTGGGGCAGTCACTGTGTACATACATTACATTACTGATCCTGAGTTACCTCCTGTATTATACTCCAGAGCTGCACTCACTATTCTGCTGGTGCAGTCACTGTGTACATACATTACATTACTGATCCGGAGTTACCTCTTGTATTATACTCCAGAGCTGCACTCACTATTCTGCTGGTGCAGTCACTGTGTACATACATTACATTACTGATCCTGAATTACCTCCTGTATTATACTCCAGAGCTGCACTCACTATTCTGCTATTGCAGTCACTGTGTACATACATTACATTACTGATCCTGAGTTACCCTCCTGTATTATACTCCAGAGCTGCACTCACTATTCTGCTGGTGCAGTCACTGTGTACATTACATTACTGATCCGGAGTTACCTCCTGTATTATACTCCAGAGCTGCACTCACTATTCTGCTGGTGCAGTCACTGTGTACATACATTACATTACTGATCCTGAGTTACCTCCTGTATTATACTCCAGAGCTGCACTCACTATTCTGCTGGTGCAGTCACTGTGTACATACATTACTGATCCTGAGTTACCCCCTGTATTATACTCCAGAGCTGCACTCACTATTCTGCTGGTGCAGTCACTGTGTACATACATTACATTACTGATCCTGAGTTACCCCCTGTATTATACTCCAGAGCTGCACTCACTATTCTGCTGGTGCAGTCACTGTGTACATACATTACATTACTGATCCTGAGTTACCTCCTGTATTATACTCCAGAGCTGCACTCACTATTCTGCTGGTGCAGTCACTGTGTACATACATTACATTACTGATCCTGAGTTACCTCCTGTATTATACTCCAGAGCTGCACTCACTATTCTGCTGGTGCAGTCACTGTGTACATACATTACATTACTGATCCTGAGTTACCTCCTGTATTATACTCCAGAGCTGCACTCACTATTCTGCTGGTGCAGTCACTGTGTACATACATTACATTACTGATCCTGAGTTACCCCCTGTATTATCCTCCAGAGCTGCACTGACTATTCTGCTGGTGCAGTCACTGTGTACATACATTACATTACTGATCCTGAGTTACCTCCTGTATTATACTCCAGAGCTGCACTCACTATTCTGCCGCTATATCGGTGACCTTTATGTGACCTTTCTGCACGTGGCTCAGTGACATCGGTATAATGGATACATAGTGTGCTCGGTGTTGCGGCGACGTTTCCCCTGTGGCGGTGGTCTTCTTCCTGCAGGTGATGGCGGCGGGGGGGAACGTTCTGTCATCTGCAGCCTCCTCCACTTACTCCACATTAGTTTATTTAGTGAATTAGGATCGGGATTCCCTTTGTTTGTATAATTTATGCTGCATTAGCATTTCTCTAATTTTATCTCTTTGTATTAATCTGACAGGATAATTGTTCTCCATTCCTCACTCTGATCGATGCTCCGGCTTCTCTCCGCCTCATGTGCAAACACTGAATATCTCCATACAGCGGAAGAGTAAGAACATGGGATGAGACCCCGCGGTGTCACACTGTATCCGGCCCCAGTGATGAGACCCCGCGGTGTCACACTGTATCCAGCCCCTGTGATGAGACCCTGCGGTGTCACACTGTATCCGGCCCCTGTGATGAGACCCCGCGGTGTCACACTGTATCCGGCCCCAGTGATGAGACCCCGCGGTGTCACACTGTATCCGGCCCCTGTGATAAGACCCCGCGGTGTCAAACTGTATCCGGCCCCTGTGATGAGACCCCGCGGTGTCACACTGTATCCGGCCCCAGTGATAAGACCCCGCGGTGTCACACTGTATCCGGCCCCTGTGATGAGACCCCGCAGTGTCACACTGTATCCGGCCCCTGTGATGAGACCCCGCAGTGTCACACTGTATCCAGCCCCTGTGATGAGACCCCGCGGTGTCACACTGTATCCGGCCCCAGTGATAAGACCCCGCGGTGTCACACTGTATCCGGCCCCTGTGATGAGACCCCGCAGTGTCACACTGTATCCGGCCCCTGTGATGAGACCCCGCAGTGTCACACTGTATCCGGCCCCTGTGATGAGACCCCGCCGGTGTCACACTGTATCCGGCCCCAGTGATAAGACCCCGCGGTGTCACACTGTATCCGGCCCCTGTGATGAGACCCCGCGGTGTCACACTGTATCCGGCCTCTGTGATGAGACCCCGCAGTGTCACACTGTATCCGGCCCCTGTGATGAGACCCCGCGGTGTCACACTGTATCCGGCCTCTGTGATGAGACCCCGCAGTGTCACACTGTATCCGGCCCCTGTGATGAGACCCCGCGGTGTCACACTGTATCCGGCCCCCGGGATGAGACCCCGCGGTGTCACACTGTATCCGGCCCCCGTGATGAGACCCCGCGGTGTCACACTGTATCCGGCCCCTGTGATGAGACCCCGCAGTGTCACACTGTATCCGGCCCCTGTGATGAGACCCCGCGGTGTCACACTGTATCCGGCCCCTGTGATGAGACCCCGCGGTGTCACACTGTATCTGGTCCCCGGATGAGACCCCACGGTGTCACACTGTACCCGGCCCCTGTGATGAGACCCCGCGGTGTCACACTGTATCCGGCCCCTGTGATGAGACCCCGCGGTGTCACACTGTATCCGGCCCCTGTGATGAGACCCCGCGGTGTCACACTGTATCTGGTCCCCGGGATGAGACCCCACGGTGTCACACTATATCCGGCCCCTGTGATGAGACCCCGCGGTGTCACACTGTATCTGGCCCCTGTGATGAGACCCCGCGGTGTCACACTGTATCCGGCCCCTGTGATGAGACCCCGCAGTGTCACACTGTATCCGGCCCCTGTGATGAGATCCCGCAGTGTCACACTATATCCGGCCCCTGTGATGAGACCCCGCAGTGTCACACTGTATCCGGCCCCCGGGATGAGACCCCGCGGTGTCACACTGTATCCGGCCCCTGTGATGAGACCCCGCAGTGTCACACTGTATCCGGCCCCCGGGATGAGACCCCGCGGTGTCACACTGTATCCGGCCCCTGTGATGAGACCCCGTGGTGTCACACTGTATCCAGCCCCTGTGATGAGACCCCGCGGTGTCACACTGTATCCGGCTCCTGTGATGAGACCCCGTGGTGTCACACTGTATCTGGCCCCTGTGATGAGACCCCCGCGGTGTCACACTGTATCCGGCCCCTGTGATGAGACCCCGCGGTGTCACACTGTATCTGGCCCCTGTGATGAGACCCCGCGGTGTCACACTGTATCCGGCCCCTGTGATGAGACCCCGCGGTGTCACACTGTATCCGGCCCCTGTGATGAGACCCCGCGGTGTCACACTGTATCCGGCCCCCGGGATGAGACCCCGCGGTGTCACACTGTATCCGGCCCCTGTGATGAGACCCCGCGGTGTCACACTGTATCCGGCCCCTGTGATGAGACCCTGCGGTGTCACACTGTATCCGGCCCCCGGGATGAGACCCCGCGGTGTCACACTGTATCCGGCCCCTGTGATGAGACCCCGCAGTGTCACACTGTATCCGGCCCCTGTGATGAGACTCCGCGGTGTCACACTGTATCCAGCCCCTGTGATGAGACCCCGCGGTGTCACACTGTATCCAGCCCCTGTGATGAGACCCCGCGGTGTCACACTGTATCCGGCCCCTGTGATGAGACCCCGCGGTGTCACACTGTATCCGGCCCCTGTGATGAGACCCTGCGGTGTCACACTGTATCCGGCCCCTGTGATGAGACCTCGCGGTGTCACACTGTATCCGGCCCCTGTGATGAGACCCCGCGGTGTCACACTGTATCCGGCCCCTGTGATGAGACCCCGCGGTGTCACACTGTATCCGGCCCCTGTGATGAGACCCTGCGGTGTCACACTGTATCCGGCCCCTGTGATGAGACCCTGCGGTGTCACACTGTATCCGGCCCCTGTGATGAGACCCCGCGGTGTCACACTGTATCTGGCCCCTGTGATGAGACCCTGCGGTGTCACACTGTATCCGGCCCCTGTGATGAGACCCCGCGGTGTCACACTGTATCCGGTCCCTGTGATGAGACCCTGCGGTGTCACACTGTATCCGGCCCCTGTGATGAGACCCCGCGGTGTCACACTGTATCCGGCCCCCGGGATGAGACCCCGCGGTGTCACACTGTATCCTATGAGCTGGAGATGATTGATGACGGCGGATCGCTGCCTGTCACTCTCGTGTCTTCCGTCACATCTTCATACATTACTTCTCATTCTGATATTTATACATCTCGTTACATCGACAGACGGACGCAGCAGATGTCGTCGCCTTGTCAGATACTTTCATTAATAAGAACTATTTCAGACTTTCTTAAATTTGAAATTAATTTTTAAATATTTCCCCTGCAGGAATGGAGTTATTACCTTTACTGGGAAGATGGAGATTTACCCGGGGGGCGACATGTGACTCTGCGGAGGAGGAGAGGGACCGATCTATACGACATCGGGGTCAGAGCTTCAAGTATTAGAATTATGGCTGGGGTTAGAGGGGGCACATCAGCACATAAAGTACCCCGCCTTTGCCCTTAGCAGCCTTAGGCTAGGGTCACATCTGGGATGTTGCATGTTTTTCCCCTTGCCACTCCCATGACATGTGTGTTCATTTTTAATGCATGCGTTTCCCATAGACTCCCATTTTAAACAAACGCCTGCGTTTTCCATAACAGCAGCAAAAACTCTGCAGCCCATGTTGTTATGTGCCCTACAAAAAACTCATGACACCGAACACATTGCAGTCTATGGTTGCGTTAACGCCTGTGTTTTTACGCATGTGCACATGAAAATAACGCATGCTTTTAGCGGATGCATGGCGCGTATCCGACCCTTGCTTTACACTTGCTCTCCGGTTCTCCACCTAGCCTATGAGGTCACAGTGTTGGGGCCGGGGTGCAGCTCTAGAGCGGAGGTCATCCCTGTGCCATGAAGGAAGGTTCATGGAAAGCTGCCACTTAGTAATGGATTTAGGAGCTTCCAGTCACACGTCTGCCAGAGTGATCCCATAAAACATCGGCTGCTCTGAGGTTTCGCCTCAGCAGGGGCTTCCTCAGAGGTGATGTTGTGGCAATACAAAACTCTTGTGTTCCAGAGAAGTTTCTTCCATCTTCAATGCGAGGCTTCTCCAGTTGCCCATATTTTATTATTCGCGGCTGCAATTCATGGAGCATAGACCCCCCCAGAGCCCGGGGTCCTCTGCACGTTCCGGCTGATTCTGTTTTCCCCTATATTGTGGCTCTGACACAGCGTAGATCCGAGCAGTGCAGTCGTCGTCCTCCTTTTTCCTTTCTTGCTGTGAGTCAGCGCCTTCTCCATTTTTTTTCTCGTGAAGAGCAATCAATAATATCAAAATAGACAAATAATTGCTTTAGCATTCTTATTAAGTGTTATAAATCAGCAGCGGAGCGCGGTGGCCGGTGCGCTGACACCGGTGGCGCTGGCACGATGTGATGAGCTGGCACATTTTCTGCACTGCGCGGCTCATTTTCCTTTTTGCTGTGAGGACTTATCCTTACTGTAATATTAATCTGTTACTTCACCCCTGGTAATGGATGGTGACCTGTCGGGGGGCCCCCGATCGTGCAGCTTTCCCCTGACAGATACTAATTATTCCTGCCCCTTGATCCCTCGGGTGCATCCTCCGATGTTGTAGATGCAATGACGGAGTCAGGATTGGGGATGGGACGGGTCACTACATCCTGAATAGATGATGAAACCTCCAATAGACTATCCGCCAGTCTGACCCCATGCCGCTATGTAATCGCTCCTCAATATCAGTCTCTATGGAGTCTCCCCTCCGAGCACTGGGACCAGAAATACTTTACTACTTTGAGACTTTGAAACAACTAGAAAACAAAAAAAGTATGTGTATATTATGTTCAAATACCTTGCAATAAATAAATAAAAACTACTGCTGTTAAAAACACAGGATACATGTTTAGAATTGCAGGGAAGAAATGGTGTATCACAGTCCGCGCTGCCAAAATCACTCACTCCAAAGAAATGCACTTGAAGATGGAACTTCAAAAGGAACTCTTTTATTACCTCCTACGCGTTTCGGTGCCCTCCTGGCACCTTCCTCAGGGATCCCTGAGGAAGGTGCCAGGAGGGCACCGAAACGCGTAGGAGGTAATAAAAGAGTTCCTTTTGAAGTTCCATCTTCAAGTGCATTTCTTTGGAGTGAGTGATTTTGGCAGCGCGGACTGTGATACACCATTTCTTCCCTGCAATTCGATGTGTCTCCACATTTGAGTGGACGGTGGAAGTCCTGCAGCAGCCATCTGGAAACTAACATTCATACACCTTCAAACCAGTTGTGGGTGTCACAACTGTCACAGGTGAGTGGATCCTTGTCTCACCACCTCTACATTTAGTGCCATAGTGATAGGGCACTATTGCGCCTCTTGTTCCCCCCCTTCTTTTTGTAGGATACATGTTTAAGCCATCCCACCTTGTCAAGGTGACCCATTTAGGGACGAATGGAAAACTAGAGTTGCTACGTACTTCGGCATCAGCCCCATTTTACAGTTTCTTATTGTAGATCTCCTGCACAATTGTTGCACATCTAGTGCAAATCCACAGCGGAAACTCCCCATCCGAGGTGAGTCTGACGTGTGCACAATGGCGGAAGCCTTTACGGCTATTAATGACCCTCTGACGCATCCGCCGGTGCTGATCGGGATGTGGATCCGCATCTGCGCTTTGCATTACCGGCCCGGGGAGCAAATGCCTTCCTGCCCCCTTTCCTGGCCCAGTCTGTCCCTGTCCAGGACACTGACAGCCGCTTCCTTCACTCTGTACAATATTCTGTCCTGAGCGATAACGTATGTCCGGGATGCAGCTTGTATAATGGGCCTATTATGACGCTCATTTTTCAGGCCGGGTAATGGCGGTGCGCTGTCTGCTCCAGCTCCTTAGTTAATTCCATCTATAAAGAAGAACAAGAGCTTAATGCACAGAAGAGAAAATAAAAGTGGATGAAAATGAGTCAATCAATTTCTGAAGATAAGCAAATGTTATGATAATAAGTCCACAAGTCATTTCCAGCTCGTGAATTCACGGCCGCAGTTATTCGAAAAAAAATCAATGGCGACTCGGGATATCTACAATGAGAGAAAAGCAAAGACTGGAAATCCAAGATTGATACCGCCGGGAGCGGCGGGGGATTAGGAGGCGAGCGATGCAATTGGTTGGAAAATATTAATGATGGCTTGAGCCGCTGTAGAGAGGGAAGGGCCGGGGCCTAGGGGAGCAATGCCGAGCACGTTCAATATCTTGTATTATCCGTTAATGGCGTCAAATGGAGCTTTGTGCCGCGATGGAACAGGATATCAGAGCGTTTGGTTGTGGGCAATGGCGGATGCAGCTGACGGACGACGAACGAGGATATTTATAAATAATATATTCATGTCAGGTGATAGAGGGAGAGGGCGACACTTTGTGGGGAGTATTAGTTAAGCCACCACCCATGAGGAACCATGAGTGATGTCATCAGCGTCTGCTATAACCTTCAACATGGCTTCATGCATTCATTATTCCTTCTATTATCTGCCATGGGCTCATCTGCTCAGGTGCATCCTCTAAGCCATGAATCTGGATGAGCAAAGAGAGCTGTGAAGTGTAAAATGTGGACAGCAGGTGGACCAGCTGAGCCGGGTGTGCGGAGCAGCACCGTGGACTTGAGCTGATTATGCATTATGGTGACTGGGAACAGCAAAGCTCATAACGAATATAGGTGCCTTGGAGTAACAGCTGAATAGGAGGACGGGCAAAGTCTGACCTGCAGGATCAGTTGTGAGAATGGCGGGTACTCTTGGCAGTAGCATCACTAGAGTCTGCTGGTCTCCATGCAATATTTAGATCTGGGCCCCCTCTGATTATTGATCAGGTGTATGGGCCCTTATAGCGCTGGAAATCTTATGAAGACATTTGTTGTCCTCCCCCTTCATTGATGTACTAATGCCCTCCATCCTTGACCCCTTCCTGGCATATATGCCCCCATCCTGGTATATATGTCCAGCAGGCGTCCTGCCTGCTCGACGTCCAAAACTCCTCTCTCTCACTCTTGCTAACCCCTCCTCCAGCCAGGAGATGGGGCTCTTCCTCTGAAGGGTCCGCCCGAATCCCGCAGCATGGATTTGGGATGGTGTTGTATGCAAACTCAGTGTCTTAGGATCACAACCCCCCTCACCTGGGAACGATGACACTACACCTATGGAGTAGGTGCAGCATCACTGTGGCGACCAGTCCACAGGGGCACCACATTCCCCCTTGGCAAAACACACACGTCCGTGGGCTGAAACAGGTACAAGATGTTAAGAGAAAATGCAAAAACTTTTTCATGTGCACATTGAACAACAACAATAACTTCTTCCCTTTATGGGAGGTTCCAGCTTAAATGTTGCAAATAAAACAGATAGAAAAGTAGAAAAATATCAAATGTTGAAAAAGTGCAAAAGTTATTTAACCTGTCCAGGCAAGATTTAAGTACGTTCCTAGCCAGAGTGTCTCTTGTTCCACAACTTAGTGCATGTAGGGGGAAAACCACCTCAACCCCCAAACGTTGTCCCTGGGGGTGACTACAGGGTATGCTGGTCTTTCGTTTGACCAAGTGCTTCGGCCACGCCAGACGGTCATTTAGTGGTCAAGAGTAGAGTGCATGTTGTTCAGGATGCACCCACTGTGCTGGGGTGCATCCAACAAATAGCACGTATGAGAAGTGCTACCTATTTACATTATGAGTTCTGATTATTCACTGTCCATAATCTATTTGTCCATGTATAAAAATTCACTTATAACCATAATTGTTATTGCCTAGCCGGCTAATTACACATTGTCAAACATTATAAAACAATATAAACACGATGCTTAGTGTCCTCTGGCCCTAGGTCTGGCCACCTTCTCAGCAAGTATCCATGGTTTGTGGCCACTGTTCCTGCAGTCACAGTGGCCTCTGGTTTTTCTGGCTGAGGCGTGCAGCACTCCCACTAGTTCGGGGACGATCCCCTTCTGCGACCCAGTCCCTCCACTCACCAGCAACTGGCAGTGGATTCAGGGTGCCACGGGTGGAACCTCCACTCCCGTGCCCCCTAGGACTCCCTCGCTCTGCAGCAAGCATTCTGCCTGCTCGACATCCAAAACTCCTCTCTCTCACTCTTGCTAACTCCTCCTGCAGCCAGGAGATGGGGCCTCCCCTCCAAAGGGTCCGCCTGAATCCCCCAGCCTGGATTTGGGATGGTGTTGTATGCAAACTCTGTGTCTTAGGATCACAACCCCTCTCACCTGAGAACTGTGACACCACACCTATGGAGTAGGTGCAGCATCACTGTGGTGACGCAGCATATATTGTGGTGCAGGGAAACCTCCTCAGATAAATAGCCAGCTGTAGAAGGCGTTGGGGTTAGTGTGCCCCCTCCACACCTGTGACCTCTGCAATCACTACGCCCTGGCTCTTGGAGCTGCCGGGTCTGGTATGCGGATGGCAGGTGAGTGTTTTCAGGATGCAAACTTTGAAAGTTATGTGACAGAGCTAGACAGACTTGAGATGCAGGGAGTACAACTATGTGGTAGACGTCCAACGCACCAAACTACCTGAATACTTAGGCGGAGTGTCTGTCTGAGTCAATCTCAGAAAATGTGAGGAAGGGACATCAGAACTGTGCACCATGGGATGCTCACTGGATGGCCACCAGGGCTGGCAGAGGAGTCCAATACTGGAGCAGAGGTACAGTTAGGGCCAGAAATATTTGGACAGTGACACAATTTTGGCGAGTTGGGCTCTGCATGCCACCACATTGGATTTGAAATTAAACCTCTACAACAGAATTCAAGTGCAGATTGTAACGTTTAATTTGAAGGGTTGAACAAAAATATCTGATAGAAAATGTAGGAATTGTACACATTTCTTTACAAACACTCCACATTTTAGGAGGTCAAAAGTAATTGGACAAATAAACATAACCCAAACAAAATATTTTTATTTTCAATATTTTGTTGCGAATCCTTTGGAGGCAATCACTGCCTTAAGTCTGGAACCCATGGACATCACCAAACGCTGGGTTTCCTCCTTCTTAATGCTTTGCCAGGCCTTTACAGCCGCAGCCTTCAGGTCTAGCTTGAATGTGGGTCTTTCCGTCTTAAGTCTGGATTTCAGCAAGTGAAATGCATGCTCAATTGGGTTAAGATCTGGTGATTGACTTGGCCATTGCAGAATGTTCCACTTTTTTGCACTCATGATCTCCTGGGTAGCTTTGGCTGTATGCTTGGGGTCATTGTCCATCTGTACTATGAAGCGCCGTCCAATCAACTTTGCAGCATTTGGCTGCATCTGGGCTGAAAGTATATCCCGGTACACTTCAGAATTCATCCGGCTACTCTTGTCTGCTGTTATGTCATCAATAAACACAAGTGACCCAGTGCCATTGAAAGCCATGCATGCCCATGCCATCACGTTGCCTCCACCATGTTTTACAGAGGATGTGGTGTGCCTTGGATCATGTGCCGTTCCCTTTCTTCTTCCCATCATTCTGGTACAGGTTGATCTTTGTCTCATCTGTCCATAGAATACTTTTCCAGAACTGAGCTGGCTTCTTGAGGTGTTTTTCAGCAAATGTAACTCTGGCCTGTCTATTTTTGGAATTGATGAATGGTTTGCATCTAGATGTGAACCCTTTGTATTTACTGTCATGGAGTCTTCTCTTTACTGTTGACTTAGAGACAGATACACCTACTTTACTGAGGGTGTTCTGGACTTCAGTTGATGTTGTGAACGGGTTCTTCTTCACCAAATAAAGTATGCGGCGATCATCCACCACTGTTGTCATCCGTGGACGCCCAGGCCTTTTAGAGTTCCCAAGCTCACCAGTCAATTCCTTTTTTCTCAGAATGTACCCAACTGTTGATTTTGCTACTCCAAGCATGTCTGCTATCTCTCTGATGGAGTTTTTCTTTTTTTTCAGCCTCAGGATGTTCTGCTTAACCTCAATTGAGAGTTCCTTTGACCGCATGTTGTCTGGTCACAGCAACAGCTTCCAAATGCAAAACCACACACCTGGAATCCACCCCTGACCTTTTAACTACTTCATTGATTACAGGTTAACGAGGGAGACGTCTTCAGAGTTAATTGCAGCCCTTAGAGTCCATTGTCCAATTACTTTTGGTCCCTTTAAAAAGAGGAGGCTATGCATTACAGAGCTATGATTCCTAAACCCTTTCTCCGACTTGGGTGTGGAAACTCTCATATTGCAGCTGGGAGTGTGCACTTTCAGCCCATATTATATATATAATTGTATTTCTGAACATGTTTTTGTAAACAGCTAAAATAACAAAACTTGTGTCACTGTCCAAATATTTCTGGCCCTAACTGTAGATGGTCACCAGGGCTGGTGGAGGAGTCCAGTGCTGGAGCAGAGGTTGATGGCCACCAGGGCTGGTGGAGGAGTCCAGTGCTGGAGCAGAGGTAGATGGCCACCAGGGCTGGCAGAGGAGTCCAATACTGGGGCAGAGGTAAATGGCCACCAGGGCTGGCGGAGGAGTCCGGTGCTGGAGCAGAGGTAGATGACCACCAGGGCTGGTGGAGGAGTCCAGTGCTGGAGCAGAGGTAGATGGCCACCAGGGCTGGCGGAGGAGTCCGGTGCTGGAGCAGAGGTAGATGGCCACCAGGGCTGGCGGAGGAGTCCAGTACTGGAGCAGAGGTTGATGGCCACCAGGGCTGGCGGAGGAGTCCGGTGCTGGAGCAGAGGTAGATGGCCACCAGGGCTGGCAGAGGAGTCCAGTGCTGGAGCAGAGGTAGATGGCCACCAGGGCTGGCGGAGGAGTCCAGTGCTGGAGCAGAGGTTGATGGCCACCAGGGCTGGCGGAGGAGTCCAGTGCTGGAGCAGAGGTTGATGGCCACCAGGGCTGGTGGAGGAGTCCGGTGCTGGAGCAGAGGTTGATGGCCACCAGGGCTGGTGGAGGAGTCCGGTGCTGGAGCAGAGGTAGATGGCCACCAGAGCTGGTGGAGGAGTCCGGTGCTGGAGACAGGAGTGACATTACTGTTGCTCTTCTACAGCGATCATTGATCATTACTCTTCCCCTTCACATTGGTGACATTTATATCCGCCGTAATGTGGTGCACAGATATCTGTAACCTTCCTGATTTTGTTCCCTTTAATCCAGTGAAATCTTTTCGGATTTAATGTTCCAGACAATTACCAGCTTTTAATTTCATTGCGTCCTCGTTCGGCTCCCGGGAGCCATTGTGATTTCTTTGCGGTTGTGTTTCCCTCTCATGATTCAAGTCAACCAGATAAAAGACTGCGCTCGTCCGCCTAATGCCGCTTCCAGTAATTGTCTGGGACTGCACCAATTACAAAATCCGATAATCCCCAAAGATAAAAATGACTCTGAAAGGTTCCCAAACTTTGCTTTTTCAGTGAATAACGGCAGAAGGTAACGAATGTCCGGAGCCGACGCCAGAAATGGCGCATAATTCACACGCGCCATATTTCTTCCAGCCGAGGACCCGTAATGGCCGCAGGCTCCCGCGCTCTCGGATGTGATCGGCCGTAGCTTATTCTTCAAAGGCAGAAGATAAAATCCAAAGGTGGTTTTTTTTATCATATATATTTAAGCATTTACCATATGTCTGCAGGTCAAACATGAAAAATGTCCTGTACAGATCTGCGGCCGCTGCACTGAGGAGCGTTAATCACTCAGGGTCGATTGATGAATGATCCAGGAAGGTACAAAGGACAAAAATAGAAAATCCCCCAACACACCTGATCCTAGGAAGCAGAAATAGAGAGAATCCAAAGTCAGGAATGTATCTCTGTATACAGGGAGCTCCCCCTAGTGGTGACTGCAGACAGGATCTTATCATGTATCTCTGTATACAGGGAGCTCCCCCTAGTGGTGACTGCAGACAGGATATTGTCATGTATCTCTGTATACAGGGAGCTCCCCCTAGTGGTGACTGCAGGCAGGATCTTATCATGTATCTCTGTATACAGGGAGCTCCCCCTAGTGGTGGCTGCAGACAGGATCTTATCATGTATCTCTGTATACAGGGAGCTCCCCCTAGTGGTGACTGCAGACAGGATATTGTCATGTATCTCTGTATACAGGGAGCTCCCCTAGTGGTGACTGCAGGCAGGATCTTATCATGTATCTCTGTATACAGGGAGCTCCCCCTAGTGGTGGCTGCAGACAGGATCTTATCATGTATCTCTGTATACAGGGAGCTCCCCCTAGTGGTGACTGCAGACAGAATCTTATCATGTATCTCTGTATACAGGGAGCTCCCCCTAGTGGTGACTGCAGACAGGATCTTATCATGTATCTCTATACAGTGAGCTCCCCCTAGTGGTGGCTGTAGACAGAATCTTATCATGTATCTCTGTATACAGGGAGCTCCCCCTAGTGGTGGCTGCAGACAGGATCTTATCATGTATCTCTGTATACAGGGAGCTCCCCCTAGTGGTGGCTGCAGACAGGATCTTATCATGTATCTCTGTATACAGGGAGCTCCCCCTGGTGGTGGCTACAGACAGGATCTTATCATGTATCTCTGTATACAGGGAGCTCCCCCTAGTGGTGACTGCAGACAGAATCTTATCATGTATCTCTGTATACAGGGAGCTCCCCCTAGTGGTAACTGCAGACAGGATCTTATCATGTATCTCTGTATACAGGGAGCTCCCCCTAGTGGTGACTGCAGACGGGATGTTATCATGTATCTCTGTATACAGGGAGCTCCCCCTAGTGGTGACTACAGACAGAATCTTATCATGTATCTCTGTATACAGGGAGCTCCCCCTAGTGGTGACTGCAGATGGGATGTTATCATGTATCTCTGTATACAGGGAGCTCTCCCTAGTGGTGACTGCAGACAGAATCTTATCATGTATCTCTGTATACAGGGAGCTCCCCCTAGTGGTGGCTGCAGACGGGATGTTATCATGTATCTCTGTATACAGGGAGCTCCCCCTAGTGGTGACTGCAGACAGGATCTTATCATGTATCTCTGTATACAGGGAGCTCCCCCTAGTGGTGGCTGCAGACAGGATCTTATCATGTATCTCTGTATACAGGGAGCTCCCCCTAGTGGTAGCTGCTGACAGAATCTTATCATGTATCTCTGTATACAGTGAGCTCCCCCTAGTGGTGACTGCAGACAGAATCTTATCATGTATCTCTGTATACAGGGCGCTCCCCCTAGTGGTGGCTGCAGACAGGATCTTATCGTGTATCTCTGTATACAGGGCGCTCCCCCTAGTGGTGGCTGCAGACAGGATCTTATCGTGTATCTCTGTATACAGGGAGCTCCCCCTAGTGGTGACTGCAGACAGGATCTTACCATGTATCTCTGTATACAGTGAGCTCCCCCTAGTGGTGACTTCAGAGAGGATCTTAATATGTATCTCTGTATACAGGATGCTCCCCCTACTGGTGACTGCAGACAGGATCTTATTATGTATCTCTGTATACAGGGAGCTCCCCCTAGTGGTGACTTCAGAGAGGATCTTAATATGTATCTCTGTATACAGGATGCTCCCCCTACTGGTGACTGCAGACAGAATCTTATCATGTATCTCTGTATACAGGGAGCTCCCCCTAGTGGTGACTGCAGACAGAATCTTATCATGTATCTCTGTATACAGGGAGCTCCCCCTAGTGGTGACTGCAGACAGAATCTTATCATGTATCTCTGTATACAGGGAGCTCCCCCTAGTGGTGATTGGAGGGAGATTGGATTTGCAGCATTGTATAAATAATGTTAACCTTTCTAATGATTTTTTACATAGATACATGGCAGATAGTCTTCGCGCATTCTGATGACCTGTGAAGCATTACATTTAGCGTCTTAACTGTATCTTCTCTATAAAGTGGCAATTTTAACCAGTATAACATTCTGGATTCAGCATCTGATTATTGCCCTTTGGGGAAATCATCCATTGCGTGTTACTCTGTATCATTAGATTTATATATTGGGGATCCCTTCTGATTTGTTACATGCAGATCCCTCCATGCGGCCATTAAACGTTGCGGTGTTCAGCGTCCCGGCACCTTCACATCCACAAATATGTGTCTTGGATGAACATAACTGCAGATTGCACAGTCTTTAACCTTCAGTGAGAAAATCTAATAAGAGCTCATGACCGGGATGATTTGTCTTGTGCGCTGTATAATTGTGTTGCTACTTTAATGGCGATGAGTTTCTTGAATGCTGCAATCTCTGGGGATCCGGTGCTGGAGAAAACATTCATCTTAATCTGCTTTTTTCCATGGACATCAGATCTAAATAAGTAAACAGGCACTTTCTGAAAGTGGATTGCAGCTCTGCAGCCGTTCCCCTGCGCCCGGACCGTGGAGCGTCCTGAGAAGTCCAACAGTCCAAATCGATAAGTGACCTGTCCTACAGTGATCTCAGGCCCGGGGCAGAGGATAGACGCCATGATGTCATACACGGCCTGAATGGATGATGTCACACACCACCTGGGTGGACAATGTCACGCACCACCTGGATGGACGATGTCACGCACAGCCTGAGTGGACGATGTCACACACCACCTGGATGGACGATGTCACGCACGGCCTAGGTCGACGATGTCACACAGCACCTGGATGGACGATGTCACGCACGGCCTAGGTGGACGATGTCACGCAGCGCCTCAGTGAACAATTTTGTGCACGGCCTGAGTGAACGATGTCACGCACGGCCTGGGTGGACGATGTCACACACCACCTGGATGGACGATGTGACGCACTGCCTGAGTGGACGATGTAACACATGGCCTGAGTGGACGATGTAACACATGCCCTGAGTGAACGATGTCTCGCACGGCCTGGGTGGATGATGTCCTGCATGGCCTGGGTGGATGATGTCCTGCATGGCCTGGGTGGATGATATCCTGCATGGCCTGGGTGGAGGATGTCCTGCATGGCCTGGGTGGAGGATGTCCTGCATGGCCTGGGTGGATGATGTCCTGCATGGCCGGGTGGACTATGTCACGCATGGCCTGAGTGAACGATGTCGCGCACGGCCTGAGTGGATGATGTCCTGCATGGCCTGGGTGGATAATGTCCTGCATGGCCTGGGTGGACTATGTCACACATGGCCTGGGCGGACGATGTCACGCACTACCTGGATGGACGATGTCACGCACCGCCTGGGTGGACGATGTCACGCACGGCCTGGGTGGACGATGTCACGCACAGCCTGGGTGGACAATGTCACGCACAACCTGGATGGACAATGTCACGCACGGCCCGGGTGGACAATGTCACGCATAGCTTGGGTGGGAGATGTCATGAATGGCCTGGATTATTATTATTTATTATTATTATAGTGCCATTAGTTCCATGGCGCTTTACATATGGAGGGTTATACAAAGAGAAGTACAAGGTACATGGACAACATACGGCACACAGGTACAGGAAGAGAGAGGACGCTGTCCGCGAGGACTCACGATCTATGAGGGGCCGGGCGATGATACATTAGGAGAGGGTAGCGTCGGTCTTGGGTGGTTTGGTGGATCGAGGATTACAGCAGATCGTAGGCTTGTCGGGAGAGGTGGGTCTTCAGGCTTCTTTTGAAGGTTTGCAGAGTAGGAAAGTGTCCGATGTGTTGGGGCAGAGAGTTACAGAGTCTGGCAGATGCCCGGGAGAAGTGCTGTATGCGGTTGTGGGAAGAAGAGATAAGGGGGGAGAAGAGGAGGAGATCGTGAGTGGAGCACAGGTTGTGTGAGGGTAGATATCAGGAGACCAGGTCACAGATGTACAGGGGAGACAGATTGTGAACGGCTTTATAGGTCATAGCTAGTGTTGTAAACCGGGACCTCTGAGAAATGGGAAGCCATTGAAGGGCTTGGCAGAGAGGAGAGATTGGGGAATAGTGGGAAGTCAGGTGGATTAGTTGGTCAGCAGAGTTTAGGATAGATTGGAGTGGTGCAACATAGCAAGAGGGCAGGCCAGTGAGCAGGAGGTTACAGTAATCAAGGCGGGAGATGATGAGGGCATGGACAAGTGTTTTTGCAGTGCTGAGGTCGAGGAATGAACGGATCCAGGAGCAGGAGGTGGCGAGGGCTTGGATATGTGGCTTGAAGGAAAGGGAAGAGTCAAGGATCACCCCGAGGCACCGAGCAAGGAGGACTAGGGTAAGTGAGCAGCTGTTGACAGTGATGGAAAGGTCCGGTAGTGGGGGAGAGTGGGGAGGGGGAAAAATGATGAATTCTGTTTTGTCCATCTTCAGTTTCAGAATGCAAGCAGAAAATAAAGATGAGATGGCGGATAGACATTGGGGAATTATGGATAGCAAGGAGGTGATGTGGGGTCCGGAGAGATAAATGTGGATGGATGATGTCACGCATGTCCTGAGTGGATGTTGTAATACATGGACTGAATGGGTGATGTCACTGCGGTGAAGAACACAAATAAGGCGACTAAAGGTTATGGTTGATGAGACTCCATCTTTGTGGAGATGTCACGGGTGGCACGGATGACAGGGTGGAGGCCACGCGCAGACGATCCCAGCGCTTGGCCCACCAGCCATAATGGTGGAGGATGGTCCGTCTCTTTCAGGAGCATTTACCTTCTGTGTTGATGGAAAGAAGGTGTGATGAGATCTCTCTATTATGGGGAGACGGCTGTGGAGGTCTTGCGCTCGGTCTGGTTTTATCCACCAATGTTGTAGGTCACTAGGACCCAGCAGACTCCTTCCACCTTTATAAGGAGGTTCACTACCCTTCCTCGGTGCAGGTGATAGTTCCTTGTGCACACTTTATCCTTGCTCCAGCAGAAGCTGAGATTGTGGAGGTTGCTGTGTTCTGCTGTCAGATAAGTGTTTCCTTTTCCCAAATGTCTGTCTTCCCTGGTGTTTGTCTTTAGTTGATAGTGGAGGGGTCTAGTGAACCTCTCCATCTGATCCTTAGATAGGATAGATCTAGGATCAGAGAGGGACGAGGTTCGTGGTCGGCGACAGTTGAGGAGACTGTATAGGGACGTCAGGGCAGACAGGGTCAGCTCTAGGAAGTCTAGGGGTCACCGTCTCCTTCTTGTGCCCTTAGCATTAGGGACTCCTGATCCCCCCCCCGTCGTTATCCTACGCTGGGTGTCTTCCCCACTCCCAGCGTGACATTATCACCTGCCATAACTGTAAGTGAAGGAAGGGGAGGATTTGATTTTCCTTCCTTTCCTTATGGATCCTGTGTCGGCTTTAGCCCAGCAGCTGCAGACCTTGTCTTTGGAGGTTGCGGACCTTCGGTCGGCTCTGCAGGGACCACAACCGCAAAATGGTGTCTTGGGGAATCAAGCAGTGGGTCCGGCCAGACCGGAACCTAAGGTTGCCCTCCCTGACAGGTTTTCAGGAGGCAGAGACAAATTTACTGTGTTCAAAGAGGCCTGTAAATTATACTTTAGGCTTAAGCCGTATTCCACTGGTGATGAGCAGCAGCGGGTAGGAATTATTATATCATTGCTGCAGGGGGATCCCCAATCCTGGGCTTTCTCTCTGCCACAGGACTCTACTTGTCTCCAGTCTGTGGATGGATTTTTTGACGCCTTAGGCCTCATATATGATGACCCTGACCGTGTCTCTTTGGCTGAATCCAAATTGCGCCATCTCCACCAGGGGACTCGGTCAGCGGAATCATATTGTTCTGAGTTCCGCAGGTGGGCTATGGACACGAAGTGGAACGATCCGGCTCTCAGGAGTCATTTTTGCCAGGGTCTTTCAGAAAGACTGAAGGATGCCCTGGCAGTGTATGAAACCCCCCCGTCCCTGGAGGCAGCTATGTCGTTGGCTATTCGCATGGATAGACGCCTCCAGGAGCGGAGGGGTAGACCTCCTGCAACTGGGGGCCCTTCTCATGGTGGTTCCTTGTTGCCGGGTGGTCACTCGGAGGGCGAGTCATTTCTCCCGAGGGGGGAGGAACCTATGCAGCTTGGAGGAGCGGCGGCCTCGAGGCTCTCCTCCGGTGCCTCCCGGGGCAGGGGGAAGGGGGTCTGTTTTTTCTGTGGGAAAGGAGACCATTTTATCGGGGCCTGTCCCTACGCTCCTAAACGGACTAGGGTGCCGGGACCTCATGTGACTATGGGGGGTGTGGAGGTGGTCGAGCGGGAGGTGTGTGTATCCTCCGTTTGTACTTCCCATTTTCTCCTGAGTGCAGAGGTGGCGCTAGAGAGCAAAACGGAAGGATTTCATTTCTGAAAGTCTGGAGACGGGACACATTAGGCCCTCCACGTCGCCGGTTGCGGCTGGTTTCTTTTTTGTGAAAAAAAAAGATGGGGGCCTCCGTCCTTGTTTGGATTTTCGGGAATTGAATCGGATTACTGTCCGTGATCCATACCCCCTCCCTCTGATCCCTGATTTATTTAGTCAGGTTGTGGGTGCCAAATGGTTCTCCAAGTTGGATTTGAGGGGGGCCTACAACCTGATTAGGGTCAGAGAGGGGGATGAATGGAAAACTGCGTTTAATACCCCGGACGGCCATTTTGAAAGTCTCGTAATGCCGTTCGGGCTCACTAACGCCCCGGCGGTTTTCCAACATTTTGTCAATGATATTTTCCATCATTTGGTGGGTAGATTTGTAGTTGTTTACTTGGACGATATCTTGATCTATTCTCCCGATATGGAGACGCATCAGTCCCATGTCAAACAGGTGTTGCAGGTCTTACGGGACAACAAACTGTATGCTAAACTCGAGAAATGTGTTTTCGCCGTTCAGGAGGTTCGTTTTTTGGGGTACCTCTTGTCGCCGTTGGGTTTCCGGATGGATCCGGAAAAGGTCCGGGCGGTGCTAGATTGGGAACAGCCGGACAATCTACGGGCATTGCAACGTTTTTTGGGGTTTACCAATTTTTACCTTAAATTTATTAAGAACTATTCGGTACTGGTGACGCCTCTTACGGACATGACTAAGAAGGGGACGGATTTTTCTGAGTGGTCTGATTCTGCTCGCCAGGCTTTTTCCTCCCTGAAGCGTTGTTTTGCTTCCGCGCCTGTTCTTTGTCAGCCCGATCTTTCTCAGCCCTTCATTGTGGAAGTGGATGCGTCTGAGGTGGGGGTGGGGGCTGTGTTGTCGCAGGGCCCTTCGCCTGGGAGATGGGTGCCCTGCGCGTTCTTCTCCAAGAAGTTGTCTTCGGCCGAGAGGAATTATGATGTGGGTAATAGGGAGCTGTTGGCTATTAAGTTGGCTTTTGAGGAATGGCGGCACTGGCTGGAGGGGGCTGTCCATCCCGTCACGGTTATTACCGACCATAAGAACCTGTCTTACCTTGAGTCCGCCAGGCGTCTCAATCCCCGGCAGGCCAGGTGGTCTTTGTTTTTCACGAGATTTAATTTTACCGTCACCTACCGTCCGGGGGTTCAGAATGTGAAGGCGGATGCATTATCGCGTAGTTTTCCGGGTGGTAGTACTCATGAGAGTCCCGTCCCCATCTTGCAGGAGGGGGTGGTTGTTTCTGCTCTTTGCCCTGATCTAGAGGGGGAGGTGTTGAAGGTTCAGGGGGGCGCCCCTGCCTCCTGCCCTTCTGGGAGGCTTTTTGTGCCGTTCTCTTTGCGCCTCAGGGTGCTGTCAGAGCATCACGACTCTGTACTGGCGGGGCATCCGGGCGGTAGGGCCACTTTCGATCTCTTGTCTCGTCGCTTTTGGTGGCCGGGGTTGAGGAAGGACGTAGCGGAATTCGTATCCGCCTGTGGTGTGTGTGCACGTGCTAAGGTTCCGCATACCCGTCCGTCTGGGTCTCTCGTGCCATTGTCTATTCCTGAGAGGCCATGGACACATTTGTCAATGGATTTTATCACCGATCTTCCGGCGTCTGCGGGCAAGACGGTGGTACTGGTAGTAGTAGATAGATTCAGTAAGATGGTTCGCTTTGTGGCACTGCCCGCACTTCCTAATGCTCGGACTCTGGCACAGGTGTTCGTAAGTGAGATTGTGAAGCTTCATGGGGTTCCCTCCGATGTGGTTTCTGATCGCGGTACTCAGTTCGTCTCCAAATTTTGGAAGGCTTTTTGTACACGTTTGGGGATAACGTTGTCCTTTTCTTCTGCTTTTCATCCTCAGTCTAATGGTCAAACCGAACGTGTGAATCAGAATTTGGAGACTTACCTGAGGTGTTTTGTCTCTGACCATCAGGAGACTTGGGCAAATTATTTGCCCTTGGCCGAATTCGCCCTTAATAATCGTCTTCAGGAGTCCACTGGCAAGTCACCGTTCTTCGGTGCATATGGGTTTCATCCTCAGTTTGGTACTTTTAGTGGTACTAGTCCTTCCGGAGTTCCGGAGGAGGACCGTTTTACCTCGTCCCTCTCCTCGGTTTGGCGGGGTGTACAGCGTAGCTTGAAGCTCTTAGGTGACAGGTACAAACGTATGGCTGACAGGAAGCGTGCGCCAGGTCCGGACCTGTGTGTGAATGACTACGTGTGGTTGTCTACCAAGAATGTGAAGTTGAAGGTGCCCTCTTGGAAGTTGGGGCCCAGGTTTATTGACCCCTATAGGATAACCGCCGTTATCAATCCCGTGGCGTTTCGTCTTGCGTTGCCTCCTGCTCTTAAGATTCACGATGTGTTTCACAGGTCGCTCCTCAAGCCGTATGTGCCGTCGTCTAACCCATCTCCTTTGCCTCCTGAGCCCATCTGTGTGGCGGGGAATCTGGAATTCGAGATCTCGAGGGTGGTTGATTCTCGCATGTTGCGCCGTTCTCTTCAGTATTTGGTGCACTGGAGGGGGTACGGTCCTGAGGAGCGGATGTGGGTGCCGGCGTCGGAGGTGTCCGCCGCAAGGCTGGTCCGCGCTTTCCACCGTTCCCATCCGGATAAGCCTGGTCCTGAGTGTCCGGGGGCCACTCGTAGGAGGGGGGGTACTGTCACGGGTGGCACGGATGACAGGGTGGAGGCCACGCGCAGACGATCCCAGCGCTTGGCCCACCAGCCATAATGGTGGAGGATGGTCCGTCTCTTTCAGGAGCATTTACCTTCTGTGTTGATGGAAAGAAGGTGTGATGAGATCTCTCTATTATGGGGAGACGGCTGTGGAGGTCTTGCGCTCGGTCTGGTTTTATCCACCAATGTTGTAGGTCACTAGGACCCAGCAGACTCCTTCCACCTTTATAAGGAGTTTCATTGCCCTCCCTCGGTGCAGGTGATAGTTCCTTGTGCACACTTTATCCTTGCTCCAGCAGAAGCTGAGATTGTGGAGGTTGCTGTGTTCTGCTGTCAGATAAGTGTTTCCTTTTCCCAAATGTCTGTCTTCCCTGGTGTTTGTCTTTAGTTGATAGTGGAGGGGTCTAGTGAACCTCTCCATCTGATCCTTAGATAAGATAGATCTAGGATCAGAGAGGGACGAGGTTCGTGGTCGGCGACAGTTGAGGAGACTGTATAGGGACGTTAGGGCAGACAGGGTCAGCTCTAGGAAGTCTAGGGGTCACCGTCTCCTTCTTGTGCCCTTAGCATTAGGGACTCCTGATCCCCCCCCCCCCGTCGTTATCCTACGCTGGGTGTCTTCCCCACTCCCAGCGTGACAGGAGACTTCTCCCACCTGCTGCCAACAACCTCGTGATCAGATAAACCCTGAGCCCTATATATGAACACAATGCAGAGCACTGAGCACTGTATGACAGTAATATTCAGGGTGGAGGCACAATATCATGCATCAAAAACGGAGCATCTTTGATGCATGACAGTCATGCGAGTGCTGTCCGTATGGTCGTGCGTGTGTGGTGTGTGTGCGTGTGTGGTGTGTGTGCGTGTGTGGTGTGTGTGCGTGTGTGGTGTGTGTGCGTGTGTGGTGTGTGTGCGTGTGTGGTGTGTGCATGTGTGGTGTGCGTGCGTGTGTGGTGTGTGTGCATGTGTGGTGTGTGTGCATGTGTGGTGTGTGTGCGTGTGTGGTGTGTGTGCATGTGTGGTGTGTGTGCATGTGTGGTGTGTGTGCGTGTGTGGTGTGTGTGCGTGTGTGGTGTGTGTGCGTGTGTGGTGTGTGTGCATGTGTGGTGTGTGTGCATGTGTGGTGTGTGTGCGTGTGTGGTGTGTGTGCGTGTGTGGTGTTTGTGCATGTGTGGTGTGTGTGCATGTGTGGTGTGTGTGCGTGTGTGTGCATGTGTGGTGTGTGTGCATGTGTGTGTAACATTTTCTCACACCCAGATACTGTCATGGGCCACTCGCACGTTATAATCGCGTTCAATCACAGCAAGGTGTGATTGAACTCACATTTGACTTGCAATGCGAGTTCAGTGCATCGAAAACGCACTAATGTGACCTGACACATTTAATAACAATGGTCTGAGTGCAATGCGAGTTACCGTTGACTTTCACGCACAGGGTGCCTCCACCCTTAGGTGCACACTGCCGCGATGAGATTTCGATAATGATTGATATTAGAATTACATCTAAACTAATTCAGTGAAAAGGATATAATCTCACAACAACTCCCAGAAAACATCCATAAGGTCAGATACTAAATGCACTGGCAGGATGAAGCCAGCCCCAATGATAAAGGCGGGGGCCACAGAGGTGTATAATACTGATGTGACAAGCACTCTGAGCCTCCCATAACATGGAGGGGGTGATTGCTGGTATCATATATGCACATAGATGAGGTTTCCATAGGGCATCAGTCACAGAGGTAAATGTGGTGCACAGGGTCTATATACAGCCCATCGATTACACCCATACTATAAAATCTGGGACTGCCCAGCACTATAGGAGTGCACCCCACAGGACAGATACCCAAAGGGCCCGGCTGTATCCGGCATAAAAATGTGCAATAAAAAATTATACAAAATATGAATAATAATGTGAGGTATTGGTCGATATTTTGGCCAAAAATGCATGAGCTTGTCGCCAAATTTTGAAGTTATGTCCTTTATGCCAACCTCATCTGTGCATATTGTGAGGTAGTGGCCTGCTGCATTGCAAGTAGCCGGAATATATTGCAGAGGCAGGTTGTGCTTTGCGATATAGAAATATGAATGCTGGGGCTTTCAGTTCAGCGATTTTAAGTATTGCATTATGGTGTGACTTGTAGTTCTACAGGTGGAGGTAATGCATTACATGTACTAGGCTGCGGGTGAGCCAAAAGACAGGGGTGTGTGGCGCCCCTATGGTCCAGTCACCACAGTGATATTGCCTCTCTAAGGGTACCTTTAAGGTAACCCATACATCCTTATATAAGCCAGATCTCTGATCAGAAGGGGGGAGCACAAACACCTAGTTAGGTTGACTCACTCTTCAGGCTGGGGAAGGAGTTACAGTAGGGAGGGTGAGGAAGGGAAGAGGGAAGCACAAGGAGACAAGAGTTTCCAGGGTTGGAGCTGCTGAAGGATCACCCCAGGCTAACGTTGAGCAACACACCAGAGTCCTGGGCTATCTAGAGATTTGCAAACCTTGGAGGCAGAATTTGGAGACTGCAGGTCTGCTCGTCACCATTAGAACCAGCAGCACAGCATTACAGAGAGCTCAAAGCTGTGACTACCAGAACAGCATGCAAATAGGCTCGCAATGCCTGCTGGCTGGAGCTGCTGCAGAGAAGAGAAGCAAGGAAGACAGATCAGTTCATAAACTTCTGAATCCCCAACCCGGCACGCATAGAAGGAAGGCTTATTCTCCACTCTTATTGAAGTGGACTCCAGTTGCTTCTGGAAAGACTGGACCCTGGAAATGGTGGCAGTACCCTGGATTCAACTTTTACCATCCTTCAGTAAAGTAAAGACTGTATTCCTCTGCTTGCTTGTCTCTGTCTGCTGCGCCTCACACTACAAACCTCATCATCACCTCTACACCCTTACTATCGCAGGGGCTCGCTCGTTCTAATGGGAGTGTTATATTCAGGTGCTCCTCCATCTATCCCCTGGGACCCCATAAGCAGCACTGGCCCTCCCTAGCCAGATACCTCACCTGGTGTCACGGATCATCTATACCTTTCTATCCCCCTGAAAATATCACCCCTTTTACTTATCCAGTCAGGGCCATGGTGCTGGGCAATCGCCAGTGATATTCCCGATAGACTGCCTGCAAGGCTGCTGAGTACCATGGCCCACGCAGACACACCTGTTGTGACCACTCCCATCTCCTTTATATGGTCACATGATCCAGCATCTTACACTGGGGGGGGTGACAGGGCTAAAGGAGACACAGGAGTTGAATATTGTCGACGTGATAATATTTTTTCCATGTTTTGGATCAGATTCTGTTCTCATCCTACAAACGCTCATTTACAAACCTCCGATACATAATTTAATCTGCAGATATTCAGCTATAATTACGAAGGGTCGATAAATGCACAAACCTTGACTCTCCACCTTCTGGACGTGGTCAGTGGGCTCTGCTCTATGAGAGCGCCCCCTGTGGAGACACACGGACATCACCCCGCCACATTCTGCCTCATATACTGATTTCTCATTTCTTTGCTCCTTTATCTCTGAAACATCTAATAAAAGGCGAAGAGCGGACGATAGAAAGCAGAATATGAGATGATATCATTATGAATCCACACAAAGCGGCACCGGGGACCGGACCCCCGTCAGCCCCACATTGATCTGCCGAGGTTTTTATCTTCAGTCCTGAATCAATAAAAGACAAGAAATGAGAACGTCTTAACCAGCGATTGTAATAATGACAAGACGTCTCCCTGCAGGTGGTGATGGGGCGACATGAAAGGAGCGGCCGAATATTAAATATTACACACATTCCATATGAGAAGAGATCGGGAAGAAGAGCGCGGGAAGAAGAGTGCGAAGCCACGTGGGGAACTTCAGAACCGATTCATTATTTATACAGAAAATCTGAAACTTCTGTGTAATAATTAACATAAAAACATCAAAAACCTCAGAAACGAGGAGAATCAATGATAGAAAACCTAGAAATACAACACAAGAAGACGCAACGCTAATGACCATAGGAGACGTTCAGTGATGTCTGATCTCTAGTGATGATGGGAGACGTTCTCAGTGATGTCTGATCTCTAGTGATGATAGGAGACGTTCTCAGTGATGTCTGATCTCTAGTGATGATGGGAGACGTTCTCAGTGATGTCTGATCTCTAGTGATGATGGGAGACGTTCTCAGTGATGTCTGATCTCTAGTGATAGGAGACGTTCTCAGTGATGTCTGATCTCTAGTGATGATGGGAGACGTTCTCAGTGATGTCTGATCTCTAGTGATGATGATAGGAGACGTTCTCAGTGATGTCTGATCTCTAGTGATGATGGGAGACGTTCTCAGTGATGTCTGATCTCTAGTGATGATAGGAGACGTTCTCAGTGATGTCTGATCTCTAGTGATGATGGGAGACGTTCTCAGTGATGTCTGATCTCTAGTGATGATGATAGGAGACGTTCTCAGTGATGTCTGATCTCTAGTGATGATGGGAGACGTTCTCAGTGATGTCTGATCTCTAGTGATGATAGGAGACGTTCTCAGTGATGTCTGATCTCTAGTGATGATGGGAGACGTTCTCAGTGATGTCTGATCTCTAGTGATGATGGGAGACGTTCTCAGTGATGTCTGATCTCTAGTGATGATGGGAGACGTTCTCAGTGATGTCTGATCTCTAGTGATGATAGGAGACGTTCTCAGTGATGTCTGATCTCTAGTGATGATAGGAGACGTTCTCAGTGATGTCTGATCTCTAGTGATGATGGGAGACGTTCTCAGTGATGTCTGATCTCTAGTGATAGGAGACGTTCTCAGTGATGTCTGATCTCCAGTGATGATAGGAGACGTTCTCAGTGATGTCTGATCTCTAGTGATGATGGGAGACGTTCTCAGTGATGTCTGATCTCTAGTGATGATGATAGGAGACGTTCTCAGTGATGTCTGATCTCTAGTGATGATGGGAGACGTTCTCAGTGATGTCTGATCTCTGGTGATGATGGGAGACGTTCTCAGTGATGTCTGATCTCTAGTGATGATGATGTTCTCAGTGATGTCTGATCTCTAGTGATGATAGGAGACGTTCTCAGTGATGTCTGATCTCTAGTGATGATAGGAGACGTTCTCAGTGATGTCTGATCTCTAGTGATGATAGGAGACGTTCTCAGTGATGTGTGATCTCTAGTGATGATGGGAGACGTTCTCAGTGATGTCTGATCTCTAGTGATGATGGGAGACGTTCTCAGTGATGTCTGATCTCTAGTGATGATGGGAGACGTTCTCAGTGATGTCTGATCTCTAGTGATGATGATAGGAGACGTTCTCAGTGATGTCTGATCTCTAGTGATGATGGGAGACGTTCTCAGTGATGTCTGATCTCTAGTGATGATAGGAGACGTTCTCAGTGATGTCTGATCTCTAGTGATGATGGGAGACGTTCTCAGTGATGTCTGATCTCTAGTGATGATGGGAGACGTTCTCAGTGATGTCTGATCTCTAGTGATGATAGGAGACGTTCTCAGTGATGTCTGATCTCTAGTGATGATGGGAGACGTTCTCAGTGATGTCTGATCTCTAGTGATGATGGGAGACGTTCTCAGTGATGTCTGATCTCTAGTGATAGGAGAGGTTCTCAGTGATGTCTGATCTCTAGTGATGATGATGGGAGACGTTCTCAGTGATGTCTGATCTCTAGTGATGATAGGAGACGTTCTCAGTGATGTCTGATCTCTAGTGATGATGATAGGAGACGTTCTCAGTGATGTCTGATCTCTAGTGATGATGATAGGAGACGTTCTCAGTGATGTCTGATCTCTAGTGATGATGGGAGACGTTCTCAGTGATGTCTGATCTCTAGTGATGATGGGAGACGTTCTCAGTGATGTCTGATCTCTAGTGATGATGATAGGAGACGTTCTCAGTGATGTCTGATCTCTAGTGATGATAGGAGACGTTCTCAGTGATGTCTGATCTCTAGTGATGATGGGAGACGTTCTCAGTGATGTCTGATCTCTAGTGATGATAGGAGACGTTCTCAGTGATGTCTGATCTCTAGTGATGATAGGAGACGTTCTCAGTGATGTCTGATCTCTAGTGATGATGGGAGACGTTCTCAGTGATGTCTGATCTCTAGTGATGATGATGGGAGACGTTCTCAGTGATGTCTGATCTCTAGTGATGATGGGAGACGTTCTCAGTGATGTCTGATCTCTAGTGATGATAGGAGACGTTCTCAGTGATGTCTGATCTCTAGTGATGATGATAGGAGACGTTCTCAGTGATGTCTGATCTCTAGTGATGATAGGAGACGTTCTCAGTGATGTCTGATCTCTAGTGATGATAGGAACGTTCTCAGTGATGTCTGATCTCTAGTGATGATGATAGGAGACGTTCTCAGTGATGTCTGATCTCTAGTGATGATAGGAGACGTTCTCAGTGATGTCTGATCTCTAGTGATGATGGGAGACGTTCTCAGTGATGTCTGATCTCTAGTGATGATAGGAGACGTTCTCAGTGATGTCTGATCTCTAGTGATGATGGGAGACGTTCTCAGTGATGTCTGATCTCTAGTGATGATAGGAGACGTTCTCAGTGATGTCTGATCTCTAGTGATGATAGGAGACGTTCTCAGTGATGTCTGATCTCTAGTGATGATGGGAGACGTTCTCAGTGATGTCTGATCTCTAGTGATGATGATGGGAGACGTTCTCAGTGATGTCTGATCTCTAGTGATGATGGGAGACGTTCTCAGTGATGTCTGATCTCTAGTGATGATAGGAGACGTTCTCAGTGATGTCTGATCTCTAGTGATGATAGGAGACGTTCTCAGTGATGTCTGATCTCTAGTGATGATAGGAGACGTTCTCAGTGATGTCTCCGCCTGTCACAATGTATTTTTTTAGTATACTGTGTCGTCCCGCGATCTGGGCTCACAGCAGGGCTGCTCTACCTCTGTAGCAGTTCTCTTCCAGTGTTTGGTGTTCTGACTCTTTGCAGCTCAGACATCTTTGATTCTTTGATTCCTTTATAGAACAGATGGCCGGCGTACATGGGGCTGCAGATTTTACTCGCCAGATCAATATCAGCACGCGGCTTCACTAGTTTTACCTTCCAGATGGAGCAAAGAACATGAGAAATTGCTGAGAATATTGTGCGGACATCTCGGCCCTGAATATAAATGTGGAATAAGGGGAAAGGCAGCTTCTGTCACAGTGACAGGTGCACATGTTCTGCCTCCTCTTTTATTAATAGTCTTGGGCTGATATAGATCTGTAGCAGTTTGGTCTTGGTTGATGATACAGAGCACCGAACCCTCTCCATACATTGAGGATGTAATACTGCAGTGACTGGCGCCAAGCACAATAGACAGATAAGTGGCATCTACCTGTCTATTAGTACTTGGTCATAATTTTTATTCAACATCTCGGATAACCATGTTATATTGGAGCCATCATTATACTCAAGAGGGGTGAATTAAAGCGACTGTCTGGTAATTTTTCAGTATGATACTAATATTTTCCTTGAATAGGGCCTGGGCAGACAGTTTAAAAACATGTAAAATTATTATTGTACCGTTTGTAGTTTCCTTACTATAAGCATTTTCACACCCAGTAGGGAGCTCCTGCATTAGTCCTCTCCATTATAGTCACAGCCAAATAGTCTGGTTTGTATAAGTGTTATTTAAATATCCACACCCACCCAAGCTAGTGTTCTGTCCCTCCCCTCTGTGCTGGGAGGGGGAGGTGCTCTGTGCTGCACTGTGTGCTATCTGTAAGATTTGTATTATATGAAGGTTGGTTTTCCTGCAGACATGTAATATGTGTATCTGCTGAGAAAATGATCAAATGTTCTAATAATCACATACAAATATCTCAGAGCACACACTACACACATGCCTCAGATACACAATGACATGAAGAGCTGCAATTAAGAGCAAGAGTACACACCTCCTCCCTCCTTTCTGCTCTGCAATGAGTCACACAACATAAAAGATCACAGGAGGGCAGAACATTGTAATGATGCATGAATATTCATTCCTTGGGGAGAGGGCAGCAGAGAACTCACTGTGACTGACAGATGGAATGATTCTTTAATTTTGAAGTTTACAGAGGATTGGGAATGGGAGGTATAAATAATAGAAATCCATGAATAGGGAGAGTTTAGAGAAAGGAATTAGAAAATGGTAGCAGTTACATGTGGATTTTTGACCTGACAGATTCCCTTTAAAAGGTAGCCAGTGCCCCAGGCTGATCAGGATAATAAAACTGCACATTGCATGCTAGCACTCCTCGCCTTTGGTGCCTTCACATCTGCATTTTTTTCAAATCTGGCAGATATCCGCCGTTTTTTGCAAAAGCGCAATGCGGCACACTAGCGCCAAGGTTGCGTTTGTGCTAATGCATTGTAAATGGACCTCCGGACATGTGCGGAGGATTGTGGTTTTGACCGTTATCCGGCACTTCTGGCACCTCCGGCGCAAGACGAAAAACACTGCTAGCATGTGACCAGGGGTACAACAGAGCAGAAAGGGACACCAGGCCGATGATCAATCCAACAGAACTTTATTGAGGCTGGGAAAATGGAACAGCAAACATGAAGTAAACTCTGCAGAGTCCGTAATGAGTTCACAACAGCAGAAACAAGTCTGAGGGCGCCACCCGGTACTCCAACACCAGGAAAAAGGCAAAAATAATCCTTGGGTGAGTCCAATGGATCCAGCAGATGAGGGACACAACACAATCCTACATGGCAGCTTCTAACCGTCCACAGATAGACACCAGGAGCTGGCCACAGCCTCACATCCCAGCCTTTCACAAGTCACACACAACCTGAACTCATCAACCATGAGTGTATTCTCCAGTGTCTTTGGATCAGCCCCTGGATGAGGGAAGGGTTCACACCCACTTTTAAACATTTGGCTACAGTCAGAAGATTCCAAACACCCAGACTTCATTCTGTCTAAATGTTTATATCTGGAGTCACCCCCATCCGAGAAGAACAAAGACAGAATCCCCACTAGATGTAGTACAAGAGATGTTGACCTATGCCTAATTACATTAGAGTCCAGGAACACAGGCCGGGAGAGGGACACACTCTGTGGCGGAAGTGTGTGAGGTGTAGGATCGCGGGGAAAATGTGAGTCTCCGCACAGGTCCGGAGGTCCCTTTACAATACATTAGCACAAGCGCAATCTTGGCGCAAGTATGCCGCTGTGGCGCCCCGCAACGAGTGCGTCACAAGGGTGTATTGCAGCCCAAAATGAAGCTGTAATATGCTCTGACTAAACAGTGATATGGTTAACTGAGAGATCCATACCCTGCATGCATCACTTAGAATAGGGGACCAATCAAGGTCCTGGTGGGCGGAGAGCAAGGGTAGTGTGTAGTGGAAGTTAGGAAACACAACGAGGAGAGAGTCTGAAGAAGGAGTAACGTAGGAGCGGGGGCTCCGCACGGCCGTGCAGCCCCTGGGCCGTTACCGGTCGGGTGTCATCACCTGAGGCCTAAACTACCGGGAATGGGCATCATCACACGGGTCCTCAAAGAACGCCCGTGCCCCAAACTACAGCTGGTTCACTGGTACCGAAGCTGGCAGCAGTTCACCTCTGCTACGCGAACCAGAAGCGTGGAGGAGCAGCTTCACAGGAGCACCCCACCACCCGCCAATTCCAGTTGTCTAACTAGCGGTGTACCCACCAAGGGACCCAAGGCTCCCCAAAACATCCATCACGTATACTTTGGATAGGGCATTGAAGCAGCCTCCCTGTACCCGATCTAGTATTCCTGGCGACAACGGCAAACACTTAGCTAGAATGGAGGAACACTGCGGATCTCTGAGGGACACCGTCACTGCTGAGTCCACCCGGTCCACTACCTGTAACTGTATACCATGTATTGCTGGCTGGTTACAGTAAAGTACCCGTTGCAGAGACTCACAGTGTCCGTGCCTTCTTATGAATGACTTTTATCCGCATACTAAGTAACCGCAGCTGCCGCAGAACATCTTGTGCAGCTCCAGCCCCAAGGATCACCGCTTAGCCTGTGGGGAGCGTTCCATCTTGCTGCATTCCATCACCCGGAGGCCCAGCAACGTCGGTACAGTTACCGAACTACTCATAGGTGGCGTCACGACAAATTAACCTCTTAATCTGTTCCCACAAGACGTCTTCAACCCTTTTTGATCTGCACTCAACCGGGCCCCACTACCGGCAGGCGCGGTCCACCCGCGACAAGGAAGAAGGAGCTTCTGCCTGTCTAAACCGGAGTCCCGGCCGCAGTGAGTCACCGCGATTGGGGCATATCTGTTTTTTGCAAAACGGCAGAATAGAGGACAAAGCTGAAGTTCTTAAGTTCAGGTTTGCATGATCTGCCTGAATAGTAAATAACACTGATGTGAAAGCAGCATTATATTGACCGGCCCAGGGGGCAAATGCATCTCTGCCCTTCGGCCCAGCCCGCACCTGCTTATATAGACAAAATGATGCATGGTATAACCCCTAATCAATTATTAGACAATATAAATCAAACTATACACTGTCCTATGAAATACATACATTGCGGAAGTAAAATTAGATGTTTAGAGCATTTTTACTGTACTGAGCATGTACTGAGCATGCTCAGTACAGTAGAATCGGGTCCGAGGACACATCCGATGCTTCCTCGGACCCCGCTCCATAGGGCCCCATGTTAAATTGATCGGACCGAATCAGATGTGCACTAAATGCCATCCGATTTGGTCCAATCCGATCCTGTCCGATTTTATTTTCGGTGCGAAAATCGGAGCATACTCCGATTTTTGCACCGATAAAAAAATCGGACAGAATCGCATCGGACCAAATCGGATGGCATTTAGTGCACATCTGATTTGGTCCGATGCCCATAGGCAGCGATGTGGAGCAGCGAAATCGCTGGTAACTATGGTACACATCGGGTTACTAGGCGCCCTTCGGCGCTTAGTAACCCGAAGTTTACCATAGATACCATCTCCCAGCATAGGCTCTGCCGCTGGGAGATCGTTCATCGTGGTGTCACACACCATGATGACGCAGAATGATCAAGCGATTATCGCTTGATAAGAGCTCCGGCTCACCAATCTGCGATCAAACAATCAAGCGATTATACATTGTAAAATCGCTTGATTGCACGCAGCGACGCACAAACGATATCGCTTAAGCGATCAAAAAGCAGATCACATAGGCGATATCGTTCATCAGATTGAACCGTGTGATGGCCGCCTAACAGATACTGAGGTAACAACTCACCAAATACACAATGTGTGCACGAGGCCTTACAAATACTGAGGTAAAAACACCAAATACTCAGCGTGTGCACGAGGCCTTACAAATACTGAGGTAAAAACACCAAATACTCAGCGTGTGCACGAGACCTTACAGATACTGAGGTAAAACTCACCAAATACTCAGCGTGTGCACGAGGCCTTACATATACTGAGGTAAAGATTCCCCAAATACTCAGCGTGTACACGAGACCTTACAGATACTGAGGTAACAACTCACCAAATACACAATGTGTGCACGAGGCCTTACAAATACTGAGGTAAAAACACCAAATACTCAGCGTGTGCACGAGACCTTACAGATACTGAGGTAAAACTCACCAAATACTCAGTGTGTGCACGAGGCCTTACAGATACTGAGGTAACAACTGACCAAATACTCAGCGTGTGCACGAGGCCTTACAGATACTGAGGTAAAAACACCAAATACTCAGCGTGTGCACGAGGCCTTACAGATACTGAGGTAAAAAACTCACCAAATACTCAGCGTGTACACGAGGCCTTACAGATACTGAGGTAAAAAGTCACCAAATACTCAGCGTGTGCATGAGACCTTACAGATACTGAGGTAAAAAACTCACCAAATACTCAGCGTGTACACGAGCCTTACAGATACTGAGGTAAAACCTCACCAAATACTCAGCGTGTGCACGAGGCCTTACAGATACTGAGGTAAAAACTCACCAAATACTCAGCGTGTGCACGAGGCCTTACAGATACTGAGGTAACAACTCACCAAATACTCAGCGTGTGCACGAGGCCTTACAGATACTGAGGTATCAACTCACCAAATACTCAGCGTGTGCACGAGGCCTTACAGATACTGAGGTAACAACTCACTAAATACTCAGCGTGTGCACGAGGCCTTACATATACTGAGGTAAAAACTCACCAAATACTCAGCGTGTGCACGAGGCCTTACATATACTGAGGTAACAACTCACCAAATACTCAGCGTGTGCACGAGGACTTACAGATACTGAGGTAAAAACTCACCAAATACTCAGCGTGTGCATGAGGTCTTACAGATACTGAGGTAAAAACTCACCAAATACTCAGCGTGTGCACGAGGCCTTACAGATACTGAGGTAAAAACTCACCAAATACTCAGCGTGTGCACGAAGCCTTACATATACTGAGGTAACAACTCCCCAAATACTCAGCGTGTGCACGAGGACTTACAGATACTGAGGTAAAAACTCACCAAATACTCAGCGTGTGCATGAGACCTTACAGATACTGAGGTAAAAAACTCACCAAATACTCAGCGTGTGCACGAGGCTTACAAATACTGAGGTAAAAACTCACCAAATACTCAGCGTGTGCACGAGCCTTACAATATACTGAGGTAAAAACTCACCAAATACTCAGCGTGTGCACGAGGCCTTACAGATACTGAGGTAAAAACTCACCAAATACTCAGCGTGTGCACGAGGCCTTACAATACTGAGGTAAAAACTCACCAAATACTCAGCGTGTGCACGAGGCCTTACAATACTGAGGTAAAAACTCACCAAATACTCAGCGTGTGCACGAGGCCTTACAAATACTGAGGTAAAAATCACCAAATACTCAGCGTGTGCACGAGGCCTTACAGATACTGGAGGTAAAAACTCACCAAATACTCAGCGTGTGCACGAGGCCTTACAAATACTGAGGTAAAAACTAACCAAATACTCAGCGTGTGCACGAGGCCTTACAGGACTGGGTAAAAACTCACAAATAATCAGGTGTGCCACTAAATACTGCGCTAAAGGTCACCAGATACTCGTGTGCCAGCCATAATGGAGTACAACTCCCAAATACATCTGCATGCTTACAAAAAAAAACAATTCGGGTGTGCTCAGGCTGGTACCTGTATATGGGTGGCTCAATGTTGGAAAGCCACTGGTCATACTGTGTGCTCATATGGTTAGCCCACTCTGATTACGGTGGTGGCTCAGTGGTTAGCACTGTATATGGTGGCTCAGTGGTTAGCACTGTATGGTGGCTCAGTGGTTAGCACTGTATAGGTGGCTCAGTGGTTAGCACTGTATATGGTGGCTCAGTGGTTAGCACTGTATGGTGGCTCAGTGTTAGCACTGTATAGGTGGCTCAGTGGTTAAGTCACTGTATATGGTGGCTCAGTGGTTAGCACTGTATATGGTGGCTCAGTGTTAGCACTGTATATGGTGGCTCAGTGGTTAAATCACTGTATGGTGACTCAGTGGTTAGCACTGTATGGTGGCTCAGTGGTTAGCACTGTATATGGTGGCTCAGTGGTTTCATGTAGGTGACTGTGGTTAGATGTGGTGGCTCAGTGGTTAGCACTGTATATGGTGGCTCAGTGGTTAGCACTGTATATGGTGGCTCAGTGGTTAGCACTGTATATGGTGGCTCAGTGGTTAGCACTGTATATGGTGGCTCAGTAGGTTAGCACTGTATATGGTGGCTCAGTGGTTAGCACTGTATATGGTGGCTCAGTGTTAGCACTGTATATGGTGGCTCAGTGGTTAGCACTGTATGGTGGCTCAGTGGTTAGCACTGTATATGGTGGCTCAGTGGTTAGCACTGTATGGTGGCTCAGTGGTTAGCACTGTATATGGTGGACTCAGTGGTTAGCACTGTATGGTGCTAGGCATGTCTCAGTGGTTAGCACTAGGGGTAGGTGCCTGTGGTGGCTCAGTGGTTAGCACTGTATATGGTGGCTCAGTGGTTAGCACTGTATATGGTGGCTCAGTGGTTAGCACTGTATATGGTGGCTCAGTGGGTAGCAGAGTATACGGTGGCTCAGTGGTTAGCACTGTATACGGTGGGTCAGTGGTTAGCACTGTATATGGTGGCTCAGTGGTTAGCACTGTATGGTGGCTCAGTGGTTAGCACTGTATAGTGGCTCAGTGGTTAGCACTGTATATGGTGGCTCAGTGGTCAGCACTGTATATGGTGGCTCAGTGATTAGCGCTGTATATGGTGGCTCAGTGGTTATCACTGTATGGTGACTCAGTGGTTAGCACTGTATATGGTGACTCAGTGATTAGCACTGTATATGGTGGCTCAGTGGTTAGCACTGTATATGGTGGCTCAGTGGTTATCACTGTATGGTGACTCAGTGGTTAGCACTGTATGGTGGCTCAGTGGTTATCACTGTATGGTGACTCAGTGGTTAGCACTGTATGGTGGCTCAGTGGTTAGCACTGTATATGGTGGCTCAGTGGTTAGCACTGTATGGTGGCTCAGTGGTTAGCACTGTATATGGTGGCTCAGTGGTTAGCACTGTATATGGTGGCTCAGTGGGTAGCACTGTATGGTGGCTCAGAGGTTAGCACTGTATATGGTGGCTCAGTGGTTAGCACTGTATATGGTGGCTCAGTGGTTAGTACTGTATATGGTGGCTCAGTGGTTAGCACTGTATACGGTGGCTCAGTGGTTAGCACTGTATACGGTGGCTCAGTGGTTAGCACTGTATGGTGGCTCAGTGGTTAGCACTGTATATGGTGGCTCAGTGGTTAGCACTGTATATGGTGGCTCAGTGGTTAGCACTGTATATGGTGGCTCAGTGGTTAGCACTGTATACGGTGGCTCAGTGGTTAGCACTGTAATGGGTGGCTCAGTGGTTAGCACTGTATATGGTGGCTCAGTGGTTAGCACTGTATATGTTGTGCTCAGTGGTTTGGCACTGTATATGGTGGCTCAGTGGTTAGCACTGCATGGTGGCTCAGTGGTTAGCACTGTATATGGTGACTCAGTGGTTAGCACTGTATGGTGGCTCAGTGGTTAGCACTGTATATGGTGTCTCAGTGGTTAGCACTGTATATGGTGGCTCAGTGGTTAGCACTGTATGGTGGCTCAGTGGTTAGCACTGTATGGTGGCTCAGTGGTTAGCACTGTATACGGTGGCTCAGTGGTTAGCACTGTATACGGTGGCTCAGTGGTTAGCACTGTATGGTGGCTCAGTGGTTAGCACTGTATATGGTGGCTCAGTGGTTAGCACTGTATATGGTGGCTCAGTGGTTAGCACTGTATATGGTGGCTCAGTGGTTAGCACTGTATACGGTGGCTCAGTGGTTAGCACTGTATATGGTGGCTCAGTGGTTAGCACTGTATATGGTGGATCAGTGGTTAGCACTGTATATGGTGGATCAGTGGTTAGCACTGTATATGGTGGCTCAGTGGTTAGCACTGTATATGGTGGCTCAGTGGTTAGCACTGTATATGGTGGCTCAGTGGTTAGCACTGTATATGGTGGCTCAGTGGTTAGCATTGTATATGGTGGCTCAGTGGTTAGCACTGTATATGGTGGTTCAGTGGTTAGCACTGTATGGTGGCTCAGTGGTTAGCACTGTATATGGTGGCTCAGTGGTTAGCAGTGTATATGGTGGCTCAGTGGTTAGCACTGTATATGGTGGCTCAGTGGTTAGCACTGTATATGGTGGCTCAGTGGTTAGCACTGTATACGGTGGCTCAGTGGTTAGCACTGTATATGGTGGCTCAGTGGTTAGCACTGTATATGGTGGCTCAGTGGTTAGCACTGTATGGTGGCTCAGTGGTTAGCACTGTATACGGTGGATCAGTGGTTAGCACTGTATATATGGTGGCTCAGTGGTTAGCACTGTATATGGTGCTCAGTGGTTAGCACTGTATATGGTGGCTCAGTGGTTAGCACTGTATATGGTGGCTCAGTGGTTAGCACTGTATATGGTGGCTCAGTGGTTAGCACTGTATATGGTGGCTCAGTGGTTAGCACTGTATATGGTGGCTCAGTGGTTAGCACTCTATATGGTGGCTCAGTGGTTAGCACTGTATATGGTAGCTCAGTGGTTAGCACTGTATATGGTGGCTCAGTGATTAGCACTGTATACTGTGGCTCAGTGGTTAGCACTGTATATGGTGGCTCAGTGGTTAGCACTGTATATGGTAGCTCAGTGGTTAGCACTGTATATGGTGGCTCAGTGATTAGCACTGTATACTGTGGCTCAGTGGTTAGCCCTACCCTGCTGGCTCTTCATCACCAAAATCGCCTTAACTCCGTATGCCCTGGGGACCTGCTCCACCTGTAGGGAGCTACACCATCACAGCTGCAACTCCATCATCCCCAGAGGTCCCGGACCGCACCAGTGGCCCCTATTGGCTGCCTGCCTTGGGTGGCATCATGACAAATTCTTTATTTTATTTGTACTTTTCTTTTTACCCCTTTTCAATTCCCCTTTTTACTTCCTGCCCAACAGGGGACCACGGACCGGGTCCTGCCACCACGACAGCATCCCCACAGCCCCGACGACGACAAGTACCCCACAGCCCCCGCTGGGGCGAGTCAGAGACAATGGCGCCTCCCAAATTTCTGTGGAAAGATGATGGTTCACCTCTCAACTTCATGTGAAAGATACCATCATCCGTCTCCCACCTTCCTGTGTTGAGGTGATTGCCCACCTCCTACCTTTCTGTGTGGAGACAATGGCCTGCCTTCCACCTTCCTGTGAGGAGACAATGGTTTGCCTAACACCTTCCTCTGAGGAGACAATGGCCCACTTCCCACCTTCCTGTGAGGAGGCAATCACCTGTTTCCCACCTTCCTGTGAGGAGACAGTGGCCTGCCTTCCACCTTCCCATAAGGATATAATGGTTTGCCTCCCACCTTCATCTGAGACAATAGTCCACCTTCCAACTTCCTGGGGAGAGACAATGGTTCGCCTCAAACCGTCCTGTGGAGAGACAATGGTTCGCCTCGCACCTTCCTGTGAGGAGACAATGGCCCACTTTCCTTCTTCCTGTGAGGAGACAATGGCCCACTTTCCACCTTCCTGTGAGGAGACAATGGCCCACCTTCCTGTGGAGAGACAATGGTTGGCCTCACACCGTCCTGTGAGGAGACAATGGCCCACCTCCCAACTTCCTGTGAGGAGACAATGGTTCACCTCACACTTTCCTGTCCTGCTTTCTACCTTTGTGTAAATTAAATACTTTGCAATTTTCACAACCAGAGGGGAAGATTACCCCAAACAATAAGTGATGAGGGGGTGACTTATTTTTAGGGACCTCCGGACTCGTCCCACCTCCATCATCCATTGCAGCCCGGTGGAAATACTGGATTATTAACCAGAGCGCTGTGAATTAATTCCAGCAGCGGCCGCACCTGCGCTCACACACGTATGTGTCAGATGTGATTATCCTGATTAGTCAGTCAGGTAACGTGTGCGGTCATCAGATGCTCCGGGACGCCGCGTGCTCCTCTTACGCCTCTGATTAATTAGTCTTGTCTTACATTATATGTCAAATGCCAGCAGCGGTAATGAATTAGTAAAATGAAGCGCAGCCACCGGCCGGTCCGGACGCCTCCTCCATATTGCAGGTCTGGGGGCAAATATCCCCCGAAAATAAATATTTCTCTGCACCTGATTAATCTGGAATTATTCCTCCTGTGCGCAGCGTAAACCTGTCTGCAGCTCCCGCTCATTAATCTCTGTTCTCCATCATTAGGCAGCCACCAAGCATCAGTCAGTGACATACGTGACATATGTTACATGCCTAACAAATTGCTGCAGCCGTCAGCCGCTCACGTTCAGCATGTGCGCCGCAGATCCCAATCCATCATGGAAATAAATGCAACATCTTCTCCCTCCTCAGAACGCACTACGTGGCGACAAGTGCAGGATTAGTTTTACCATCAGCCATGTTTATGGGAGCAGTTTGAGTGGGGACGCAGCACCCAGAGCGGCAGACTAAAGAGCTGCTGTGGGGCCAGGGGATTGGGGGGGTCCTGAAGATCCCCCTTCCCTGAGCCTGAAGTTCCCCCTCCATGGGTCTATAGTTCCCCCTTCCTGGGTCTATAGTTCCTCCTCCCCAGGCCTGTAGCTCCCCCTCCCTGGGCCTGTAGCTTCCCCTCTCTAGGTCTATAGTTCCCCTTCACTGGGCCTGTAGTTTCCCCCTCCCTGGGTCTATAATTCCTGCTCCCCGGGTGTGCAGCTCCCCCTCTCTGGGTCTATAACATCCCCTCCCCGGACCTGTAGTTCCCCCTTCCCAGGTCTGTAGTTCCCCCTCCATGGGCTTGTAGTTCCCTCTCTCTGGGTCTATAGTTCACCCTCTCTTGGTTTATAGATCCCTCTCACTGTGCCAATAGTTCCTCCTCCCCAGGCCTGTAGTTCCCTCTCCCCCACCTGTAGTTCCCCTTCCCTGGGCCTGTAGTTCCCCTTCCCTGGGCCTGTAGTTCCCTCTCCCCAGGCCTGTAGTTCCCTCTCCCTGGGCCTGTAGTTCCCCTTCCCTGGGCCTGTAGTTCCCCTTCCCCGGGCCTGTAGTTCCCTCTCCCCGGGCCTGTAGTTCCCTCTCCCCGCACCTGTAGTTCCCCTCTCCCTGGGCCTGTAGTTCCCCTTCCCTGGGCCTGTATTCCCCCTCCCTATGCCTGCAGTTTCAGATCCCTGGGCTTGTAGTTCTCCCTCCCCTGGTTTATAGATCCCTCTCCCTAGGCCTGTAGTTCCCCCTCCCTGGGCCTGCAGTTTCACATCCCCGGGCCTGTAGCTCCCCCTCCCCAGGTCTATAGTTCCCCTCCCCATGTTTATAGTTCCCCCTCCTTGGGTCTATAGTTCCTCTTCCCCGGGCCTATTGTTCCCCCTCCCCGAGCCTGTAGTTTCCCCTCACCATTTCTGTAGTTCCCCCTCTCTGTGTCTATAGTTCCCCCTACCCAGGCCTGTAGTTCCCCCTCCCTGGGTCTATAGTTCCCCCTCCCCAGACCTGTAGTTCCCTTTCCCTGGCTCTATAGTTCACCCTCCCCAGGTCCATAGATCCCCCTCCCTGGGTCTGTAGTGTCCCCCCTGGGCCTATCCAGCTCTTCATCCCATCATGGCTCCGATCAATCATCCCCTGCCATGGGATCTCACCGTGCGGAGTACACGAACTCGCTATTACGAAGACTGATGGTGCAACCGGGGAATAGGAAACAAATGTTGCAATGTTTGTTTTGGAGAAGTAATGAACAGGATACATTTATTTGCCTCTTGCAATCATCTCATCAGCCTGAAAAATGTGTCAAACACTCACAAATGAATCATTATTGTTGCTGGCACAGATGTGGATCCGGTGTATTCGGGGCTCCTAGAATTGATGATCTGGGATTATCCTTGAGGTTGATTTTCCCCCAGGGCGGCGGAGAGCCCCCCGGAAGGCCGGTAGACCCCACTGAGATGTATGGATTCCTTCCTATGTGAATCCGGGGAACTCCGGGCTGTAATGAAAATGTAGTAATCACTATAGTTAGTAATCACAATAAATCGAGTGGCGGATAAGAGCGCCAATTAATCATTTTCTAGTAATTAAGTAAATCTTCAATGCATTCAGCGGCTCCAATTCAATTTCAGAAAGGGTTTGTTGGTCAATTCATCAAGCGTTGTTTGTGTCAGAGGAATATGAAGAGAATGTGTTTTCATTAAGCCGTCTTCATAACTCACAATAGCCCAGAAAATAAGAACATTATTACTCTGATTTTAATGTAGAATTAACCGGCTCTTTCATTTGAATTATCGCGAAGGAGGATCCATAATCCAATATTAGATTTCCCTGTTGAAGTCTCTCGGGTTTTAATTGCATCTTAACTCCCTTCTTCTCTCTCAAATTAAAAAAAAAAAAAGAGGAAATATTTTTGCAAAATATTTATCATTTCACACATTTGTTTCCGAGAGCGGAATCTCGTTACCACCGGGAGATTTATTAATTTGTAACTCTTTTTACTTGGATGTAAAGGTCACAATAAAAACCAGTGGATTTATCATCCCTGGATCTCAATGGTTCATTCAGACGAAGCCGCTAATGATACATTGTATCAGGCAGGGGCGGGCTGAGCCGGGGGCAGGAATGCATTCGCCACCCTGGCCGGTAACGGGACAAACTGCAGCCAGGATTACACGTGTGAAACCTGCAAAGAGAGGGATTTGTTTGGGTTAGGCTGGTTTCACGCTAGTGTTTTTGTGAATCTGGGGGATATGGGTAAGGCGTGAATCTCCTAGATTCCCCCGTAACCCTCGCAATCTTGCAACTGGATGTCCTCATCACTCATCCGGGCTCACAGATCAGTGATGATACCGGCGCAGGAGCTGACAGTTGCTTCATACTTGTTTCCGCTTCCTGGGGCGCATATCATTTGGAAGTGCGTTCTGGGCATGTGCAGTTCCAATACCCAGATCCAGGGGTCCAAATCCAGTGGGGTCCAGAGTCCCCCGGATCCTGCATTGCCCCAGATCGGGTGGTCACAGTATTTGACACGGAGACTAAAAACGTGCCAAGTTGCGTTTTTGGTCTCAGGGATAAAACAGTGACCACCTGGATCAGTGAGAAAGTGCAAAACTGGACGCACCCGCAAGTTCAGCCGGCCCCATTAAAAGGCAATGGGGCCAAAAACAGATGCAAGTGCAACCAGTTTCACCCGGATTCACACGGATGCCGAAAACCAGTAGTGTGAACCCGGCCTTAATTATGGGAGGACGCTATGTGCGCATGTTGAGTCTGCATCTCCTGAATCTGCATCTCCTGGCAGAAAAATGCACCAAAAACGTTTTGCGTCTTTTTTGTGTTTTTGGTATAGATAAATCTGCACATAAAAACCTGACTGTGTGCACACAGCCTAATACTCCTGCCTGAGGCTCTGTATGGGGGAGTTTGCCTAGACAAACCCTTTTGAAGGGAACAAACCAGCAGGATTTAGGGCTATAAAGTGAAGCCGGTGCCTTACAGGCTCTGGGATGCTGAATGCAATCATAACTTTACATGAATGATTCCATGTTTGATTGCAGAGAAAAAAAAGTCATAAAACTCCTGGAAAACAGGGCAGCAGATGATTGATGTGTGCAGCACTGCGTCACTATTAGGGGTTGTTTTGTTTTCCCTTCCCTGTGGACATGCCTTTCGGCTGTAAACCAAACCTCCCCCCTCCTTTTCATCTCTGCTCTCAGTTTTGTCAGGAGCCCTGTGGCTGGGGTATAGTGACAGTGCGCTGGAGCCAGAAGCTGCCCTAAATTCTGCTGATTGGTTCACTTTGACACCTTAGCAAAAAATGACATACAGGTTCATCATTAATGTGTATGGAGGGCTCTCAGGAGCAGAAGATGCTGGCTACGTTCTATGGCTCCAATTGCTGCTGTTAACCACTTAGATACTGTTTAAAAAAAAACGCAGGTCGGAGCTCGCACCCACCAGCTCTCATTGGCCCCAGTGACATGATTGTGGGTCTGATGTGCTACCATGGTAGATGGGGGTCTGCTGAAGGCCCTGTTGCTGCCATCTTAGTCCACTTGTGAAGTTAAAGCTAAGGCTGTTTTCACACGTTGCTTTTTAGCTGCTTTTTTCTGTGCTATAACCAGTTCTTTGCAGGTAAAAAGCTGTTTCCAAATAGCAGGTTTTGCTGGGGTTTTGCAGCTTTTTTTGCCTGTGTTTTTGCTCCTTTTTGTTGCATTATTTGAGCCAAATTTTGACAGTGTCTTTCCTGTGTTTTTGTTGTATCATTTGTCTACAGTACATCTAATTTATACTGTAAAGCTGAGTGTATGTATATATGTATCAAGCCACTCCCACTCCACATAGCCACCCCCACTCCACAAAGCCATGCCCACTCTACATAGCCACAACTCCACATAGCCACTCCCACTCCACATAGCCACACCCACTCCACATAGCCATGCCCCCTCCACATAGCCATGCCCCCTCCACATAGCCACGCCCACTCCACATAGCCACGCCCACTCCACATAGGAAGGCGCCGGGTGTGGCGCTGAAACGCGTAGGAGGAATAAAGAGGATGAAAAGCTGATTGGCTCTTTGGTGAGTTATTCTGAACCCTGAGCAGCGCGGACCGTGGTACACCATCACTCCCATCATTTTTCTTGATTCATTTGAACAATCACATATACATATTTACACACACACATATATACACGTGTGTGTGTAATTAGGCTTTTGTGCTCTAACACACGCACACACACACATGTACATATATATACTGAATGCTGCCCACATACATATTTACACACACAGACACACATCTACTTACATAATCACCAGTTTTTCATTTCCGGCCACTGTGCTGCTATTCCAGCATGCTTTGCGGTGCTGCAAGCGATGGCACCATCGCGAGACGCCGCTTGCCTTGCTGAATGGTACCATAGCGGCACACTGGCCGCAAATTAAAAACTCGCATCATTTGATGCTGCATGCTTACCCCCCCACTCACCCACACTGCCCCTGCTTACCCCTCTCACCACCCCTACATGGCCCCAATCACCCACACTGCCCCTGCTCATGCCCCCACTCACCCCACACTGCCTCTGCTCACTCCTTTCACCTCCCCACTCACCCCACACTGCCCTTGCTCCCCCCTCATGCCCTCACTCCCCACACTGCCCCTGCTGATGCCCCCACTATGCACACACTCACCCTGCTCAGCACCCACTCTCACTCACCCCTCTCAGCACACACACCTGCTCAGCACACACTCACCCCCGTTCAGTGCACACGCACCTTCACTCAGGGCACCCTCACCCTCTCACTGCACTTTTTACTAGTCTAATATATAAAGCTGTGTGTGTGTGTGTGTATGCGTGTGTGTGTATGTATGTGTGTGTGTGTGTGTATGTACAGTATGTGTGTATATGTATGTGTGTGTCACAATAGAATGAATCAAATGCAAATCCACAAGTAGAACTCAGGAGACACAAATAGCGCACAATACAGTGACATGACTGGAAATGTTATAGGCACATTCTATTGTGACATCACTGTTTTGTTCCAAAGCTAAGAACAGTTAGCTATTATACACGGGCAACACCAGGCTCTACAGCTAGTGTATATACAGTATATATATATATATGGTAACACTAGGCTCTACAGCTAGTGTATATACAGTATATATATATGGCAACACCAGGCTCTACAGCTAGTGTATATACAGTATATATATGGTAACACCAGGCTCTACAGCTAGTGTATATACAGTATATATATGGCAACACCAGGCTCTACAGCTAGTGTATATACAGTACATATATATGGTAACACCAGGCTCTACAGCTAGTGTATATACAGTATATATATATGGTAACACCAGGCTCTACAGCTAGTGTATATACAGTATGTATATGGCAACACCAGGCTCTACAGCTAGTGTATATACAGTATATATATATGGTAACACCAGGCTCTACAGCTAGTGTATATACAGTATATATATGGCAACACTAGGCTCTACAGCTAGTGTATATACAGTATATATATGGTAACACCAGGCTCTACAGCTAGTGTATATACAGTATATATATGGCAACACCAGGCTCTACAGCTAGTGTATATACAGTATATATATATGGTAACACCAGGCTCTACAGCTAGTGTATATACAGTATGTATATGGCAACACCAGGCTCTACAGCTAGTGTATATACAGTGTATATATATGGTAACACCAGGCTCTACAGCTAGTGTATATACAGTATATATATGGCAACACCAGGCTCTACAGCTAGTGTATATACAGTATATATATGGTAACACCAGGCTCTACAGCTAGTGTATATACAGTATATATATGGCAACACCAGGCTCTACAGCTAGTGTATATACAGTGTATATATATATATATATATATATATATATATATATATATATGGCAACACCAGGCTCTACAGCTAGTGTATATATATGGCAACACCAGGCTCTACAGCTAGTGTATATATATATATATGGTAACACCAGGCTCTACAGCTAGTGTATATACAGTATATATATATGGTAACACCAGGCTCTACAGCTAGTGTATATACAGTATATACTGTGTGCTAATGCACTGGTGCTAATGATTAAGGAAACAGTTTTTCGGAAACGCGTCTGGCCCTCTGCTAGAACGCTGGATGATTTTAATATTTGAAATGGAACAATAAAGGATTGGAACGAAGACCTACATCGGTGTTCATTTCTATTTCTCCATATATGTACTGTATATACACTAGGTGTAGAGCCTGTAGAGCACGGGGGTGCCATACGTATATAGTGTATATACACTAGCTGTAGAGCCCTGTGTTGCCATATATATATATATATATACTGTATATACCCTAGCTGTAGAGCCCGGTGTTGCCATATATATATATACTGTATATAACGAACGAAGACTTACATCGGTGTTCATTTCTATTTCTGCTTATCGGGCAGTCTCTAGCACGCCTAAGGGGTTAACCTCTTTTCCCAAGGCACCAATTATATATTCAAAGCACCTATCTTTAGCTATAAGACTGCAAATCCATTATTCTCTGGTATCAGCCGATGAGGAAAAGCCCAGAAATACATCAGGCAGTAACATCAGTGTTAGGACCCAGTCAACGGAGATTGCCTCAGCGTGACAACTGGGTGAATTATCGAGGTAGCTGCATATCGGGCCACCGGCGGTGGGAAGATGCAGTCGCACACTGTAGGTGTGCTTTGTATTAAAGTCACTACCAGTCCTTTGATGGCTCTGAGCATCCGCCTGAGCACCAGCCCAGGGTGCAAATGTCTTCCTGCCCCCCGGCCCAGCCCACCCCTGTGGGTGAATCATGCGAGATGCATGCAAGATACTCATGTGTATCTCGTATAGTGTGTCCCTATCCTAATACTTATTTCATGATTGTCCCTGTGAATGGCGCCCCTAGTGGACAAGTTATCCTGAACATGAAGCGCAAATTCTCTGTATTTGCTCTATAGACTCCTACATCATGGGGGTAAAATGACTCTTGGGTATCTATTATGTAATGATACCTGATCAGGGAACTTCCACGGTCATCTGATTATATTGGACACTTTTTGCTCTGTCCAAGAGAAAAACGAAGGCGTCCGGGAATTTTTTTGAAGGTGAAGAAACTTATTCAGATTAGTTTGACTAATTCTCATCATTGTAAAGTTGACCGTGATCCAGCTGATGTCTCCGGTCAGGACTATGGGCTGCAGACTCCGATCACTGACAATCACAATCACTTTTTATGGTTCTACCTAATAAACGGTCTGTTCAAAAACAAATAACAAGTCAAGTTGGCGACCTTGTGTGTGACGGGACGCTTCAACAGCTCCTTCCTTCCTCTCCTTCTTTCCATCCATCCTCTTTCCGTAGTCTCTGGTCCTTATTTCTAGGTAAAATTAATGGGGAAACTGGCGCTACATATGGCGGCAGCAGCTGTTAATAAAACACAAACTTCTACAAGGTTAACGCCATCATTAAATATGTAATTGTTCTGAAAAACGGCACGAGAACATCTGACTTGTAAAATATTCATCGCCATTTTATAGTAAGCAGCACCAAAAGTGGGTGACCCAAGAGAGAGACCCCAAGATGGCACCGCAGATAGTTCTCTTTATTACTGGAGAAGAAGGGTAAAGAATCGGAAAGAGATTGAGTGGAGAAAATGAGTGATGGAGGGGGGAGAGTGGCCGAGGAGAGCGATGGAAAAGGAGCGATGGAGAAGGAACAAGTTATAGGAGAAAGCTGGAAAAGGGAGAGTTGGAAAGTTGGAAAAGGAAGGGTTATAGGAGAGTTGGAGAAGAGATGGAGTGGGGAAAGTTGATGTGGTGGGGAGAGTTGATGTAGAGAGATGGAGAGAGGAGAATTGGAGAAGGGAGAGTTATAGAATAAACTTTGAGAGGAGAGCGTTGGAGAAAAGAGTAGAGAGGGGAGAGTTGGAGAAGGAGAGTTGGTGGAGAGGGAGAGAGTTGGTGGAGAGGGGAGAGTTAGAGATGAGAGAGTTGGTAGAGAGATGGCCAAGGGAGAGTTATAGGAGAAAGTTGGAGAGGGGAGAGTTGGAGAAGAGAGGGTTATAGGTGAGAGTTTGTGGAGGGAGAGTTGTTGGAGATGGCAGTGGAAGGGTTGAAGGGCAATGTTGGAGAAGGGAGAGTGGGGAGAGTTAAGGTACCGTCACACGCGGCAATTCTGCTAGCAATTTGCTGGTTGCAGTGAAATCATGGACACATTGTTCTATTTTGTTGCTGTGTACAAATGTAATAATGTGTCCATGATTTCACTGCAACCAGCAAATTGCCATGTGTGACGGTACCTTTAGAGGAAAAAGATGAAGAGGAAAGAGTTAGTGGATAGAGTAAAGGCCCCGTTACACAGCATGATGTTTTAAACGATGTTGGCAACGATCTCGTGGGCGCGTGGTCGTTTCCGACATCGTTGGTGAGATGTCACACATCTAGATATCGTGGATGATTCACCAACGATGTAGTAAGCAGCTGTCGTTCACACAAACCAGGAACGATTCCTACTCATTGCTATGAATGGGCGAAGTCGTCAATTATTATTATTATTATTTATTTATATAGCACCATTGGTTCCATGTAGGCTTGTCAATGGTATCGTTATCACATGTCACACAGCAGGTTTGCTGATCGGGGATCGTGTGATTTGAGAACATGTTCATAAATCTGCCATCAGCGATCCGCGATCCAACGACTTATCGTAGTTGAATCTCGGTGTTACACGCAACGACGTCCTAACGATGACGCTGGAACGACTCCAAACCCGTGACGTATCAGCGACATCGTTGACAATGTTGTGCCATGTAACGGGGCCTTAAAGGTACTGTCACACGCGGCAATATTGATTGCAATTTCACTGGCAATTTGCTGGTTGCAGTGAAATCATGGACACATTGTTACATTTGTACACAGCCACAAGATAGAACAATGTGTCCATGATTTCACTGCGACCAGCAAATTGCCAGTGACATTGCATGCAATATTGCCGCGTGTGACGATACCTTAAAGGGATCCTGACCCCTCCAAATCACCCACAACTCTATTAATACCTGTCCCTGCACCCTAAAATATCATTAGCAGCAGTCCTTTTCTGTAAAAAATCTGTTCTGTAACATTGTGAAAAACGCCATTATACACTTAAATGTCAGGGACTTCTTCACATTGAATAAGTCTCACAGGGCGTTCCCTGGAGACTCTAAACCCTCCTGAGCAGTGCATTATCACACCCCAGTGGGCGTGATAGCTAATCCTAGTCCTCCTCACCCTTGTGTATGGGCGTAATAGCCGGTGTGACGCTATTTGCGTCACATCCGGTCCTGGTGACGTGTGTACACCCTTTAGGTGTAAGCCAACAAGCCGCGCATGCGCAATGCACATGGTGAGGTTGGCTTACACCTAAAGGGTGTGTACCGACGTCACCAGGACCGGATGTGACGCAAATAGCGTCACACTGGCTATTACGCCCATACAATAGGGCGAGGAGGACTAGGATTAGCTATCACGCCCACTGGGGTGTGATAATGCACTGCTCAGGAGGGTTTAGAGTCTCCAGGGAACGCCCTGTGAGACTTATTCAAGGTGAAGAAGTCCCTGACATGTAAGTGTATAATGGCGTTTTTCACAATGTTACAGAACGCGTTTTTTGCAGAAAAGGACTGCTGCTAATGATCTTTCAGGGTGCAGGGACAGGTATTAATAGAGTTGGGGGTGATATGGAGGGGTCAGGGTCTCTTTAAGAGGGGAGAGTTGGTTAAACAATTGTATCACTCTTTTCTATGACATGTTTTGGGTTGTTACATTGTTGAGGTCACTTTATAGCTTGTCTTCTCCTCGGAGGCTTCGTTCTATGATATATTCAGGCAACGGAAAGAATAATTGTGGCCAAATGTGGCAATGGCCGACATGTATGTGATGGGAGAGCCCGGCTGGGGACGCGCCTGCACTGCATTAGTCAGTGAGCCTGTAATCACATGTGCCATTTATACGACCCGGGAGAAGCTGCGGCCGCTCTCACTGCTTTGTTGCTTCCATGTAATATGAGTTGGGGAATTTTATAAAAGGATTTAACAACAAATGTTCAATAAATGGACATATTTCCCCTAATCCCGGCCTTCCTCTAATGCCGTCTATAGTGCACCGCAGCCACATGGATAGGGAGGGAATATAAATAATTCAGAGACTCCTCACAGCAGATACAATGGAGCCACACGGGCAGCAGATACAATGGAGCCACACGGGCCGCCGCCGCCGCCGCATCTTCGTTACACAGAGAATGTATAAAATGTATAAAGTGAATGTTGAGTGATTGTCTGGTTCTGCATCCTCTTCTCCCTGTTCTCCTTCCGGTCGCTGCTTTCCTCCATGTTCGGGGCCAATTACATTCATAAATGTGGATTACAGGACGGCGACGAGTCACCCGGGAGTTTCCAGATCTTATAAAAATATATAAGAATACATTGTATCGGCAGATCCGAGGCTCTGATCCTGGAAACACAACACTCCGGTGACTCGTTACAACGTCCTTATAATACTCCGGGGGCCCAAGAGCCGATACCTGGAGCCGCGGATAATAAACTCAACGGATTTACTGTGAAATCAGGACAAGATGTAACAAAAGTACAACTGGAAGTAATAGTGGAGGTAATGCTATTATTATTATTATTATTATTATTATTATTACAACTGACTGTTCACACTAGTCTCTGTCCAGAATTCAATGTGAAATATTTCTATCTATCATTATAGAGATTGGATGTGTGAGTTTTTGGAATTATAACACCAAATCCATGTAATAGACAAGGAAAAGTAAATATCTTTAGTACTAGTGATCTATTATATAAAACCCGAAGGCCACTTCCTGAAAAGGCGAAGGCCACTTCCGTGATGGCCTTCGCCCAGGGGCTGGTGACGTCAGCCAGTGCAGGGCCCCCCTGCTACAGGCAGCGGCACAGGAACGTTCCGACCTCGGAAGTTCCGTGTGCCCTCCAGCCACTCCCTCCACCCTCTGCCCTCCAGACATGCCGGGCGCCTGGAGAGGAGGGAGGGCGGGACTTCCTCTCCTGCAGCTCTGCCCGCCCCTCCTCTCCTGCTACAGTACAGCTGATTCCCGGCCCGTGGTGAGTCTGCCCTGCCGGCTCCAGCAGCCTCTGCCCTACCGGCTCCAGCTGCCTCTGCCCTCCAGCCTCCTCTGCCCTGACCTCTGCCCTCCAGCCTCCTCTGCCCTGGCCTCTGCCCTCCAGCCTCCTCTGCCCTCCCCTCTGCCCTGGCCTCTGCCCTCCAGCCTCCTCTGCCCTGGCCTCTGCCCTGCCCTCTGCCCTCCAGCCTCCTCTGCCCTGCCCTCTGCCCTCCAGCCTCCTCTGCCCTGGCCTCTGCCCTCCAGCCTCCTCTGCCCTGGCCTCTGCCCTCCAGCCTCCTCTGCCCTCCCCCTCTGCCCTCCAGCCTCCTCTGCCCTCCAGCCTCCTCTGCCCTGGCCTCTGCCCTCCAGCCTCCTCTGCCCTCCAGCCTCCTCTGCCCTGGCCTCTGCCCTCCAGCCTCCTCTGCCCTCCAGCCTCCTCTGCCCTGGCCTCTGCCCTCCAGCCTCCTCTGCCCTGGCCTCTGCCCTGGCCTCTGCCCTGCAGCCTCCTCTGCCCTGGCCTCTGCCCTCCAGCCTCCTCTGCCCTGGCCTCTGCCCTCCAGCCTCCTCTGCCCTGCCCTCTGCCCTCCAGCCTCCTCTGCCCTCCCCTCTGCCCTGGCCTCTGCCCTCCAGCCTCCTCTGCCCTGGCCTCTGCCCTGCCCTCTGCCCTCCAGCCTCCTCTGCCCTGCCCTCTAGCCTCCTCTGCCCTGGCCTCTGCCCTCCAGCCTCCTCTGCCCTGGCCTCTGCCCTCCAGCCTCCTCTGCCCTGGCCTCTGCCCTCCAGCCTCCTCTGCCCTCCAGCCTCCTCTGCCCTGGCCTCTGCCCTCCAGCCTCCTCTGCCCTGGCCTCTGCCCTCCAGCCTCCTCTGCCCTGGCCTCTGCCCTCCAGCCTCCTCTGCCCTGGCCTCTGCCTTCCAGCCTCCTCTGCCCTGGCCTCTGCCCTCCAGCCTCCTCTGCCCTGGCCTCTGCCCTCCAGCCTCCTCTGCCCTGGCCTCTGCCCTCCAGCCTCCTCTGCCCTGGCCTCTGCCCTCCAGCCTCCTCTGCCCTGCCCTCTGCCCTCCAGCCTCCTCTGCCCTGCCCTCTGCCCTCCAGCCTCCTCTGCCCTGGCCTCTGCCCTCCAGCCTCCTCTCCCAGTCCTCTGCCCTCCTGCCTCAGCTCTCCTCTCCCAGTCCTCTGCCCTCCTGCCTCCGCTCTCCTCTCCCACTCCTCTGCCCTCCAGCCTCCACTCGCTTCTCCCTGTCCTCTGCCCTCCAGCCTCCGCTCTACTCTCCCTGTCCTCTGCCCTCCAGCCTCCGCCCTCCTCTGCCCTCCAGCCTCCGCTCTCCTCTCCCTGTCCTCTGCCCTCCAGCCTCCACTCTCCTCTCCCTGTCCTCTGCCCTCCAGCCTCCACCCTCCAGCCTCCACTCTGCTCTCCCTGTCCTCTGCCCTCCAGCCTCCGCTCCCCTCTCCCTGTCCTCTGCCTTCCAGCCTTCGCTCTCCTCTCCCTGTCCTCTGCCCTCCAGCCTCCGCTCTCCTCTCCCTGTCCTCTGCCCTCCAGCCTCCGCCCTCCTCTGCCCTCCAGCCTCCGCTCTCCTCTCCCTGTCCTCTGCCCTCCAGCCTCCACTCTCCTCTCCCTGTCCTCTGCCCTCCAGCCTCCACCCTCCAGCCTCCACTCTGCTCTCCCTGTCCTCTGCCCTCCAGCCTCCGCTCCCCTCTCCCTGTCCTCTGCCTTCCAGCCTTCGCTCTCCTCTCCCTGTCCTCTGCCCTCCAGCCTCCGCTCTCCTCTCCCTGTCCTCTGCCCTCCAGCCTCCTCTCTCCTCTTCCTGTCCTCTGCCCTCCAGCCTCCGCTCTCCTCTCCCTGTCCTCTGCCCTCCAGCCTCCACTCGCTTCTCCCTGTCCTCTGCCCTCCAGCCTCTGCTCTCCTCTCCCTGTCCTCTGCCCTCCAGCCTCTGCTCTCCTCTCCCTGTCCTCTGCCCTCCAGCCTCCTCTCTCCTCTTCCTGTCCTCTGCCCTCCAGCCTCCGCTCTCCTCTCCCTGTCCTCTGCCCTCCAGCCTCCGCTCTCCTCTCCCTGTCCTTTGCCCTCCAGCCTCCGCCCTCCAGCATCCGCCCTCCTCTGCCCTCCAGCCTCTGCTCTCCTCTCCCTGTCCTCTGCCTGCCAGCCTCCGCTCTCCTCTCCCTGTCCTCCAGCCTCCAGCCGTCCTCTTCCCTCTCCAGCCTCCAGCCGTCCTCTGCCCTCTCCAGCCTCCAGCCGTCCTCTGCCCTCTCCAGCCTCCAGCCCTCCTCTGCCCTCTCCAGCCTCCAGCCCTCCTCTGCCCTCTCCAGCCTCCAGCCCTCCTCTGCCCTCTCCAGCCTCCAGCCCTCCTCTGCCCTCTCCAGCCCTCCTCTGCCCTCTCCAGCCCTCCTCTGCCCTCTCCAGCCCTCCTCTGCCCCCTCCAGCCCTCCTCTGCCCCCTCCAGCCCTCCTCTGCCCCCTCCAGCTGTCCTCTGCCCCCTCCAGCCGTCCTCTGCCCCCTCCAGCCGTCCTCTGCCCCCTCCAGCCGTCCTCTGCCCTCTCCAGCCTCCAGCCGTCCTCTGCCCTCTCCAGCCTCCAGCCGTCCTCTGCCCTCTCCAGCCTCCAGCCGTCCTCTGCCCTCTCCAGCCTCCAGCCGTCCTCTGCCCTCTCCAGCCTCCAGCCGTCCTCTGCCCTCTCCAGCCTCCAGCCGTCCTCTGCCCTCTCCAGCCTCCAGCCGTCCTCTGCCCTCTCCAGCCTCCAGCCCTCCTCTGCCCTCTCCAGCCTCCAGCCCTCCTCTGCCCTCTCCAGCCTCCAGCCCTCCTCTGCCCTCTCCAGCCCTCCTCTGCCCTCTCCAGCCCTCCTCTGCCCTCTCCAGCCCTCCTCTGCCCTCTCCAGCCCTCCTCTGCCCTCTCCAGCCCTCCTCTGCCCTCTCCAGCCTCCAGCCGTCCTCTGCTGCCTCCAGCCGTCCTCTGCCCTCTGCCACCTCCAGCCGTCCTCTGCCCTCTGCCGCCTCCAGCCGTCCTCTGCCCTCTGCCGCCTCCAGCCGTCCTCTGCCCTCTGCCGCCTCCAGCCGTCCTCTGCCGCCTCCAGCCTCCAGCCGTCCTCTGCCGCCTCCAGCCTCCAGCCGTCCTCTGCCGCCTCCAGCCGTCCCCTGCCCCCTCCAGCCGTCCCCTGCCCCCTCCAGCCGTCCCCTGCCCCCTCCAGCCGTCCCCTGCCCCCTCCAGCCGTCCCCTGCCCCCTCCAGCCGTCCCGGGTTGGCCACATGTTTACTCAGGATCCAGGCGCCGGAGAAGACGCAGGGTCGGTGGTAAGTATAGCGGAGTGTGTGTGTGTGTATGTGTGTTTATGCGCTGACCACTCTGCCCACGCTGCTGCGCTGACAACTCTGCCCACGCCGCTGCGCTGACAACTCTGCCCACGCCGCTGCGCTGACCACTCTGCCCACGCCGCTGCGCTGACCACTCTGCCCACGCCGCTGCGCTGACCACTCTGCCCACGCCGCTGCGCTGACCACTCTGCCCACGCCGCTGCGCTGACCACTCTGCCCACGCCGCTGCGCTGACTAATCTCAGCGCGCGCAGTGCTAGCCAGTGAGCCACCATATACTCTGCTACCCACAGAGCCGCCTGTATACACACAATTAATTTCACCGCACTACCCTAACTATTAGTAAATAAACTATACATGGATTCTAGACTACCCGATTCTTTAGAATCGGGCTGCCATCTAGTTGTAGTATAATAGTTTGGTGTATTAACAGCTCCATCTGTATCTCTGTATACAGGGAGCTCCCCCTAGTGGTGACTGCAGACAGGATCTTATCATGTATCTCTGTATACAGGGAGCTCCCCCTAGTGGTGGCTGCAGACAGGATCTTATCATGTATCTCTGTATACAGGGAGCTCCCCCTAGTGGTGGATGCAGACAGGATCTTATCATATATCTCTGTATACAGGGAGCTCCCCCTAGTGGTGACTGCAGACAGGATCTTATCATATATCTCTGTATACAGGGAGCTCCCCCTAGTGGTGACTGCAGACAGGATCTTATCATGTATCTCTATATACAGGGAGCTCCCCATAGTGGTGACTGCAGAAAGAATCTAATCATGTATCTCTGTATACAGGGAGCTCTCCCTAGTGGTGACTGCAGACAGGATCTTATGTATCTCTGTATACAGGGAGCTCCCCCTAGTGGTGACTGCAGACAGGATCTTATCATGTATTTCTGTATACAGGGAGCTCCCCCTAGTGGTGACTCCAGACAGAATCTTATCATGTATCTCTGTATACAGGGAGCTCCCCCTAGTGGTGGCTGCAGGCATAATCTTATCATGTATCTCTGTATACAGGGAGCTCCCCCTAGTGGTGACTGCAGACAGGATCTTATCATGTATCTCTGTATACAGGGAGCTCCCCTAGTGGTGACTGCAGACAGGAGCTTATCATGTATCTCTGTATACAGGGAGCTCCTCCTAGTGGTGACTGCAGACAGGATCTTATCATGTACCTCTGTATACAGGGAGCTCCCCCTAGTGGTGACTGCAGACAGGATTCTTATCATGTATCTGTATACAGGGAGCTCCCCCTAGTGGTGACTGCAGACAGGATCTTATCATGTATCTCTGTATACAGGGAGCTCCACCTAGTGGTGACTGCAGACAGGATTTTATCATGTATCTCTGTATACAGGGAGCTCCCCCTAGTGGTGACTGCAGACAGGAGCTTATCATGTATCTCTGTATACAGGGAGCTCCTCCTAGTGGTGACTGCAGACAGGATCTTATCATGTACCTCTGTATACAGGGAGCTCCCCCTAGTGGTGACTGCAGACAGGATCTTATCATGTATCTCTGTATACAGGGAGCTCCACCTAGTGGTGACTGCAGACAGGATTTTATCATGTATCTCTGTATACAGGGAGCTCCCCCTAGGGGTGACTGCAGACAGGATCTTATCATGTATCTCTGTATACAGGGAGCTCCCCCTAGTGGTGACTGCAGACAGGATCTTATCATGTATCTCTGTATACAAGGAGCTCCCCCTAGTGGTGACTGCAGACAGGATCTTATCATGTATCTCTGTATACAGGGAGCTCCCCCTAGTGGTGACTGCAGACAGAATCTTATCATGTATCTCTGTATACATGGAGCTCCCCCTAGTGGTGACTGCAGACAGGATCTTATCATGTATCTCTGTATATAGGTAGCTCCCCCTAGTGGTGACTGCAGACAGAATCTTATCATGTATCTCTGTATACAGGGAGCTCTCCCTAGTGGTGACTGCAGACAGGATCTTATCATGTATCTCTGTATACAGGGAGCTCCCCCTAGTGGTGACTGCAGACAGGATCATATCATGTATCTCTATACATGGAGCTCCCCCTAGTGGTGACTGCAGACAGAATTGTATCATGTACACCTGTATATTGTATTCTTGTTGTGACCCCACAGTAATCTCTGTGTCAGTCCTGAGGCTTCTGCTTGTAGCTGAAGCTCTGTTGTTCTCTTTTGCAGCTCTCTCTACTTATCAGGGATCAGTCTGACATCTCCACAGTCCATCGCTGATATGAGAACAAGGAACACGAGGCTCTGCAGAGGCTGCAGGCTTATAATTGCAAAGGTAACACAATTTTTATTCTTACGTATTCTTATTACAGAGGGCGGGCGTCCATCAGTGAAGGAGTTAATTCTGCGATGTGTCTGTGCAGAACATCTCACCTTTCTGTGTTGCTCTGCAGAGTAATTAATTCACAAATGTCAATACCAGATGCTAAATGATAAAAATAAATAAACTTACGGAAATGTTTCCTCCGCGCTGATCTTCGCCTCACACCTTCCCGAAGACGCAGCGATGGTGCGATGATCCCCGAGATCAGTCCGAGAATCGACTAATGATCAACTTCACATTCCGAACACCGGATCTACAGTATCAAGAATACAAAACTGATATATAGTGGACATATGTAATTATATACAGGAGATGCCCAGGTTATACCGGCTGTACATATATAATTATATACAGGAGATGCCCAGGTTATACCAGCTGTACATATATAATTATATACAGGAGATGCCCAGGTTATACCAGCTGTACATATATAATTATATACAGGAGATGTCCAGGTTATACCGGCTATACATATATAATTATATACAGGAGATGCCCAGGTTATACTGGCTGTACATATATAATTATATACAGGAGATGTCCAGGTTATACCGGCTGTACATATATAATTATATACAGGAGATGCCCAGGTTATCCCGGCTGTACATATATAATTATATACAGGAGATGCCCAGGTTATCCCGGCTGTACATATATAATTATATACAGGAGATGTCCAGGTTATCCCGGCTGTACATATATAATTATATACAGGAGATGCCCAGGTTATCCCGGCTGTACATATATAATTATATACAGGAGATGTCCAGGTTATACCGGCTGTACATATATAATTATATACAGGAGATTCCCAGGTTATCCCGTCTGTACATATATAATTATATACAGGAGATGCCCAGGTTATACCAGCTGTACATATATAATTATATACAGGAGATGCCCAGTTATCCCGGCTGTACATATATAATTATATACAGGAGATGTCCAGGTTATACCAGCTGTACATATATAATTATATACAGGAGATGTCCAGGTTATACCGGCTGTACATATATAATTATATACAGGAGATGCCCAGGTTATACCAGCTGTACATATATAATTATATACAGGAGATGTCCAGGTTATACCAGCTGTACATATATAATTACCGTATATACAGGAGATGCCCAGGTTATACCGGCTGTACATATATAATTATATACAGGAGATGTCCAGGTTATACCGGCTGTACATATATAATTATATACAGGAGATGTCCAGGTTATACCAGCTGTACATATATAATTATATACAGGAGATGTCCAGGTTATACCAGCTGTACATATATAATTATATACAGGAGATGCCCAGGTTATACCGGCTGTACATAAATAATTATATACAGGAGATGCCCAGGTTATCCCGGCTGTACATATATAATTATATACAGGAGATGTCCAGGTTATACCAGCTGTACATATATAATTATATACAGGAGATGTCCAGGTTATACCAGCTGTACATATATAATTATATACAGGAGATGCCCAGGTTATACCAGCTGTACATATATAATTATATACAGGAGATGCCCAGGTTATACCAGCTGTACATATATAATTATATACAGGAGATGCCCAGGTTATACCGGCTGTACATATATAATTATATACAGGAGATGTCCAGGTTATACCGGCTGTACATATATAATTCTATACAGTGGCCTCCCGTGTTGTAGCGGCTCATGTTGTGGATTCGCCCGTTCTGTGCGGAGGATGATGATATTTTGTGCTTTTCCTCTGTGATGGGAGCAGACGGTGCAGTTGGACGCTGTGCAGGAATCACAGACAATAACTCTGCTCGGTGACTCCTGTGAGCGCCGGCGCTTGTGCACAGTGCGGAGCGGCTCTGCCATCTGCGTGCTCTTCTGCCGGCGCTGCGGACCCCAGAGATCCGGTGCGGGGGATATTTATGGTGTGAAGCGCAGGCTAATAGTCCTCAGATTTATTCCCGGTGTATTCACATTTCCTAGCGGCGGCGGCTCCGGATCTGCCCGGGATGTTAATCTTGTGCGCCAGACTCCGGCCATTCACATACACGAGCGCTGGAAGGTGGCGGCTCCAGAGGAAAAGAGAATGACTTCACTGATTGTAGGGACAATAATAATATTCACTTATAGCGCACCACTGATTCCACAGCGCTTTACAGACATCTTCACTGTCCCCATCGGGGCTCACAGTCTACATTCCCCATCAGTAGTGTCTTTGTAGGGACTTTATGTAGACTTTGTAGCAAACCTTGAGGGCAGACTTTGTGTTTGGCTGTAGACAATGTGAGGTTACTGTTACACGGCCCGACATCGCTCAAAAGTGACGTGTTCAATGATGTTGAAACAACATCGTTAGTGCGTCGTTGCGTGTAACCAAACGATACAACTATAATATTTGGTCAAGTTGGAGTTGTTTATGAACATGTTCTAAAACCTGACGATGTCGTTGAAGCGACCTGCTGCATCGTTGTGTGTGACACTGCGATAACGATGTCACAGATGACTTCGCCCATTCACAGCAATGAGCAGGGATCATCCGCGGGGTTGGTGAACGATCCCTGCTCACATCATCGTTGGTGCGTCGTCCACAATATCTACACGTGTGACATCTCACCAGCGATGTTGAAATTATGTAAAAAAAAAGACAGTGCGTCCCCGAGATCTTAGCAGACATCGTTCCAACGTCGTGCTGTGTAACGCTACCCTAAGCGAGACACATGCGAGATACTTGCAGGAGTCTTGCATCACTCACCCAGTATGGCTGCCATTCCGGGTGAGTCATGCAAGACTCGTGCAAGTATCTCGCATGTGTCTCGCTTAGTTTCTCTGGCTTTACTCTTCCTCTCTGCTTGTTGTCAGTGAATGAGATTCTTTATTTTCAAATCCTGGGGCTGCAAATGATTCAGTTCACATAGTAAATCCATGAGGCAGCGCAGATCTCAGGCCTGTCCATGGAGTTTGTTACAATGTTTCAGTGCAGGTAAAATGCCTCAGTCTGTCCAGCAGGCTGCTCTCACAGAGGATTGCTGGAACTGATACAATTGTAGGAGACCCCAGGAGTATGAAGCTCTGGTGCTGGATGTGACAATATTCCCATTTATTGGCATCAAAGATCTGATAATGGTGCGGAGTTTACAAAACAAAACCTGTTACAATGTGGCAACAAACTATTTATTTTTCCTTAAATTACAGGATCTTCATGGGTGTGGGGACATCTGGTACATGCAGAACCGAGAGTCATCCAGTCCTTGGGTTCTGTTCACTCTGATGCAGCAAGAGCAGCGCTCACCAGATAGGGAACGCATTATGTCCTTAAAGGGGCAGGCCCCATCTATTTGCCACATTACATGTGGACTTTATCACCCGCTTGCAGATGTTTATTGATATCTATGAGAACTAGAATTTATAGATAAGGCAAACATACTAAACATTGAAATATACCCTTAATTACACCATCCCTGGTGGTCTAGAGGTAGTAATGATTAATTGTATTATCCCTGGTGGTCTAGAGGTAGTAAAGATTAATTGTATTATCCCTGGTGGTCTAGAGGTAGTAAAGATTAATTGTATTATCCCTGATGGTCTAGAGGTAGTAATGATTAATTGTATTATCCCTGGTGGTCTAGAGGTAGTAATGATTAATTGTATTATCCCTGGTGGTCTAGAGGTAGTAATGATTAATTGTATTATCCCTGGTGGTCTAGAGGTAGTAATGATTAATTGTATTATCCCTGGTGGTCTAGAGGTAGTAAAGATTAATTGTATTATCCCTGGTGGTCTAGAGGTAGTAATGATTAATTGTATTATCCCTGATGGTCTAGAGGTAGTAAAGATTAATTGTATTATCCCTGGTGGTCTAGAGGTAGTAAAGATTAATTGTATTATCCCTGGTGGTCTAGAGGTAGTAAAGATTAATTGTATTATCCCTGGTGGTCTAGTGTGTCAAAAATATTCTGAAAGTAAGGCATTCATCAATACCTCCCTGGGGAACTAAGGTTGGATAGATGAAAATAGTAATTTTGGATGAATAATGGTAACAAGGAGTGACAATGTCCTTCGCAGTCTTCTATATGGATTTGTTATACTCCTATATAACACAATGGAGTGGAATTCATGTATATGTCCATAAAAATAAGTCTGCAAATCATAGCATCACTGTTTTGCCTGGTGGTCTAGAGTTCTGAAGGGATCACTTTACACGTATGGGGTAAAAAAGACTTTACCAGGGACAAGCCTTGTAGCCTAACATGTTAAGGGGGTTTCGTAGCACAATCGAGGGGGTCTACAGTGGTATAGGAGCTTTATCTCTCAGCACTGGGGATTTCTTGATTAAAGGGGATCTCCAGGATTCTATAAACTTGGCTGATTTCTTTCAAAAACAGCGCCACCCCTGTCTACAGGCTGTGTGTGATATTGCAACTCAGCTCCATTCAAGTGAATGGTCCTCTGCTGTAATGCCACATACAACCTGTAGACTGAGGTGGCGCTGTTTTTGAAAGAAATCAGCCAAGTTTATAGAATTCTGGACATCCCCTTTAACCTCTTCACCACTCCAGACCAAAAGGTTGTACCCAGTAAGGCTTTCTCTGCTCTTGACCACCAGGGATTTCTCAGTCTCTCCTCATCCTCTGTGTGATTAGTGAGGCGGATGTGGTTGTGTCCCCCAGAATTAGCGGGGTGCGGTGTGATAGTGTTTTCAGTAATGATTCGGGAATGTAACGTCTGGGAGCCGCCGCCGCACGTTTCCCTCTTTCATACGTGACCTCCGTTGTGTGTTTTTCATATTTCTGTTCCAGCGATGGCGATAATAACTTCTAATGAGTCTCCGCAAGGGGAAAAGCTTCCGCGACACTTCAACTCTATCATGTATTAAAACTCACAATTTCACCAATTTCCATTAATCCAGATAAAAAAGGAAGTGTTAGAATTCTACATGTCTGAGAAATACCGGAATCATCACTCCATCAATACACTCAGTGCTTACATAGGACTGCAGGTGACATCTACTACATTATCTGTACTCAGAGATATCACTGTGTTATCTGTGGTGTTACATAGGACTGCAGGTGACATCTACTACATTATCTGTACTCAGAGATATCACTGTGTTATCTGTGGTGTTACATAGGACTGCAGGTGACATCTACTACATTATCTCTACTCAGAGATATCACTGTGTTATCTGTGGTGTTACATAGGACTGCAGGTGACATCTACTACATTATCTGTACTCAGAGATATCACTGTGTTATCTGTGGTGTTACATAGGACTGCAGGTGACATCTACTACATCATCTGTACTCAGAGACATCACTGTGTTATCTGTGGTGTTACATAGGACTGCAGGTGACATCTACTACATTATCTGTACTCAGAGATATCACTGTGTTATCTGTGGTGTTACATAGGACTGCAGGTGACATCTACTACATTATCTGTACTCAGAGCTATCACTGTGTTATCTGTGGTGTTACATAGGACTGCAGGTGACATCTACTACATTATCTGTACTCAGAGATATCACTGTGTTAACTGTGGGGTTACATAGGACTGCAGGTGACATCTACATTATCTGTACTCAGAGATATCACTGTGTTATCTGTGGTGTTACATAGGACTGCAGGTGTCCTCTGCCTGGTTGTCCTCTGTTCCAGCATTCCTCGGTCAGTGGTGTTTGCGGCCCCCTCCATCCTCGCCCCCCAGTGTTGGTCCCACGCTGCGCTCTCGGATGCTCTCGGCGTCTCTGCGCTCAGTGGGTCGCACCGGGTAATTTGTTGCTTAGTGGGAGACAAATATGTGTGTGGACGGCAGAGGACTGTAATGGAGGCTGTCCGTCACCGCCGCCGCGCGCGCTCATCTCGTGACCTGGCGAATAATCTGCAAATGACAGAAAATCCATTAGTAATACTGTTGCACCCGACTTTCTTGGGGTCCTGAATGGTAAAATGTGACAATGATTTTGCTCTTTTTCGCCCTTCCAGTATGTGGCAGACCTTGGTGCCCCCGCGCCCTTCCAGTATGTGGCAGACCTTGGTGCCCCCGCGCCCTTCCAGTATGTGGCAGACCTTGGTGCCCCGCGCCCTTCCAGTATGTGGCAGACCTTGGTGCCCCCGCGCCCTTCCAGTATGTGGCAGACCTTGGTGCCCCCGCGCCCTTCCAGTATGTGGCAGACCTTGGTGCCCCCGCACCCTTCCAGTATGTGGCAGACCTTGGTGCCCCCGCGCCCTTCCAGTATGTGGCAGACCTTGGTGCCCCCGCGGAGGACGCGTTCGTGATGGCGCCCGGAACCATGTTCATCTGCTAAAATATTTATCTAAGTTAATTTCCCCTTATATAAAGGACACTCGTCGCTGCGAGACACGATTAAAACAGGAGCGCGAAGGACGCCGATCCTGCAGAAGAGGGAAGATTAACATAGGACGCGGCCGCTACAAAGTGACGCAGGAGCCATCGTCAAATCTGCAGACAGCGACCCATAAAGAGCCGGAAACCCAGAACCAAGAAAGGTCAAATGCAGAATTATTACCCAGAAGTCAGCGCTCCTGACCGGCGGCGGTGTCACCACGGAGCGAGCGCTCAACCTCCAGAAACGGCAAACGCTGCAGATTGTGCTCCGGCCTTCAGCTATTTCTGATGTTCTCCTGTCACCTCCAGAGCTGCACTCACAATTCTGCTGCCTTCCTGTGAAGGTGGTCACTTTTTTCCCCCTTCTGGCTCAGCACTTAATATCCGAACACATTTACAGCTGCATTCATACTTCTCCCATATCTCACTTCTATTTCCTGGGTCAGAATCGGTTACAATCTGTTCTCAGTTACATCCAGAGCTGCATTCACAATTATGCTGCCTTCCTGTGAAGGTGGTTGTGGAACCCCAAAGGTTAATGTGCCACAGTAACATCACAAGGGTTAACTCCCCACACAACACTGGACGCTGCACTAGCACCTCCAGAAGGGGGAGCTCAAGCAGTTCCCTGATATATTCTGGTCTGAGGAGGAAGTAGTTAGTTGAGAGTTGACAGTTGACAGTTCAGTTTAGTGCAGGGAGCACTAGGAGGAGGACCTGTAAATGGGAGCATTGCTGAGCTCATAACAGGGACCACTGACTACTTTCAGGCCTGAAGCCAGGGTCTGAGGAGAGGAGCACAAGAAACAGAGGAACATATCTGGGAGACTGAGTTACCTCATAACTCGCCCCAGAGGAGCGCAGAAGCCGGATACCGGATCCGAAACTGTGACTGACACACGCAGCACAGTAAACACCGGGATAGTGGAGGTTGTAGATCTACACTGAACCTCAGCGAAGCAACACGGCGGGGTCAGAAGCACAAGGAAGACTCAAGTTGCCTAGCAAAAGGGGGTACCTGTGAGGAGAGACAGGGCCAGCAGCGCAGCTAAAGCAGCAGCAGGGCCACACACACAGCGCAGCAGTGGGAAGCTGAGGACCCGGACAGGGTGGGAGCAACCCGGCCCCGGTACAGACTCCATGGACAGTACTCTACTGAATACCATCACCAGTAAAGCCTTGGAAAACTTCAAAACCGTGAGTCTGTGTGAACCTTGTGCTCAAACCCTGCGTTCCCTCACAAACTCCCATCAGCTCTACTACTACCCCTATCCTACAACATCCATAGCCTCAATCATAGAGTATAACTATCGCTTCCCCGGGGACCCAGGCTCTACCCGCGGAGAGCCGTTACATCTCCAGCTGCTAAACATCATCCCCGGAGGTTCTGCAGCAGCGGTGGTCACCTTGACCACAACCAGTGGGTGGCGTCACGACAAACTCCCCTGTAAATATTATCCCCCCATTTATTGCGGAACCCGGGACACAGTCCGGACCCAGACCACCGTGATATCCCCAGCAGTACCCCGCTCCGGTACCGAGTACCCCGTCCCAGTGGGCCCCACATGGCCATGTCTTGCCCCTGCGGTCCAGTCGCCACTACCAGTTTGCGCCAACCATGGTTGGTAAGTCCAGTCACCCACAAATACATCCAACACTCCCCGGTCCCAGAGCGAGCGGGTGAACCCGGTAGTCGGACGGCTCAGGCAGCTGCGGGGGGAGACAGGTCGTGGGTGGGAAGTGAGCATGAAGAGGCCAGGGAAAGGAAAGGAACAAAGGGAAAACACCACCGGAAGTGGGAGGAGAGTCAAAGGAGGACAAGGGACAGAGAGGATGAGGAGAGAGAGCACGGACCCGGAGGCCTGAAACATGATGAGGCCTCTCCCGGGGCTACAGACTACAGAGGGTTCTAGGGGCGCGGGCAGTGAGTGATCCACCTGCCTGCCCAAATCAGCTGTGAAGCAGCAGGACAGGGCGAGTACCAGGGGCCCGACCCTGAAGGTGGCGAGGAAGCTTCAACCACAGAACCGGGGGCCATGAGATCTCCAAGAGCTGTGGCCAACTCTCGACACAACGCAGAGAAGGCAGCCGTACTAGAGCCAGGGGACTCTGACGGTCACCCAGGAAGGCCCGTGGCCACTGGATCGGCCGGCGCTGTGTGCGGAGGTGCGTGCAGGAAGGAGGAGGACAGGCAGCGCTGAGAGAGGAAAGGCACACAAAGGGGTGCACTGGACAAGCCATCCTGGTAGCCAAGGACTACCCGGACCACCACTGTACTTGTGTTGTAACGTGACGCACCTGCCGAAAGAGGCCAAGTAAACCGGGTTGGAACTCAGACTGTGGGTGAGACTCTTTATTTCCCGCCTGCGCCTGGTGGGCGGTAGACTACCAGACTGCCCAGACCGCAGGCTCTGCAGAGGACGGGCCTCGACCCCGCCACCAGCCAGCTCAGCCCCGCTGGCTTTCCATCACCCCAAATAACCTTTATTCCGGATGTCCTGGGGATCCACTCCTCCCGTTGGGACCTTCACCATAACAGCTGCCAATACATCATCCCCAGAGGTCCCGGACTACAGCAGTGGCCCCTACCGGCTGCCTTCCACGGGTGGCGTCACGAATAACGCTTACATTTTTACTTCTTTTGTGCTTTTTACCCCCTTTTTGCATCCCTCGCTTTTTACTGTCCACCCCAGCAGGTGGCCACAGACCAGCTCACACCACCATTACAGCCTCTAGATACTCGAGGACATCGAGAGGGCCCGGCTCCGAGTACCCCACGGCCCCCACAGGGGCGAGTCAGTCACTTTTTCCCCCTGCTGGCTCAGCACTTAATATCCCATCACATTGACAGCTGCATTTATACTTCTCCCATATCTCACTTCTACTTCTTGGGTCAGTTTCAGTTACATCCTGTTCTCAGTCACCTCCAGAGCTGCAATCCTAGTTAAGCTACGTATGTTTCTGTTAGCTCTGGAAAATCATCGATCTCCTTCTTTTTTGGCCCCCTACTGCACAGGTAGTGTGTCGATCACTGTTTCAGGGTGTGATAGCTGCTGTTACCGGGGGCCATGTGGCTAGTAGAGAGGTCTGTGGCTAGTAGAGCTATGAGGCTAGTAGAGCTATGTGGCTAGTAGAGAGGTCTGTGGCTAGTAGATGTCTATGGCGAGTAGAGGTCTGTGGCTGTCACACTTGGGAGGTGAGGGAATCAGGTAACAGGTAGGTGAATTGGGCAAAAGGGGGTCAGGAGAGCCTAATCTGACCCTGATGCTGGGGTCCCTGGCTCGCCCTGATCTCGGAGGTACCTCTGATAGTGAGGAGTTCCGAGCCGCCACCCTGTACCCTAAAACTCCTGATTAGTCCTAGGCTGAAGGCCCCTACCTCCACCCACAGGTCAGGAATCACAGCTTCTCCCAAGGAAAGACTTTAGCCCAGTGGCTAAGCATCAGCACAGCACCAAGACCTAGGGCACATAGCTATCAGCAGCACCTGACAGAGGAGAGGGAAGGCTATTTAAAGCCAGGGGGAGGGGATTCCAGGTGAGTCATACATTCACTCCTGAACCAGCAATTTACATAATAGTGACTGCAGTTCTGGAGCACACCACAGGAGGCAAGGACCTTCACAACTATCAACCATGCAGTTCTTAAAGACAAACCACATACACAGCAGCATCCAACAATGTCAGCACCATCTAAGTGTGTGACAGTGGCTAATAGAGAGGTCTGTGGCTAGTAAAAGTCTATGGTTAGTAGAGAGGTCTGTGGTTAGCGGAGAGGTCTGTGGTTAGTAGATGGGTCTGTGGCTAGCGGAGTGGTCTGTGGCTAGCGGAGAGGTCTGTGGCTAGCGGAGAAGGTTGCGCGGGTTGCATACACGGGAGTCGTGAGTAGATAGGTCTGTGGTTAGTAGATGGGTCTGTGGCTAGCGGAGAGGTCTGTGGTTAGTAGATGGGTCTGTGGCTAGTGGAGAGGTCTGTGGCTAGCAGAGAGGTCTGTGGCTAGCGGAGAGGTCTGTGGTTAGTAGATGGGTCTGTGGCTAGTGGAGAGGTCTGTGGCTAGCGGAGAGGTCTGTGGCTAGCGGAGAGGTCTGTGGCTAGCGGAGAGGACTGCGGCTAGCGGAGAGGTCTGTGGCTAGTAGACAGGTCTGCGGCTAGCGGAGAGGTCTGTGGCTAGTAGATGGGTCTGCGGCAAGCAGAGAGGTCTGCGGCTAGCGGAGAGGTCTGTGGCTAGCAGAGAGGTCTGTGGTTAGTAGATGGGTCTGTGGCTAGCGGAGAGGTCTGTGGCTAGCGGAGGGGTCTGTGGCTAGCGGAGAGGTCTGTGGCTAGCGGAGGGGTCTGTGGCTAGCGGAGAGGACTGCGGCTAGCGGAGAGGTCTGTGGCTAGTAGACAGGTCTGCGGCTAGCGGAGAGGTCTGTGGCTAGTAGATGGGTCTGCGGCAAGCGGAGAGGTCTGCGGCTAGCGGAGAGGTCTGTGGCTAGCAGAGAGGTCTGTGGCTAGCAGAGAGGTCTGTGGCTAGCAGAGAGGTCTGTGGCTAGCGGAGAGGTCTATGGCTAGCGGAGAGGTCTGTGGCTAGCAGAGAGGTCTGTGGCTAGCGGAGAGGTCTATGGCTAGCGGAGAGGTCTGTGGCTTGCAGAGAGGTCTGTGGCTAGTAGATGGGTCTGCGGCAAGCGGAGAGGTCTGTGGCTAGCAGAGAGGTCTGTGGTTAGTAGATGGGTCTGCGGCAAGCGGAGAGGTCTGCGGCTAGCAGAGTGGTCTGCGGCTAGCGGAGAGGTCTGCGGCTAGCGGAGAGGTCTGCGGCTAGCGGAGAGGTCTGCGGCTAGCGGAGAGGTCTGCGGCTAGTAGATGGGTCTGTGGCTAGCGGAGAGGTCTGTGGCTAGCGGAGAAGGTTGTGCGGGCTGCATACACAGGAGTCGTGAGCCTCGTGCAGACACTCGCTGTCCTCATACTTCATACACTGATTATTTGGTAGGAATTAGATGTTCTGACCGCGCTGAGGCTTCATGTGTCACGGTGACACAATGTAACACTCCAGAGAGCCCATTACCGCCGCTCAGGAGGACGCGTCTTATTTCTTCAGAGAGCGCTGTGATTTCAGATGGAGACTTTCACCCTTGGAAACAAGCGGGAGGCGCAGCGTCAGCACAGCCTAATGTCTTCTGCCTCGGTGGTGTTTTGCTAAGGACGCGCACATTCATTATCTCAGACGTTTTGCTCGTCTCTCAGAGACAGATTCTTTTAATTCCGCCGAGATACTTCGCTAATAATTCTTCAGATGTAGGAAAGCGAAAAAGTGCAACTCAGACTGCAGATCACTCCTAGATATTGTTAGGCTCTCACTAGGTGAGGTGGATCCTCCGAGCCCAAGGTCCTGGTGAGCACATGGGTCACCGGCGTCGGTGTAGCAGACAGGTGAGATAGGAGACAGGTAGCTAAACTATAGAAACCACAGGCAGGCAGGAGACGTCCTGGAGACCGCAGATAGGTAACCGACATATGGAAACTGCAGGCAGGAGACATCCTGGAGACCGCAGATAGGTAACCGACATATGGAAACTGCAGGCAGGAGACGTCCTGGAGACCGCAGATAGGTAACCGACATATGGAAACTGCAGGCAGGAGATATCCTGGAGACCGCAGACAGGCAGCTAAAATACTGGAAGCTGCAGGCAGGAGATGTCCTGGAGACCGCAGACAGGCAGCTAAAATACTGGAAGCTGCAGGCAGGAGATGTCCTGGAGACCGCAGACAGGCAGCTAAAATACTGGAAGCTGCAGGCAGGAGATGTCCTGGAGACCGCAGACAGGTAGCTAAAATACTGGAATCTACATGCATGCTGGAGATATCCTTGCAAGTGCAACCTCAGATATGTAGCTGAAATACTGTAAACCACAAGCAGCCAGGAGATGTCCTGACAACTGCAGACAGGAAGCCGAGATACTGGAAAATGCAGGAAGGCAGGAAACCTCTTAGATTTTGCAGACACGTAGCCGTGATAATGAAAACCGCTGGCAGGTAGCTAAACAATTGGAAACTGCAGGAAGCCAGGAGATGGTCTGAAGACTGCAGACTGGTAGCTGAGATACTGGACACTGCAGACAGGTAGCCAAGATACTGGAAACCACAGGCAACACTTTGGGGCCTATAATGTGGGCTGTACTATGAGGCCTATACTGTGGGCAGTGCTATGAGGTCTATACTGTGGGCAGTACTATGAGGTCTATACTGTGGGCTGTACTATGAGGCCTATACTGTGGGCAGTGCTATGAGGCCTATACTGTAGGCAGTACTATGAGGCCTATACTGTGGGCAGTGCTATGAGGCCTATACTGTGGGCAGTACTATGAGGCCTATACTGTGTGCAGTACTATGGGGCCTATACTGTGGGCAGTGCTATGAGGCCTATACTGTGGGCAGTGCTATGAGGCCTATACTGTGGGCAGTACTATGAGGCCTATACTGTAGGCAGTACTATGAGGCCTATACTGTGGGCAGTGCTATGAGGCCTATACTGTGGGCAGTGCTATGAGGCCTATACTGTAGGCAGTACTATGAGGCCTATACTGTGGGCAGTGCTATGAGGCCTATACTGTGGGCAGTACTATGAGGCCTATACTGTGTGCAGTACTATGGGGCCTATACTGTGGGCAGTGCTATGAGGCCTATACTGTGGGCAGTGCTATGAGGCCTATACTGTGGGCAGTACTATGAGGCCTATACTGTAGGCAGTACTATGAGGCCTATACTGTGGGCAGTGCTATGAGGCCTATACTGTGGGCAGTGCTATGAGGCCTATACTGTAGGCAGTGCTATGAGGCCTATACTGTGGGCAGCACTATGAGGTCTATACTGTGGACAGCACTATGAGGCCTATACTGTGGGCAGTGCTATGAGGCCTATACTGTGGGCAGTGCTATGAGGTCTATACTGTGGGCAGTGCTATGAGGTCTATACTGTGGACAGTGCTATGAGGCCTATACTGTGGGCAGTGCTATGAGGCCTATACTGTGGGCAGTACTATGAGGCCTATACTGTGGGCAGTGCTATGAGGCCTATACTGTGGGCTGTACTATGAGGCCTATACTGTGGGCAGTGCTATGAGGCCTATACTGTGGGCAGTGCTATGAGGCCTATATTGTGGGCAGTACTATGAAGTCTATACTGTGGGCAGCACTATGTGGTCTATACTGTGGGCAGTGCTATGAGGTCTATACTGTGGGCAGTACTATGAGGCCTATACTGTAGGCAGTGCTATGAGGCCTATACTGTAGGAAGTGCTATGAGGCCTATACTGTGGGCAGTGCTATGAGGCCTATACTGTGGGTAGTGCTATGAGGCCTATACTGTGGGCAGTACTATGAGGTCTATACTGTGGACAGTACTATGAGGTCTATACTGTGGGCTGTACTATGAGGCCTATACTGTGGGCAGTGCTATGAGGTCTATACTGTGGGCAGTGCTATGAGGCCTATACTGTGGGCAGTGCTATGGGACCTATACTGTGGGCAGTGCTATGGGACCTATACTGTGGGCAGTGCTATGAGGTCTATACTGTGGGCAGTGCTATGAGGCCTCTACTGTGGGCAGTGCTATGAGGTCTATGCTGTGGGCTGTACTATGAGGCGTATACTGTGGGCAGTGCTATGGGGTCTATACTGTGGGCAGTGCTATGAGGCCTATACTGTGGGCAGTACTATGAGTCCTATACTGTGGGCAGTGCTATGAGGCCTATACTGTGGGCAGTACTATGAGGCCTATACTGTGGGCAGTACTATGAGGCCAATACTGTGGGCAGTGCTATGAGGCCTATATTGTGGACAGTATTATGAGGTCTATACTGTGGGCTGTACTATGAGGCCTATACTGTGGGCTGTACTATGGGACCTATACTGTGGGCAGTACTATGAGGTCTATACTGTGGGCAGTGCTATGAGGCCTATACTGTGGGCAGTACTATGAGGTCTATACTTTGGGCAGTGCTATGAGGTCTATACTGTGGGCAGTGCTATGAGGTCTATACTGTGGGCAGTGCTATGAGGTCTATACTGTGGGCAGTACTATGAGGCCTATACTGTGGGCAGTGCTATGGGACCTATACTGTGGGCAGTGCTATGGGACCTATACTGTGGGAAGTACTATGAGGCCTATACTGTGGGCAGTGCTATGAGGCCTATACTGTGGGCTGTACTATGGGACCTATACTGTGGGCAGTACTATGAGGTCTATACTGTGGGCAGTGCTATGAGGCCTATACTGTGGGCAGTACTATGAGGCCTATACTGTGGGCAGTACTATGAGACCAATACTGTGGCAGTGCTATGGGGTCTATACTGTGGGCAGTGCTATGAGGCCTATACTGTGGACAGTACTATGAGGCCTATACTGTGGGCAGTACTATGAGACCAATACTGTGGCAGTGCTATGGGGTCTATACTGTGGGCAGTGCTATGAGGCCTATACTGTGGACAGTACTATGGGACCTATATTGTGGGCAGTGCTATGAGGCCTATACTGTGGACAGTACTATGGGACCTATATTGTGGGCAGTGCTATGGGGTCTATACTGTGGGCAGTGCTATGAGGCCTATACTGTGGACAGTACTATGAGGCCTATACTGTGGGCTGTACTATGAGGCCTATACTGTGGGCAGTGCTATGAGGCCTATACTGTGGGCAGTACTATGAGGCCTATACTGTGGGTAGTGCTATGAGGCCTATACTGTGGACAGTACTATGAGGCCCATACTGTGGGCAGTGCTATGAGGCCTATACTGTGGACAGCGCTATGAGGTCTATACTGTGGGCAGTGCTATGAGGCCTATACTGTGGGCAGTGCTATGAGGCCTATACTGTGGGCAGTACTATGAGGCCTATACTGTGGGCTGTACTATGAGGTCTATACTGTGGACAGTATTATGAGGTCTATACTGTGGGCTGTACTATGAGGCCTATACTGTGGGCAGTGCTATGAGGCCTATACTGTGGGCAGTGCTATGAGGCCTATACTGTGGGCAGTGCTATGAGGCCTATTTTGTAGGCAGTGCTATGAGGCCTATACTGTGGGCAGTGCTATGAGGCCTATACTGTGGGCAGTGCTATGAGGTCTATACTGTGGGCAGTGCTATGAGGCCTATACTGTGGACAGTGCTATGAGGCCTATACTGTGGACAGTGCTATGAGGTCTATACTGTGGGCAGTGCTATGAGGCCTATACTGTGGGCAGTGCTATGAGGCCTATACTGTGGGCTGTACTATGAGGCCTATACTGTGGGCAGTGCTATGAGGCCTATATTGTGGACAGTACTATGGGACCTATACTGTGGGCAGTGCTATGAGGCCTATACTGTGGGCTGTACTATGAGGCCTATACTGTGGGCAGTGCTATGAGGCCTATACTGTAGGCAGTGCTATGGGGTCTATACTGTGGGCTGTACTATGAGGCCTATACTGTGGGCAGTACTATGAGACCTATACTGTGGGCAGTGCTATGAGGCCTATATTGTGGGCAGTGCTATGGGACCTATACTGTGGGCAGTGCTATGAGGCCTATACTGTGGGCAGTAATATGAGGCCTATACTGTGGGCAGTGCTATGAGGCCTATATTGTGGGCAGCACTATGAGGCCTATATTGTGGGCAGTACTATGGGACCTATACTGTGGGCAGTGCTATGAGACCTATACTGTGGGCAGTGCTATGGGGCCTATATTGTGGGCAGTACTATGGGACCTATACTGTGGGCAGTGCTATGGGACCTATATTGTGGGTAGTACTATGGGGCCTATACTGTGGGCAGTGCTATGAGGCCTATACTGTGGGCAGTAATATGAGGCCTATACTGTGGGCAGTGCTATGAGGCCTATATTGTGGGCAGCACTATGAGGCCTATATTGTGGGCAGTGCTATGGGACCTATACTGTGGGCAGTGCTATGAGGTCTATACTGTGGGCAGTGCTATGGGACCTATACTGTGGGCAGTGCTATGAGGCCTATACTGTGGGCAGTGCTATGAGGACTATACTGTGGACAGTACTATGGGGTCTATACTGTGGGCAGTGCTATGAGGTCTATACTGTGGGCAGTACTATGAGGCCTATACTGTGGGCAGTACAATGAGGTCTATACTGTGGGCAGTGCTATGAGGTCTATACTGTGGACAGTACTATGGGGTCTATACTGTGGGCATTGCTATGAGGCCTATACTGTGGACAGTACTATGGGGTCTATACTGTGGGCAGTGCTATGAGGACTATACTGTGGGTAGCACTTGTCGAGCCCCAGGCTTTGAGGTACTCGGGTATCAGGCTCCAAGGGGTTAACGCTCCTGTGTCACAGGGAGTGGTGGCCGCGCCTGATCCCGTGTCCTGGGGGACTTCTTTGAAAAAGGGGTATTATTTACAGGGGTTTATAATTAAAGTTGTCGTGAGGCCACCTGTAGTTTCTGGTGAGGAGTCACCACGCCGCCACAGTCTGCCGGAGGTAGATGGTAACGTGGCTAATTGGTAAAGTCCTCTACAGGTAGGGCTGGACCTCCGGGGCAGCGTTCCTGTATAGGGAACAGGTTGATGCAGTAGAAACACAGGCAGAAGCAAAGTCACTTTTCTCCCGGGTACTTTACTGTTGGTTGTAGCAGCATCAGTTACAGTTCATAGTTCAGCACTTTAGATGATACAAGGACAGGTAGCTTAACGGGCGGCTGCAAGTGGATCCCAGGTGGTATGGTGGAACCCTTGGTGAACCTTCATTAACTAACCCGTGTCCATTCTTTCCCACTTTGCATCAATCTATACCCAGTAGCTCCGTGTAGGTAGTACCGGGAGTCCTCTCCTTCATAGGTGAGGAAGCAGGCAGACCTCTCCGCTGGCAGGGTGCTGCAGCTGATAAGCGAACCACAGCAGCCGGGTGCCAACTGCAAGCTGGACTTGGCCGGTTCCTAGGGCCCGGCGTTCCCTGGGTGGACTGGAGTATCCCCTGGAGTATAGGCGCTCCACTATGGGGTTCTCCCTTTCTCTCTAGGGCCCGGACTTCTCTTGTTGGCCGCCCTCTTTCAGGACCTCCTCAAGGTCCCTTCTTCTCTCCTACAGTGCGGCTTGTAACCGACCCGGTGTGACCTTCCGCCTCGTTATACTGTGATGGGGGCATATACCGTTATGGGGGCTATATATCTTGATCGGGGGCTATATACCATGATGGAGGGGCTACATTCCAGGATGGGGGGGGTTATGTACCAGGATGGAGGGGCCATGTCCCAGCATGAAAGAGCTATATACCAGGATGAGGGTGCTCTATACCAAGCTGGGGGGAGCTATGTACCAGAATTGAGGGACCATGTCCCAGCATTAGAGGGCTATATACCAGGATGGAAGGGCTATATACCAGGATGAGCGGGCTATATACTAGAATGGGTGGGCTATATACCAGGATGGAGACAGTTATACCATAATAGAGGGCCATGTACCAGGATGGAGGATGAGAGCTATCCAACAGGATGGAGGATAAGAGCTATGTACCTGAATGGGGATGAGGGCTATGTACCAGGATGGAGGATGAGGGCTATGTACCAGGATGGAGGATGGGGACTATGTACCAGGATAGAGGATGAGGGCCATGTACCAGGATGGAGGATGAGGGCTATGTACCAGGATGGAGGATGAGGGCTATGTACCAGGATGGAGGATGGGGACTATGTACCAGGATGGAGGATGAGGGCTATGTACCAGGATGGAGGATGAGGGCTATGTACCAGGATGGAGGATGAGGGCTATGTACCAGGATGGAGGATGAGGGCTATGTACCAGGATGGAAGATGGGGACTATGTACGAGGATGGAGGATGAGGACTATGTACCAGGATGGAGGATGAGGGCTATGTACCAGGATGGAGGATGAGGGCTATGTACCAGGATGGAGGATGAGGGCTATGTACCAGGATGGAGGATGGGGACTATGTACCAGGATGGAGGATGAGGGCTATGTACCAGGATGGAGGATGGGGACTATGTACCAGGATGGAGGATGGGGACTATGTACCAGGATGGAGGATGAGGGCTATGTACCAGGATGGAGGATGAGAGCTATGTACCAGGATGGAGGATGAGGGCTATGTACCAGGATGGAGGATGAGAGCTATGTACCAGGATGGAGGATGAGAGCTATGTACCAGGATGGAGGATGAGGACTATGTACCAGGATGGAGGATGAGAGCTATGTACAAGGATGGAGAATGAGGGCTATGTAACACGATAGAGGATGAGGGCTATGTACCAAGATGGGGAATGAGGGCTATGTAACACGATGGAGGATGAGGGCTATGTACCAAGATGGGGAATGAGGGCTATATACCAAGCTGTGGGGCTGCTGCATTTCCCACACTGGGCTTATACTCGAGTCAATAAGTTTTCCCAGTTTTTTGGGGGAATATTAGGGGACTCGGCTTATATTTGGGTCGGCTTATGCTCGAGGATGAAGACCATATATATAGCAGGATGGAGACCATATATATAGCAGGATGGAGATCATATATATAGCAGGATGAGGATATTAATATATAATGAAGGAGGAGAGGGGGCAATTTGCAAATCTTTATAGGATTTATAATGCTACACAAGGCCCGTACATTGGACCCAAATGCAAGGGGGAAGGGGCAAGTCCAAATTTTGCACCGAAGCCCACGGGACTCTAGTTACACCACTGGTGTTTAGGATGTAGTGTGCAAATAGTACATAGTGTGCAGATGGTACATGATGCAGTGACAGTACATAGCGTGCAGGTAGAATATGACATACAGACAGTGCATAGTGTACAGATGGCACTTGGAGCAGTGACGGTACATAGCGTGCAGGCAGGATGTAACATATAGACAGTACATAGTGTACAGATGGTACATGGAGCAGTGACGGTACATAGCGTGCAGGCAGGACGTGCTCATAGCACTGGCGCTTACATGACTTTTGTCAGCCTGCCTTCATTTGCCTTCTATGAAATTATTATTGAGATTTTCTGTCCCAGAACTGATATTTGATGGGTAATTACCTGATCATTTTATGGCTTTGTCTTCCTTTAAGAGATTTTTAGTTGCATTATGACCCCAATTACTCATGGCCGGGGCGCGGGGAGGAGACTGGTAATGACGCTCGTTAATCATGGCGGGATTGTGCAGGAGCGGCCGGGGTTGCGCTGACAATGACACCTTCTTACACACGTCCTTCTCCCGCTCCAGCGAGGACCCAGCGCGTTTCCATCCGCTTCTATGAATCCGCATTCTATGATGAAGGACTTTCCCAATCTCAATCACTTTCCAGCAATTTAGTATCAATTTACAGATCATAAAGACACAAATCTGCAGCTTGAGTGACATTGTCTCCAGTCACATCCAGAGCTGCGGTCAGACTTTGATTGTGGATTTCATACGCTGACACCTGATATTCCATATAGTCCCTCAACCATATGGCAGGCAGCTCGAGCTCTTCCCGGGCTCCACTCCCCTGGTTACTAAAGTCGTGTGTACGAGGCTTGAGACTGTCACCAATGTTGCTTTTCACAATGTTGCGGCTTCTATTCTTATAATTTACATTAACGTCAGATCGTTATGGAAGTGATCAGATTTATTGCAAAATATTGTAATTTCTCACCATCAAAATGAACGTAATTTCAAAAATCTTATTTCTAATGAATTTCAGCCCCTGCCATGAACTGACTCACTTGGAGAACGTGATAGCAAGGACAGGGCAGCTGATGCAACTCAAACTGATTGATATTTGATTAGCAGACTGGTGGTTTTATATGAGGGCTGGAGCTTGAAATAATTGTCTTCTGTTACCTCCAAGAAAGCACAATCAAGTCATCATTGTTTTGTATCAAATATGTTTTACAGGCAAGGACATTGCTGCTTGAAAGATTGCCCTGAAATCAACCATTGATTATGTGGCACCCCAGAGTCTGGTTGCTACGATGGCCTTGCCTTCCTTGGGGGTAATGCCGTGTTTGGAAGCACAACACCTTTCCTGACTCCAAATCTGAGGTGGGAGCTCTACAACCCGAGTTCAGGGGAGCTCCCCTATAAATTCTGGCCTGGGGGCAGGGTTAGGCAGTTCAGTTCCTGAGAGGGCTGTGAAAAGGTTCCGTGGACTGGAGCGGACTACTAAGGCTAGTCCCGGGACAGAGACTAGCAAGCGTGAGGGACCTGAAGGAGAGGGTCTGAGGAAGGAGAGACGCAGGCCTGGGGAGTGGAGCTAGTTATCGGGCTCACCCCAGTGCAGAGCACCAGGAGTGGACACCAGAGTCCGAGGTGGTGAGGGAATTCCAGGCCCAACAGCCAAAACCAGAGGGCGGGAGACTCCACGTATCCCAGCCACAACAAAGCCCAGGAGGCAAAGCAGCATCGAAGAGCTCAGGGACAGTAACCAGGGGAGTGGAGCCCGGGAAGAGCTCGAGCTGCCTGCCATATGGTTGAGGGACTTTATGTAGGAGGAGAGGGTCGCAGCATAGCTACAGGCAGCCGTGACCAGCCAAGAGTAGCATAACAGGGAGGCCTCAGAAGTCACCGGGTGAGGAGATCCCCAACTTCCTTCCAGGTCACCTGGACTCCTAACATATCTTGTGGATGATACCCTGGACTAAACCTGCTACCACTGCCAGTAAAGGTAACGGAGACTACGTGCTGTGTGTTTGTTGGTTATTCCACGCCCTCAGTCCTGCACCCCCAACGGCCTACCACCGTCATAGAAAACACTGGTTGTCCTGGGAAAAGGCTCCACCCGTGGGGAGCGAAACCACCAAAAATGCACTCCCATCATCCCCAGAGGTCCTGCAACGCAGCATCGGTCACTAATAGCCGAATACTAATAGCCGAGGTGGCGTCATGACAACAATCCCTAAATCTCAATTCCCCGAACTTTTATTGACACCGCCATGGCCACGGAGCCGGGTCTCGACCCCCTATAACCCCGAAACTGCAGAACTGTTAGCCGGGTTCCAAGTACCCCATGGCCCTGGGGAGGGTGTGTCAATTATTTTATAATTTACTTCAAAGAGACAATAGTTTACTGTGAAGAAGACTTTAGGGCAATTAAGAAAGTCCAGCATGTGCCAGGACCGTCTGCTGAAGAGGATTCAGCTGTAGGATCAGTAGAACAGCAGTGCAGAGCTTGCTCAGGAATGGCAGCAGAGAGGAGTCGGTGCATCTGCACACACACTGAGAAGTTTTTGGTGGCTGCGTGGTGTCAAGAAGCAACAAGGTAGAAGAAAAGGGAAGTTAATCCGCGCTGCCATGAAGAAATGGAAAATCTGCATAGTTTAAAAGATGATTTATTTGTCAACGTGTTTCAAGGCCACCGTGAGCTTCTTCAGGAAAATCTTCTCATCCATGGAGGAGTCACTCACAATATGTGGGGGCTTCTCATCCATGGAGGGGGTCACTCCCAATATGTGGGGGCTTCACATCCATGGAGGGGGTCACTCCCAATATCTGGGGGCTTCTCATCCATGGAGGGGGTCACTCACAATATGTGGGGGCTTCTCATCCATGGAGGAGGTCACTCACAATATGTGGGGGCTTCTCATCCATGGAGGGGGTCACTCACAATATGTGGAGGCTTCTCATCCATGGAGGGGGTCTCTCACAATATGTGGAGGCTTCTTATCCATGGAGGGGGTCACTCACAATATGTGGAGGCTTCTCATCCATGGAGGGGGTCTCTCACAATATGTGGGGGCTTCTCATCCATGGAGGGGGTCACTCACAATATGTGGGGGCTTCTCATCCATGGAGGGGGTCACTCACAATATGTGGAGGCTTTTCATCCATGGAGGGGGTCACTCACAATATGTGGGGGCTTCTCATCCATGGAGGGGTCACTCACAATATGTGGGGGCTTCTCATCCATGGAGGGGGTCACTCACAATATGTGGAGGCTTCTCATCCATGGAGGGGTCACTCACAATATGTGGGGGCTTCTCATCCATGGAGGAGGTCACTCACAATATGTGGGGGCTTCTCATCCATGGAGGAGGTCACTCACAATATGTGGGGGCTTCTCATCCATGGAGGGGGTCACTCACAATATGTGGAGGCTTCTCATCCATGGAGGGGGTCACTCACAATATGTGGAGGCTTCTCATCCATGGAGGGGGTCTCTCACAATATGTGGGGCTTCTCATCCATGGAGGGGGTCACTCACAATATGTGGGGGCTTCTCATCCATGGAGGGGGTCACTCACAATATGTGGGGCTTTCATCCATGGAGGGGGTCACTCACAATATGTGGGGCTTCTCATCCATGGAGGGGGTCACTCACAATATGTGGAGGCTTCTCATCCATGGAGGGGTCACTCACAATATGTGGAGGCTTCTCATCCATGGAGGGTCACTCACAATATGTGGAGGCTTCTCATCCATGGAGGGGTCACTCACAATATGTGGAGGCGTTCTCATCCATGGAGGGGGTCACTCACAATATGTGGGGGCTTCCATCCATGGAGGGGGTCACTCACAATATGTGGGGGCTCTCATCCATGGAGGGGGTCACTCACAATATGTGGGGGCTTCTCATCCATGGAGGGGGTCACTCACAATATGTGGGGGTCTTCTCATCCATGGAGGGGGTCACTCACAATATGTGGGGCTTCTCATCATGGAGGGGTCACTCACAATATGTGGGCTTCTCATCATGGAGGGGGTCACTCACAATATGTGGGGGCTTCTCATCCATGGAGGGGGTCACTCACAATGTGTGGGGGCTTCTCATCCATGGAGGGGGTCACTCACAATATGTGGGGGCTTCTCATCCATGGAGGGGGTCACTCACAATATGTGGGGGCTTCTCATCCATGGAGGGGTCACTCACAATATGTGGGGGCTTCTCATCCATGGAGGGGGTCACTCACAATATCTGGGGTCTTCTCATCCATGGAGGGGGTCACTCACAATATGTGGGGTCTTCTCATCCATGGAGGGGGTCACTCACAATATGTGGGGGCTTCTCATCCATGGAGGGGTCACTCACAATATGTGGAGGCTTCTCATCCATGGAGGGGGTCACTCACAATATGTGGAGGCTTCTCATCCATGGAGGGGGTCACTCACAATATGTGGGGTCTTCTCATCCATGGAGGGGGTCACTCACAATATGTGGGGGCTTCTCATCCATGGAGGGGGTCACTCACAATATGTGGGGGTTTCTCATCCATGGAGGGGTCACTCACAATATATGGAGGCTTCTCATCCATGGAGGGGGTCACTCACAATATCTGGGGTCTTCTCATAGATGGAGGGGGTCACTTACAATATGTGGGGGCTTCTTATCCATGGAGGGGGTCACTCACAATATGTGGAGGCTTCTCATCCATGAAGGGGGTAACTCACAATATGTGGAGGCTTCTCATCCATGGAGGGGGTCACTCACAATATGTGGGGTCTTCTCATCCATGGATGGGGTCACTCACAATATGTGGAGGCTTCTCATCCATGGAGGGGGTCACTCACAATATGTGGGGGCTTCTCATCCATGGAGGAGGTCACTCACAATATGTGGGGGCTTCTCATCCATGGAGGGGGTCACTCACAATATGTGGAGGCTTCTCATCCATGGAGGGGGTCACTCACAATATGTGGGGGCTTCTCATCCATGGAGGGGGTCACTCACAATATGTGGAGGCTTCTCATCCATGGAGGAGGTCACTCACAATATGTGGGGGCTTCTCATCCATGGAGGGGGTCACTCACAATATGTGGAGGCTTCTCATCCATGGAGGGGGTCACTCACAATATGTGGGGGCTTCTCATCCATGGAGGGGGTCACTCACAATATGTGGGGGCTTCTCATCCATGGAGGAGGTCACTCACAATATGTGGGGGCTTCTCATCCATGGAGGAGGTCACTCACAATATGTGGAGGCTTCTCATCCATGGAGGGGGTCACTCACAATATTATTGAATTTGCTTACAGTTTTCCTAAAAGCCGGTGGCCATATTGTTGGATGTATATGGTGAGGTCCATTCTTTGGGGTCCGGAGACCTCAGATATTAATAAATGGTTTTATAGGGGCTCAGACAATTTGTGTTGGATAAATTCAAGGTAAATTCCATTTCCTCACCAAATTTAAGCAAATTTCCCGAATTTGCATTTTGCCAGAATTGTTTATCTCTAATATTTAACTTTTATGTAAATCATGTTATTCAGCTTTAAGGTCAAGAATGGAAATTAATGCAATTTTAGTTGCAGCGGTCACATCTCTCCCCGACTCTCGCTGTATGTTAATGCCAGGAGACCAGCGGGAGACATGGCACCAAGTGGGGCAGCACCGACAGCGGAGTATAAATAGCTAAAATAAATAAATTACATTTAAATATTACAAATATTAGTAAATATCTTTATTACTCACAAATGTAGCAAAAAAGTAATCTTTAGTGAGTGTACAGAGGAAAGCACGGTCACGATACCTGACGGGATGCTGCACTCATCTGAGTCTGTCTCGAGCAGATGTCTTTATGCAGCCCATCCTGAGATGTGGGATGGCTGGGAAACTGCTGGGAGCTGACATTTAAAATCCTGATAGCAAAAAAGATTATCTTTAGTGAGTGAGCAGAGGAAAGCACGTTCATGATACTTGACAGGACGCTGCACTCATCTGAGTCTGTCTCAAGCAGATGTCTTTACACAGCCCATTCTAAGATATGGGATGGCTGGGAAACTGCTGGGAGTTGACATTTAAAATCCTGATAGCAAAAAAGTAATTTTTAGTGAGTGTGCAGAGTAAAGCATGTTCACAATACCTGAGAGGATGCTGCACTCACTCAAGTCTGTCTCGAGCAGATGTCAGGTGAGTGCAGTGTCCTATCAGGTATCATGAACGCGCAGTTTACGATACCTGACAGGACGCTGCACTCACCTGAGTCTGTCTCAAGCAAACGTCTTTACTCAGTCCATCCTAAGACAAGGGATGGCTAGAAAACTGCTGGGAGCTGACATTTAAAATCCTGATATCAAGAATGTAATCTTCAGTCAGTGCACAGAGGAATACGTGTTCACAATACCTGACAGAATGCTGCACTCACCTGAGTCTGTCTCAAGCAGGTGTCTTTATGCAGCCCATCCTAAGACGTCAGGTGACTGAGAGACTGCTGAGAGCTGACATGTTTAAAATCCTGATGTCAAAAGGCTAATCTTTATTGCATTATGAGAATTTTAAATAGGTCAGTTCCCAGCAGTTTCCCATCTGTCCCACTTCGTAGAATTAGGCGGCCGTCACACGCACAGATATCTAGAGCGATATTGTAAGCGATCACGTGCACGCGCGATCGCTTACAATATCGCTCACATCGCTGGTGAGATGTCACACAGACAGACTCACCAGCGATGTGGATCCGCGATCTCGCAGGTAACTATGGTACACATCGGGTAACTAGGCGCCGCGCGTCGCTTAGTTACCCGACGTGTACCATAGTTACCATCTACCAGCATAGGCTCTGCCGCTGGGAGATGGATCATCGTGGTGTCATACACCACGATGAAGCAGATCGTGGCATCGTTCATCGCTAGATCTGAGAACCGGACCTCAGATCAGCGATGTCACGATCAAGCGATTTACCATCGTAAATCGCTTGATTACATGCATCGATTTTAAGCCCGATATCGCTTAAGCCATCAAAAAGGAGATCACTTAAATGATATCGGGCAAGAAATCGTTGCGTGTGACGGCCCCCTTAGCTTCATAAAGACATCTGCTCAAGACAGACTCAGGTGAGTACAGCCTGCATATCTGTCAGGTATCGTGAACACACTTTCCTCAGTTCACTAACTGAAGATTACCTTTTTGCTACATTTTAGCCTAATAAAGGTATTTAGTAAAATGTGTAATATTTAAATGTACTTTATTTTAAGTATCATTACATTTCTCAGAGTACCCCTTTAAGGTTAACTATTATGGTAATGAACATCCCCCTTTAATATAACTTGTTGTAAGCTCTTGTGATCAGGGACCTCACTCCTCATAGATTGTAAGCTCTTGTGATCAGGGACCTCACTCCTCATAGATTGTAAGCTCTTGTGATCAGGGACCTCACTCCTCATAGATTGTAAGCTCTTGTGATCAAGGACCTCACTCCTCATAGATTGTAAACTCTTGTGATGAGGACCTCAGTCCTCATAGATTGTAAGCTCTTGTGATCAGGGACCTCACTCCTCATAGATTGTAAGCTCTTGTGATCAGGGACCTCACTCTTCATAGATTGTAAGCTCTTGTGATCAGGGACCGCACTCATAGATTGTAAGCTCTTGTGATCAGGACCTCACTCCTCATAGATTGTAAGCTCTTGTGATCAGGGACCTCACTCCTCATAGATTGTAAGCTCTTGTGATCAAGGACCTCACTCCTCATAGATTGTAAACTCTTGTGATGAGGACCTCACTCCTCATAGATTGTAAGCTCTTGTGAGCAGGGACCTCACTTCTCATAGATTGCAAGCTCTTGTGATCAGGGACCTCACTCCTCGTAGATTGTAAGCTCTTGTGATCAGGGACCACCTCACTCCTCATAGATTGTAAGCTCTTGTAATCAGGGACCTCACTCCTCATAGATTGTAAGCTCTTGTGATCAGGACCTCACTTCTCATAGATTGTAAGCTCTTGTGATCAGGACCTCACTCCTCATAGACTGTAAGCTCTTGTGATCAGGACCTCACTCCTCATAGATTGTAAGCTCTTGTGATCAGGGACCTCACTCCTCGTAGATTGTAAGCTCTTGTGATCAGGACCTCACTCCTCATGGTATCTGAATGTTTTTTCTTTATTTTGGTGTTGTATTGTTTCCCCTCTGAACTGTAAGGTGCTGTGGAATATGTTGGCGCTATATAAATAAAACTCATTATTCTAGCAGAGCGGACGGCGTGGCCTCGCACAATGCGCAGCACGTTCTTGTTTATGCAGCCATTTTTTATGCAGATTTGCCGTTTTGCAGCTTGCGGATGAGTCAGCTCAATAACCGGAGTCAGATGACAAATAGTTTGATTAGGGAAGGATTGAGAACGAGACGCATTATTATTCCACCGCAAAGTTTCAGGCTTTTTCCTGATGAATCCAGAACAATATCAATTCTGCGAGTGACTGATGACGGATATCCTGAGCAGATGGCGCGGCGTTCAGGTGAACGGATACTCGTCTCCCCTAATTTATCTCTATACGGAGGGAGGCTGAATCCTGCAGATCCTTCCCCACTGATCCCATACCAGGATTTAACCACCTGTGATCAGTGCAGCAGGTGATTGACGTCTGCAGTGTGACATCACTTTTGTTTTGTTTTTTTATTCTTCCCCTGTGGGCATGGCAGTCTGCTGTAAGCCAAACCCCCTCCCCTTCCCTCTCATCCAGATTTATCTGGGGGTTTTTTCTTGTTATGGAAATGAATATATGAAAAGATCCAAAGATTTACCAAGGTGCAAGGATCCAGTATTGTACTCCATACCTAGCATATGTATCCCTTTAAGTACATGTATTTAAGAAGAAAAGTGTTTTCATATCTAGAATTGTACTGCAAGTCATAGATTTTTCATGCTCAAAACCGGATCAGGATCTGCAATTGTGACCCTAGCCGTTATTAGAGATTTGCAATAATTGGGGGCCCCGTTGGAGCTTTTGCATTGGGGCTCACGAGATCCAAGTTACACCACTGGAGAAAGATGATGGTGAATGATCATTCCGGGGTGTTAGGTGAGAGGGGGACAGAGCGTCTTGTACGTGTGCTGGTTTTGGCAACATTTTGGGGTCAAGGAGAGGCGGGAGGGCAGCACACTATCATCCCACCATGGGATATTCAGATTACATACCAGAAACCTGCGGATAGATTTTCTTAATGATGATCATTGCAGGGTGTTTGGGGGGAGGGGGACAGAGCATTTTCCATGTTTGCTGGTTTTGGTCACGTTTTGGCATGTGTTGTGGGGAATTCCCCAGGAGAGGTGGGCGGGGGGCACTATCATCCCACCATGGGATATTCAGATTCCATAGCATAATCCTGCGGACAGACTACTTTACAGCTGCAGCGTCCACTCTCAGGGTGGAGGAAGATGATGGTGAGTGATCATTCTGGGGTGCGAGGGGCGAGGTGGACGGAGTGTTTTGCAGGTTAGCTGGCGGGCAGGGGGGCACTATCATCCCACCATGGGATATTCAGATTACATAGCATAATCCTGCGGACAGACTCCTTTAGAGCTGCAGCGTCCACTCTCAGGGTGGAGGAGCGTGATGGTGAATGATCATTCTGGGGTGCGAGGAGCGAGGTGGACGGAGTGTTTTACAGGTTTGCTGGCGGGCAGGGGGGCACTATCATCCCGCCATGGGATATTCAGATTACATAGTATAATCCTGCGGACAGACTCCTTTACAGCTGCAGCGTCCACTCTCAGGGTGGAGGAGTGTGATGGTGAGTGATCATTCTGGGGTGCGAGGGGCGAGGTGGACGGAGTGTTTTGCAGGTTTGCTGGCGGGCAGGGGGGCACTATCATCCCGCCATGGGATATTCAGATTACATAGTATAATCCTGCGGACAGACTCCTTTACAGCTGCAGCGTCCACTCTCAGGGTGGAGGAGTGTGATGGTGAATGATCATTCTGGGGTGCGTTGGGCGAGGTGGACGGAGCGTTTTGCAGGTTTGCTGGCGGGCAGGGGGGCACTATCATCCCGCCATGGGGTCTTCCTCAGTCCGGCCTATGATCTGGAGATATTCCTCCATGTAACTTTCTACTGTAAACCTGAAATGTAAATTGTCTGAACTGTAAAGTCCAATCAGTGCAGAGACAAAGCGCCGCCGCGTCCTGAATATAAATTGCTTCATTTTCAGATATAGAAATTAAAAGAATTAAGGGTTTTGTGTGTTTATCGGTGACACACATCTGGGTCCGCGCCGCGCGGTATCGCTCGCTCCGCACATCGTCTCCATTGTCATGGCGGCTTCACAAGTCTCTGTAATTATTGAAAAGCTAAACATTCAAAGTGCGTCTGACAGAATCTCATCTTCTCCCCGTGGCCCTCGGTTATGGAATAAATTAGAGAGGAATATTAAGTTGCACAATCTGATTTCCATAAATGAATTCTGTTCAATTGTCGGCTTTAAATTAAGTTAATCGTGTAAATCGGCGGATTATAGGAGCGGCGTCTTGTCAATAAGTGTCGGCCGTTTTCTTGCTTATTGTTTTAATTTCTCGGAGTTTGGCGTCTTATTGTAATGCGCCATTGTTTCTCAGCCTATGGAGGTGACGAGATTGTAATTATCAGACGAGCCGGGATGAGGACGGCGCAGATACAAACCCCGAAAAAAAGATGAAGCGTCGCCGTCTGATAATTACCAGACTCAGGGAACCGAGGCAAGAACTTCTCAATGGCTGATTATTGGAATCAGCGTCTGTGAATGGCAATTACTGGAAGTATTTCAGCTAATATCTGCGCTCCACCAGAGGAGGGACCCTGCGCTGCCTGCGTCACTCCTTACCTCCCCCTGAATCCAGCATCATGGCCGACCACATCTGCACTGGGAAAGAGCACTGAATACTAACTGAGACATTGTAACAAACCATCAGCTGTGTGACTGAGGAGTGTCTACACTGATACATTGTAACAAACCATCAGCTGTGTGACTGAGGAGTGTCTACACTGATACATTGTAACAAACCATCAGCTGTGTGACTGAGGAGTGTCTGCACTGATACATTGTAACACGCCATCAACTGTACAACTGAGGAGTGTCTGCTCTGATACATTGTAACAAACCATCAGCTGTGTGACTGAGGAGTGTCTGCACTGATACATTGTAACACGCCATCAACTGTACAACTGAGGAGTGTCTGCTCTGATACATTGTAACACACCATCACATGTGTGACTGAGGAGTGTCTACACTGATACATTGTAACAAACCATCAGCTGTACAACTGAGGACTGTCTACACTGATACATTGTAACAAGCCATCAGATGTGTGACTGAGGAGTGTCTGCACTGATACATTGTAACAAGCCATCAGATGTGTGACTGAGGAGTGTCTGCACTGATACATTGTAACAAACCATCAGATGTGTGACTGATGGTGGGGTTACACGTCCCGATATCGCGGCGATATCGGAGGCAACGACGCGGGAGCGCGCATTTAGTGCACGTTTCTCCCTGCATCGCATCGCCAGTTTACACGCCGCGATATCGGGATGCAACGTCCCTCCGATGTCTACGCCCACCAACCCAGGAACGACCAGTTAACATGGGAGTGAATGGGTGACGTGAGCGTAGACATCGGAGTTGGGCTGTCACACGCAGCGATGCTGGTACAACGGCCTTGCGATATCGGCGAGTTGAATAGCTCTGCTATTCAACTCCGATATCGTTTTGGCATCGTTCCAGCATCGCGTTGGATGCTAAAATAATACAACGCGCACCCGATATCGGCTCCAACTCGCGAACCACGTGACTTTTTGTCGGAGTTGGGTCGGAGTTGGACGCCGATATCGCGGCGTGTAAACCCACCATGAGGAGTGTCTGCACTGATACATTGTAACAAGCCATCAGCTGTGTGACTGAGGAGTGTCTACACTGATACATTGTAACAAACCATCAGATGTACAGCTGAGGAGTGTCTGCACTGATACATTGTAACAAACCATCAGGTGTACAGCTGAGGAGTGTCTGCACTGATACATTGTAACAAACCATCAGGTGTACAGCTGAGGAGTGTCTGCACTGATACATTGTAACAAACCATCACCTGTGTGACTGAGGAGTGTCTACACTGATACATTGTAACAAGCCATCAGCTGTGTGACTGAGGAGTGTCTACACTGATACATTGTAACAAACCATCAGATGTACAGCTGAGGAGTGTCTGCACTGATACATTGTAACAAACCATCAGGTGTACAGCTGAGGAGTGTCTGCACTGATACATTGTAACAAACCATCAGGTGTACAGCTGAGGAGTGTCTGCACTGATACATTGTAACAAACCATCACCTGTGTGACTGAGGAGTGTCTACACTGATACATTATATATCTAAAGGGTTGAGAATGCACAAATAGGGTCTTATCTTTGATAGACAAATATATGATACTAATATTGGTATTGCTCACCTGATGTGGTTGTGTAGCACACAACCAGCGTAATCGCTCAGAAAAACAGCTGCTGCAGGGACCGTACCTCCACAGGACGCGGTGCTCAAATCACAAGGTTTTGTCTACACTGATACATTGTAACAAACCATCAGCTGTACAACTGAGGATTATCTACACTGATACATTGTAACAAACCATCAGCTGTGTGACTGAGGAGTGTCTACACTGATACATTGTAACACACCATCAGCTGTGTGACTGAGGAGTGTCTACACTGATACATTGTAACACACCATCAGCTGTGTGACTGAGGAGTGTCTACACTGATACATTGTAACACACCATCAGCTGTGTGACTGAGGAGTGTCTACACTGATACATTGTAACAAACCATCAGCTGTGTGACTGAGGAGTGTCTGCACTGATACATTGTAACAAACCATCAGCTGTGTGACTGAGGAGTGTCTGCTCTGATACATTGTAACACGCCATCAACTGTACAACTGAGGAGTGTCTGCTCTGATACATTGTAACACACCATCAGCTGTGTGACTGAGGAGTGTCTACACTGATACATTGTAACACACCATCAGCTGTGTGACTGAGGAGTGTCTACACTGATACATTGTAACACACCATCAGCTGTGTGACTGAGGAGTGTCTGCTCTGATACATTGTAACACGCCATCAACTGTACAACTGAGGAGTGTCTGCTCTGATACATTGTAACACACCATCAGCTGTGTGACTGAGGAGTGTCTACACTGATACATTGTAACAAACTTTCAACTTTATAACTGCAAATGATAATCTGAGGATTGTCTACACCAATACATTACAACAAAACCTGAACTCTGTAACTGGAAATAATCTGAGGATTGTCTACACTGATACATTGTAACAAATCATCAACTCCGTAACTGCAAATAATAATCTGAGGAATATCTACACCAATACAATGTTTAAAAACCATCAGCTGTATAATTGAGGATTGTCTGCACTGATACATTGTAACAAACCATCAGCTGTATAATTGAGGATTCAAGAGTGAAGAAGCACTTTTGAAGCAGACATGGACACTGATCCTTGTTCACACTTGGATGCAACATATGGGTGGTTGCCACACCGCCAATCAGGTGTCTGAAATCCTGGAGTAAAAGTCTGAGGAGCCGCTTCCCCTTCCCTTACTAAGGGCGGCTTCACACCGCGGGTCTGATCCGATCCGAGGCTCTCTGTGTAAACTGGACAGCCCCGGACCAGATTTTGGCCCCATAGTATCCTCTAGGGCCAGATGGAAGCTCTCTGCCATCCGGTTTCTATCTGTCTGGGAGAATCCAGGAGAATTCAGATTTTTCTCACGGACACAAAAACATTGCTTGCAATCTGGCGCTCCCTAACATGGGTGCCTATAGGGCCGGATTGTCCTAGTCCGGGAGGATCCGAGAACCGGACCCCTGCAGCTGCACCCGCTGTTATTTCAGGACTGTGGCTAGCTCCCTGTGAGCCGCGGTCCTGATTCATCAGCAGCTGCAGCTGCGTCCGGCTGCACACCGGACCGGAGGGCATATTAGCCCTCCGGTTCTGTGTGCTGATCCGGTCAGGGGCTGTCAGGTTCACCCCTGACAGCCACGGATTAGGGATGGGCAAATCCTGAAATACTCGGAATCGCTGGACTCTAACGAGTCCGGGTCCGAGACTCGGTACTCGTTGCGAGTCCAGCGAGTCCGAATAGTAACCTGTACTTTTGCAGTGTATCTATACAGATACACTACAAAAGTACCCTAAAAGTTAATCTAAGGGGTTAAAAACAATAGACATTCATACTCACCTTCTGTGGGGCCTGTACCTTATGTACCGGGACCGGTACCGAAGACCTCCGGACGTCACAAGACCTCAGATTGCCGGGAGAAGATGGGCTGAAGCACCTATGAGATTTCAGCCAATCAGCATGCGGCTAGCGATCACATGGGTTTCCTACAACCCCCCCTCTGTCCCTCCTCCCGACAACACAATAACACTCTCCCCCTCCATCCTACCTAGCCATCTCACCCACTCTTGTGAACTCTTCCTCCACACCCAAGCCTTTATCTCCAAACATGCCCGCTCGCCATGCAAGCTCTCATGCCCCCACCTCCTGACCCTCTCCCTCCTTCTCCTACTTGCTGGCGACATCTTCCCTAATCCCGGTCCCCCCCAACACATCCCCACAAACACCCCTAGCCCATGCCCTCTCCCCACCATTAACATCCGCAACCCCTGCAACCTTATACCCATCCCCCAAGCCGCCCTTCCCCCAATCCCCATTTCTGGCGCACTCTGGAATGCCCGCTCAGTGTGCAATAAACTCACCTTCATCCACGACCTCTTCATCACCAAAAAACTCTCTTTCCTTGGCATCACCGAAACATGGCTCACCCCCTCCGACACAACCTCCTCCGCCGCCCTCTCCTATGGCGGACTCGCCCTCTCCCACACCCCCCGCCACAGCTACTCCCGTGGCGGAGGTGTTGGCCTACTCCCGGCCAACAGCTGCTCCTTCACCCCAATTACACCACCCCACTCTGCCTCCCTCCACTCCTTCAAGGCGCACTCCATGCGTATCTTCTCTCCCTGCAACCTCCAACTGGCTGTTGTCTACCGCCCTCCAGGATCCTCGTCCACCTTCTTCGACCACTTCACCACCTGGCTTCTCCACCTCCTCTCCTTCGACATCCCCACCATCATCATGGGCGACTTCAACATCCCCATTAATAAACCCCACGCTGCTGCCTTAAGACTCCTTTCTCTAACCTCCTCCTTCGGCCTCTCCCAATGGTCCTCCTCAGCCACACACAATAACGGCCACACACTAGACCTCGTCTTCACCCGCCTCTGTTCCCTCACCGACCTCGCAAACTCAACCCCCCCTCCTATCCGACCACAATCTGCTGACCTTCTCCGCCCTCTCCCCCCCCTTTCCAGAAACTCCCTCACCCCCGGAGAAACCTCAAGCTCATTAACTTCCACTCACTCACCGAGTCCCTCCTCCTTCTGACTTAGCCTCCTCTCATGCCGCTGCCGCCACCCTCTACAACACCACTCCCACCACAGCCCTCGACCAGGCCGCCTATCTCTCATATATCAAAACCCGCGCACACAGACAACCCCGGCTCACCGCCAGCACCAAAAAACTTTGACGGACGTCCAGGGTAGCTGAAAGGAGATGGAAGAAATCCAACTCTGCAACGCACCTCGCCTTGTACAAACAGTCCCTCATCGACTTCAAGGCAGCACTGACCACCGCAAAACAAGCTTTCTTCTCATCTCTCATTAGCTCCCTCTCCCACAATCCCAAGCAACTTTTCATAACCTTTAATGCCCTACTCCGTCCCCCCGCACCCCCTCCCTCTCCCCTCATCTCTGCCGACGACTTTGCCAGCTTCTTTAAACAGAAGATCGACAATATTAGAGAAAGCTTCGATTCCCAATCCCCACGGCCCTCCCTCTCTATCACCCAACCCCAAAGTAACTTCCCCCCATGACTGAAGTGCGCCTCTCCTCCCTTCTAGCACGATCACACCTCTTGTGCCCTCGACCCTCTCCCCTCATCCCTAACCTCACCACTGTCCTTATTCCAGCCCTAACCCATCTCTTCAACATATCACTTACCTCCGGTGTCTTCCCCTCATCCTTCAAGCACGCCCTCATCACGCCCATCCTCAAAAAACCCTCCCTCCACTCCGCAACAGTCTCCAACTATCGCCCCATATCTCTCCTCCCCTTCGCCTCAAAATTGCTTGAACAACATGTCTACTCCGAACTGTCCTCCCATATCTCCTCCTGCTTCCTCTTTGACCGCCTGCAATCCGGTTTCCGACCCCACCACTCCACCGAAACAGCCCTAACCAAAGTCACCAACGACCGACTGACCGCCAAGAGCAAGCGACACTACTCCATCCTTCTTGACCTCTCTGCCGCCTTCGACACTGTTGACCACTCCCTCCTGCTTCAAATTCTAGAATCCCTCGGCATCACTGACCTCGCCCTCTCCTGGATCTCCTCGTACCTAACAGACTGGACCTTTAGCGTCAACCACTCCCACACCTCCTCCTCGCCCTACCCCCTATCTGTTGGAGTTCTGGGACCATTACTCTTCTCCATCTACACCCTCGGCCTAGGCTAACTCATCGAGTCCCATGGCCTCCAGTACCACCTCTACGCCAACGACACCCAACTCTACCTCTCCGGCCCTGATATCACCTCCCTGCTAACCACAATCCCACACTGCCTGTCCGCCATCTCATCCTTCTTCTCCACTCGTGTCCTCAAACTCAACATGGATAAAACCGAGTTCATCGTCTTCCCCCTACCCGACCTAACCATCACAGTCAACGACTGCACACTCACCCCTCCCCCACGCCAAGTGCCTCGGTGTAATCCTCGACTCTTCCCTCTCCAAGCCACACATCGAGGTCCTCGCCACCTCCTGCCACCTGCAGCTTAAAAACATCTCACGGATCCGCTCCTTCCTCGACCACGACACTGCCAAAACGCTTGTCCACGCTCTCATTATCTCCCGCCTCAACTACTGCAACCTCCTGTTCACCAGCCTCCCCGCTTCCTCCCTTGCACCCCTCCGAAACATCCTCAACTCCGCTGCCCGACTCATCCACCTGTCTTCCCAGTACTCCCCTGTCTCCCCCCTCTGCCAAGCCCTTCACTGGCTCCCTACTTCCCAGAGATCTCAGTTCAAAACCCTAACCATGACATACAAAGCCATTCACAACCTGTCCCCTCCATACATCTCTGACATGGTCTCACGCTACCACCCCTCACGCAATCTGCGATCCTCCCAAGAGCTCCTCCTCTTCTCCCCCCGTATCTCCACCTCCCACAACCGCATACAAGACTTCTCTTGTGCTGCCCCCATACTCTGGAACTCTCTCCCCCACCACATCAGACACTCGCCTACCCTGGGATCCTTCAAGAAAAACCTGAAGACCCACCTCTTCCTACAAGCCTATAACCCACACTGAGACCTGATCCGCTGCACCATCTCACCTCTCCCCCTCCTACTGTCTCCCACCCATCCCTTATAGACTGTGAGCCCTTGTGGACAGGATCTCTGCCCTAATGTACCCGTATGATTTATTCATCGTTATTTATGTTCTCGTCCTTGTTCTGCCCTCACACATGTAAAGCGCCATGGAACCAATGGCGCTATATAAATAAATAATGATAATAACTATGGACAACGGCAGAGCAGACACAGGCAGACTTCAGCACCATGGACAGCGGCAGAGCAGACACAGGCAGACTTCAGCACCATGGACAGCGTCAGAGCAGACACAGGCAGACTTCAGCACCATGGACAGCGGCAGAGCAGACACAGGCAGACTTCAGCACCATGGACAGTGGCAGAGCAGACACAGGCAGACTTCAGCACCATGGACAGCGGCAGAGCAGACACAGGCAGACTTCAGCACCATGGACAGCGGCAGAGCAGACACAGGCAGACTTCAGCACCATGGACAGCGGCAGAGCAGACGCAGGCAGACTTCAGCACCATGGACAGCGGCAGAGCAGACACAGGCAGACTTCAGCACCATGCACAGCGGCAGAAAATGAATCCTGCTAAAAAGAGGGCCCTGGACCATATTTGGCCACAATTTCTACACATCCTGTGCTGTCAGGTTCTGTCACGGTGAACCTGTAAAAAACAGGATGCACCCTGACAGCCAAAAACCGTGGTGTGAAGCCGGCCTAACTGCTAATAATAATCTGAGGATTGTCTACACTGATACATTGTAACAAACCCTCAGCTGTTCAAAAAATCTGAGGTATGTCCATTGATTTATCATAAGAAACCCTCAGCTATGTAACTGTAAATAATGAGAAATTTCTTCACTGATACATTGTAACAAAACCTCAGTTGTGTAACTCACAGAAATATCTTGGGCTTGGGCTCCAGCTGATGGATATTTACACTTCTCCCCTGTAACAAGTTCTGAGCTGTAGGAGCAGCGGAGAGGGGGATGCAGTCACTGGGTCAATCGAAGTTTGTAACCTTTTCTCTATAACCAGATTGTTCACTGACACTTAGCAGAGCTGATCAGTAAATTCTATAATCACTGTGCATGGGCGGGGTCAGCAGCACTCTCTAGTCATGGGCGGGGTCAGCAGCACTCTCTAGTCATGGGTGGGGTCAGCACTCTCTAGTCATGGGTGGGGTCAGCAGGACTCTCTAGTCATGGGTGGGGTCAGCAGAACTCTCTAGTCATGGATGGGGTCAGCAGGACTCTCTAGTCATGGGTGGGGTCAGCAGGACTCTCTAGTCATGGGCAGGGTCAGCAGCACTCTCTAGTCATGGGTGGAGTCAGCAGGACTCTCTAGTCATGGGCAGGGTCAGCAGAACTCTCTAGTCATGGGCAGGGTCAGCAGCACTCTCTAGTCATGGGTGGGGTCAGCAGGACTCTAATCATGGGTGGAGTCAGCAGGACTCTCTAGTCATGGGTGGAGTCAGCAGGACTCTCTAGTCATGGGAGGGGTCAGCAGTATTCTCAAGTCATTAGAAGCATTCTAATCATGGGAGGGGTCAGCAACACTCTAGTCATGGGTGGTGTTGGCAGCTCTCTAGTCATGGGCAAGTTTGGCAGCATTGTCTAATCATGGATGGGGTCAGCAGGACTCTCTAGTTATGGGCGAGGTCAGCAACACTCTCTAGTCATGGGCAGAGTCAGCAGGACTCTCTAGTCATGGGCGGGGTCGGCAGCATTCTCTAATTATAGATGGGGTCGGCAGCACTCTCTAGTCCTGGACGGGGTGAGCCACAATCTCTAGTCGTGGGCAGGGTCGGAAGCTCTCTCTTGTTGTGGGCAGGGTCGGCAGTACTCTAGAGTCATGGATCATGGATGGGGTCAGCAGCACTTTAGTTGTGGGCGGGGTCAGCAGCACTTTAGTTGTGGGCGGGGTCAGCAGCACTTTGGTTGTGGGCGGGTCAGCAGCACTTTAGTTGTGGGCGGGGTCAGCAGCACTTTAGTTGTGGGCGGGGTCAGCAGCACTTTAGTCATGGGCGGGGTCAGCAGCACTTTAGTTGTGGGCGGGGTCAGCAGCACTTTAGTCGTGGGCGGGGTCAGCAGCACTTTAGTTGTGGGCGGGGTCAGCAGCACTTTAGTTGTGGGTGGGGTCAGCAGCACTTCAGTCATGGGCGGGGTCAGCAGCACTTCAGTCGTGGGCGGGGTCAGCAGCACTTTAGTCATGGGCGGGGTCAGCAGCACTTTAGTTGTGGGCGGGTCAGCAGCACTTTAGTCGTGGGCGGGTCAGCAGCACTTTAGTTGTGGGTGAGGTCAGCAGAATTTACAGGCTTTTTCTCTGACTTTTGGCAGCAGTTAAACTCTTTTTCCATCAATCTGTTGGATCCGGTCTCTGCCTTCTTATCAGGGTCCCATAGAGCCACTTTCATCTTTCTGCGGCTGCAGCTGTTTCCTCTCTTTGTTGCTATGACACTTTCTCAATTATTTAATGGTAATTAAAAATAAAAAGCCAATGTGCTGCGGCCGTCCCAGCCCTCACTGTCCTCACTGTCCTCACTGTCTGCAGTTGTTCCGCTCCTTTGCGGCCTCATCATTTGCCGCTCAGGACTCCAGGAAAGTTGTGTGGTCGCGTCTGTAGGAAAACGGAAATTTATGGAGCTGAATTTTTACACAAAAATGGATTCAGAAGAAATGAAAAATTGATGCTTTTTATATTGAGGCCAAAATGAGACCCGCGGGCGACGTTGTGTCCGTGACCTTGCTGCGGCCGTCATTACTGCGCAGCCGACACCAGAGGTGAAGGAACGGCAGGATAATAAGCCGCGCCGACTCCGCGATGTGCAGGATAATAAGCCGCGCCGGCTCCGCACAATCACTGTCACTGCGGCTTCTCGGGGCCAAGAAAAATGTTTGTGATTTCCTCTGGAAGCTTCTGCGGCTCCGGCCGAGGAGTTTGTTATATTTCTAGAACTATTTAATCTGATGTTTATTATATATAAAGTGTTTAGAATAAACCCTGCAGACCCTCCGAGAACAACCTCACAAGCAGAAAGGGAGAAGGGTCCAATAGAGGAAAAAAGAGGACAGAGGCGGCGGGTGTGATAGAGGATGAGACAACATAGGAGTGAACACTACAAGGTGCAGGTGAAGCTTCATCATGTTCAGTCTCCCTGCTGCAGGAACTTCCATCTCACTGCTGCCCCTGCTGGTCCTGTGTGTGTGTGCGCTACCCTTCTGGCCTTGTGTGTGCGCTGCCCTTCTGGCCCTGTGTGTGCACTACCCTTTTGGCGCTGTGTGTGCGCTACCCTTCTGGCCCTGTGTGTGCGCTACCCTTCTGGCCTTGTGTGTGCGCTGCCCTTCTGGCCCTGTGTGTGCGCTGCTCTTCTGGCCCTGTGTGTGCGCTACCATTCTGGCCCTGTTTGTGCACTACCCTTCTGGCCCTGTGTGTGCGCTGCCCTTCTGGCCCTGTGTGTGCGCTGCCCTTCTGGCCCTGTGTGTGCGCTACCCTTCTGGCGCTGTGTGTGCGCTACCCTTCTGGCCCTGTGTGTGCGCTGCCCTTCTGGCCTTGTGTGTGCGCTGCTCTTCTGGCCCTGTGTGTGCGCTACCCTTCTGGCGCTGTGTGTGCGCTACCCTTCTGGCGCTGTGTGTGCGCTACCCTTCTGGCCTTGTGTGTGCGCTGCCCTTCTGGCCCTGTGTGTGCACTACCCTTCTGGCCTTGTGTGTGCGCTACCCTTCTGGCGCTGTGTGTGCGCTACCCTTCTGGCACTGTGTGTGCGCTACCCTTCTGGCCTTGTGTGTGCGCTGCCCTTCTGGCCCTGTGTGTGCACTACCCTTCTGGCCTTGTGTGTGCGCTGCCCTTCTAGCCCTGTGTGTGCACTACCCTTCTGGCCTTGTGTGTGCGCTACCCTTCTGGCGCTGTGTGTGCGCTACCCTTCTGGCGCTGTGTGTGCGCTACCCTTCTGGCCTTGTGTGTGCGCTGCCCTTCTGGCCCTGTGTGTGCACTACCCTCCTGGCCTTGTGTGTGCGCTACCCTTCTGGCCCTGTTTGTGCGCTACCCTTCTGGCCCTGTGTGTGCGCTACCCTTCTGGCGCTGTGTGTGTGCTACCCTGCCGGCCCCATGTGTGTGCTACCCTGCTGGCCCCATGTGGATGCACTACGCTGCTGGTCGTGTGTATGTGCTCCCCCACTTACTCTGTGTATGCACGCTCCCCTGCTGGTCCTGTGTGTAATCCCTTGCTAACCCCATGTGTGTGAATTCCCCTGCTTGCCCTGTGTGTGCGCTACCTAACCGGCCCTGTGTGTGCACTCTCCTACTGGCACTGTGTTTGTGCACTCCCCTACTGGCCCTGTGTATGCGCTACCCTACTAGCCCTGTGTGTGCGCTACCCTACTAGCCCTGTGTGTGCGCTACCCTTCTGGCCCTGTGTGTGCGCTACCCTTCTGGCCTTGTGTGTGTGCTGCCCTTCTGGCCCTGTGTGTGCGCTGCCCTTCTGGCCCTGTGTGTGCGCTACCCTTCTGGCCCTGTGTGTGCTACCCTTCTGGCCTTGTGTGTGCGCTACCCTGCTGGCCCCATGTGGATGCGCTATGCTGCTGGTCGTGTGTATGTGCTCCCCCACTTACTCTGTGCATGCACGCTCCCCTGCTGGTCCTGTCTGTGTGCTTCCCTGCTGTTCCTGTGTGTGCTCCCCTGCTAACCCCATGTGTGTTCACTCCCCTGCTGGTACTGTGTGTGAATACCAAAGTCAGGCTAACACTCAAGCTGCACATGACCCCCATGCAGCTGAACCCCTCTTTTGGGAAACAGGTAATTAAAGAGATGAACTCATTACAACTGGAGGAAGAAAGAGGGAGATGAGCCTAAATTTCAGCTAGAACCCTCTGATGAGCGCAGGTAGTTACCATAGGAGAATGCTTGGGTAAAGACAGCCAGTCTGAGGTTTGTTTATGCAGAGGAGGAGAACTGCTAAATTTCAAAGCATTGGCCTAGACACTTGGGCACCAGTGGTCAATGATAATAAGAGGTTTGCATATATACTAGTATGCCAGACCTGAAATGTCTCTCTCCACAAGGAGAAATCTTACCCCGTAGATCCCAGTCTTAGCTTCTCACCTAGACAAATCAGATCTCATACTCATACAAGTCCTCTTCCTCTCTGTTGACAAAATTTGCATAGATCCACTTATGGGAGATATATTTTCAGCATCGTGACAGAATGATGTATGTGATGCACATTTTTACATAATTGCGTGGTCTGAGTATCAGTCCCAAATTAATATTGGCTAAATGGATGATGCTATACATACCATGTTTCACATTTATAGAATGATAAAATTGGAATAAGAAACATGACTACAATAGCTTCCACCTCACACCTCCAGGGGTGAAGACATCCTAAAAGTTGGAATATTATAACTTTTTATAGACTGAAGCCACATCCCAGGACCAGTCCCCATCCGAGGTCTCCAAGGGGCGGTGTGTGGGAGTCATTAATAAATATAGACGTTTGAGTTCACTCTTTGCTCCATACCAGGAAGGTGCATCGCCGTGTAGTCAATCCACGTGTCGTGAGTCCTTCCCTCTATAAACCTCAAGCCATTACCGTGACATCAGGCTCAGTCATTTTCTTCTGTTTGCCCCTTTTATGTAATTATATACTGTATTGTTATATCTCCTTTGTAACATCTATTGTATACTTTTATAAACACTACCTAGTTTTAGGATAGATATATAAAATGTAATCGATCTGTTCCTCTTGCCTTATAAACTGCGTCCCTGAAGCCATAGCTATCTGTAACTCATGACCAAACAATTGATGGCGGCAGTTAATAGCTTTCTTGGATTATTGTGGAGCTGGGCAGTGACTATACTGAGGTGCATATACATTCCATGGGTTGGAATCAGTTGTGAGTATACGAAACGTTCATGCTGACTTCCTCAATAGCGGCCTACAGGGTTGTTTATGATGAGTGGTGACAGTGGTGGGACATCTGTGTGAACACCCCCCCACATCTCCGGCTGTCACCTTCAAAGTTGGTGGCCACACTGGGATATTTGAGCGATTGACCCCTCCCCCCAACTGTCTCCTTAACAATTTTGGGCAGTGGTGGCATATCTGTGCCCCCATCCTTAGCTATTGGTGACAGGGGTATGATATTTGTGCCTTCCCCCCCCGGCAGTGGCCTTGGCAATGGTGGGATATCTGTCTGACCCCCCCCTTCCCGATTGTATCCCTGACAGTTGGGGTCAGTGGTAGGATATTGAGTGACCCCCCCCCCCTTGCCCCAGCAGTGTCATTGTCAATTGGGGCCAATGATGGGATATCTCATGTCAAATATATTACTAGTTTCCAACATGAGTCCAGTGGGCGGTGCTACTATCTGATGGCAATTACCGTATACACTTACATGGATAGGACCACCCACTGGACTCCTAAGACCAGAATGAGCAGAGACTTTGTTCCTAGTAAGTGTGTGACTTGTGTAGTATCTGCACAGTACACCGGTGTGCTCCGCTTCTCGTGCGCTGTATATGAATATGACAGGTCCCTTTAAACCTCTCCTTCTATAATCAGTGTCAGCTTCCATCACCACTAATTGCCGTCATATTGATCCGATCATTATCTGCATTGTGCTGATGAGCTGTGCGGCCACCAGATGCTCCACACAATGAATGGAGATAATAAGACTTCGCTGGTGATACAATGTTTCAATAACTGCAGAGATTGTCAGAAGCGAGAAGGGGGGGACACAATGATCCGGGAGCGATGGGGGGCCCAGGTCCCGGGGCCATTACCGTACTGACGGACCTTACTCACCCGCGTACGTTCATCTTTCTGGTTATTACTTGTCCTGATCGTTTCCAGGAAGAGATAGATGTAATGAAGTATAATCAGCCGCCGTTCACACCATCATTACAATGACTTGTTGTGATAAAATTAATTAGAACAAACACCAATTGCTTTAGGCCCCGAGGACGGATATTACGCCGGAATCTGATCATTGTGTTACGGTTTACACGAAGGCGACCAAAAGACTGTTCTCGTCCCTCAAGCGGGACCCAATCTGCAAGTAAGGATCAGCCTCCAAATCTCATTGTTGTAATTAAGAGGTTCTGCAGCTTCCTAAATCGTTACAAACTCTCCGCTTGCTGCCGGTGATTGGGAAATGGACTGTTTAATTTTATAAGAGCTGACCACGTTCGGTATATTGATACTGCACTGTTTGAATATGGAGGTGAGGGCAAGTTAAAAATCGAGGCAAAACTGAGCAAAAAAAGAATAAAATGCCCACACCTCCATAGAGATACAAACAGGGGTGCACCTACCATGAGGCAACCTGAGCTTGCTGCCTCAAGCGGCACCACCTGCTGGTGGACAGAAGGCGGCATCCGTGGGTGACCCCCCACTAAAGTCTTGTTTATTCAAACATCCATTAAAGTATGTGGAACCACAAAGCACTGAGCGACACCTGACACATTTCTGGTGTTTTTAACCATAGGATTAAGGGCGTTAATTGCCCCAGAAACACGTCAGTTTCCTCCGTGTTTTGGGATTCCACAAATATTAACGAATGTTTGAATAAAGAACAGTTTTATTGTATAATCTAAGTCTGTCCAGAATGATTACTGCTTTGTTACAATGTATCATTGGTGGAAGCAAACTACAATAGTACAGATTTCTATCCAAACTGATGCATTTGTGGTGCCCTGAGAGTCCGGTCGCCACAGAGGTACTGCACCTCAGCCAGAGTAAGCCAGGAAGTAGTCACACAGTCCAGAGTGAAAGGTTGAGCAGCTCCAGTGAGAGAGCTGAGAAGGACTAAGACCAGGGGACTGGAGCTGGAGGAGCTCATCCCAGGGAGAGAGAGAGAGACGGAGGGAGCCAGGCAGGAGCCCCAGTGAGAGAGCTGAGAAGGACTAAGACCAGGGGACTGGAGCTGGAGGAGCTTGTACCAGGGAGAGAGAGAGAGACGGAGGGAGCCAGACAGGAGCCCCAATGAGAGAGCTGAGAAGGACTAAGACCAGGGGACTGGAGCTGGAGGAGCTTGTACCAGGGAGAGAGAGAGAGACGGAGGGAGCCAGACAGGAGCCCCAATGAGAGAGCTGAGAAGGACTAAGACCAGGGGACTGGAGCTGGAGGAGCTCGTACCAGGGAGAGAGAGAGAGACGGAGGGAGCCAGGCAGGAGCCCCAATGAGAGAGCTGAGAAGGACTAAGACCAAGGGACTGGAGCTGGAGGAGCTCGTACCAGGGAGAGAGAAAGAGAGACGGAGGGAGCCAGGCAGGAGCCCCAATGAGAGAGCTAAGAAGGACTAAGACCAGGGGACTGGAGATGGAGGAGCTTGTACCAGGGAGAGAGAGAGAGACGGAGGGAGCCAGGCAGGAGCCCCAATGAGAGAGCTGAGAAGGACTAAGACCAGGGGACTGGAGCTGGAGGAGCTCGTACCAGGGTGAGAGAGAGAGACGGAGGGAGCCAGGCAGGAGCCCCAATGAGAGAGCTGAGAAGGACAAAGACCAGGGGACTGGAGCTGGAGGAGCTCGTACCAGGGAGAGAGAGAGAGAGAGACAGAGGGAGCCAGGCAGGAGCTCCAGTGAGGGAGCTGAGAAGGACTAAGACCAGGGGACTGGAGCTGGAGGAGCTCGTACCAGGGAGAGAGAGAGAGAGAGAGACAGAGGGAGCCAGGCAGGAGCTCCAGTGAAGGAAGGGGTCCAAGAGGCACGGGAAGTGAGAAATCCACCCGTGGGGCTCGCATCCATTGCAGATCGCAGGCAAGTGGAGGGACCAGGGCTGCAGAAGGTCACCAGGTCCAGACTAATGGAGGAGACATGAGGCCTCAGTTAGCCAACCAGAGGCTGCTGCATCTCCAGGAGCGGCAGCAAAATCCTCATCATTCGCTGCAAAGGTGGCTGGACAGAGCCAAAAGGGATGCCTAGTAGTGTCTGAGACCACTGGCGTGGGACACTGAACATGAGGTGAGAAGCAGGTTAGGAGGGATAGAGCCAGCACGAGAGGAAGATGATCTGGAGAAGGTACACCAGGGAGCTGGCTAAGTGTTTCCAATCTACCTGGGAGTGGCTGGACCCCTGGCTCATAGGACACAGCTCCCGGCTGGACGCTTCCACCTAAGTGTGGCACCCCTGCGACCAGGGTGGCGACATAGGGAACTACAGCCAGGCAGAAAGATAGACAATTTGTGCACCAAACACCCTCACAGCACACACACACCCACAGAAGCACAGCACCCAACCCGGAGCCCGGGGCTCTAGGCGGGCAAGGGGTGGTGGGTTTAGAGAAAAGTTGGTGGGAAAGAATGTAGATAAGGTGACAGAGAGCACAAATAGAGGAAAGGAGGAGGAAGGTGTTAGAAGGCCAAAGTAGGCTGAGCAGAAAAGACCAAGAGTAGGCCAGAGTGAGCCGAGCAGACAAGAACAGACAGAAAGTGACACATCCCGGTGAGATTGGGCTCCCTGGAGACGCAGAATCCACAGAGTCACAGAAACCATGGAGAGAAAGCTCGTCCATAGCCGGAATCCCAGAGGAGTGTGAGGACAGAGACCGGATCAGTATCACCGGGTCTGAGGAACACGGCAGCACTGACTAACTACCGGTGGAGCAGTTTTCCCTGTTTGTACTGGAATCACACGGGTGAGAAGGAGTCTGGTAACGCCTTAGAAGACAGGATTACTGCAGGCTAGACTAACACCAGAGTCAGAGTGTCGGCTCTGAGGGGAACTGAAGTTTCACTCCGGCTTCCCAGACAAACCGAAGGGGAGCTTTAATTCCAAGTTGGAGTTCCCACTACAGGGTTGGAGGCACAGCAGCAACCACAAGGACCCGGATTACCACCCACACACATAGGGGGAAGCTGCATACAAGGGACCGAGATGTCGCCATACAACCCGCGGAGAGAACAGAGAGGGAGAGAACAGCCTGAAGGAACACTTAGAAGGAGTGAGGGGTCTCAGAGCGACAGCCTGGCTGCAAAGGGTTAAGTGTTACCTGTTACCGGAGTTAACTGAACTGTGAACTGTGTTGAGAACTGTACCGTGAACAGTGTGACCTGCAAGAACTTGAAGGTAAACCCGGTGAACCCTGCTTCAGTGTCCGTGTCTGATTCCAGGTATAGAGAACTGTGCTCTTCATACTTTTTACCCTGACAGGAGCAGCCTGACCCGCGGCGGGCTCAGCCATCCAGCTGCAGCCCATCCATCCCTCCATCCTCCTGGCAGAGCTGTGCTGCAGCGGTGGTCCCATCACTGACCACAACCCGTGGGTGGCGTCACGACAAACTCATCCTGGTAAATACCCCTTTACTTGTGAGAACCCGGGACACGGTCCGGACAAGGACCTCCGTGACATCCCCAGCAGTATCCCGGTCCGGTACCAAGTACCCCGTCCCAGTGGCTCCATATAAGAACCGTGAGTAAAAGTGTAGAACTGCACCGGCTGTGTCCGTGAATTATTCCGTCATCCTCACAATCTACACATAGACCTTTACACCTGCCCCGGGGTACTGCTCCACCTACAGGGAGCGACAACATCTGGCTGCATCGTCATCAGCCTGGAGGTCTGAGCTGCAGCGTTGGCCGTCGCTGGCCGAGCACCGTAGGTGGCATCACGACAACCATTCCCAAAATCAGAATCCCTGAACATTTATTGACACCGCCAGGGTCACGGAGTCGGGTCTTGACCCCCGTGACTCCCACAGCAGTACTGTAGTCCGGTTCCGAGGATCCCACGGCCCTGGGGGGCCGTGTCACATTGTAACAAACCTTCAGCTGTGTGAGATTTAAAATGGACAACAAAGTCTCCTGGGATATCCTGTGCAATGCAGAACACAAGGACCCTCTCTCGGGTGATCATTACCCTCTAGGACCCTGCTCCAGATACAAGGTATACAATGACTTCCACCTAAGCTAAGTCTTGGTTATAATTGTATAAAATTTAAGACAATTATCGCTTGATTCATCGCCCCCTAGTGGCCGCCTTTCTGGGGATGACCTGGATTATTTCACTCTTTACATTCTGGCCCTCGGGGTCACAGACGTCTCCTCACAGCCGATGACTGAGAACATGTAAAAATGTAAAAAATACAATACAATAGAGAAATCAAAAATAAGGGTGACCCTGCTCAAAAGAGCTTACAATCTACAACGAGATAGGGGTTACACACAGTACAGGGGCTTATTACACTGATGGTCCAGGCATCTTGAGGACATGGGGGATAGAAATAAAGTGACATGAATGGTCTCCAGACAATCTGTGTAGAGCTTTGGGTTTGGTGGAGTTTGAAGAAGAGTTATGTCGAGAGAGAATGGGCTATGTACAGTACACAGGACTTCTATTAGGGAGCATGATAGGCCGCCTTAAAAAGATGTGTTTTTAGGGATCGCCTGAAGCCATGCAAGTTGTGGATGCTCCTGATTTCTTGGGGTAAAGCATTCCAGAGAATTGGTGCAGCTCTGGAGAAGTCTTGGAGCCGGGAGTGGGAGGATCAGATTGGTGCAGATGTTAGTCGAAGGTCATTTGTACAACGTAGAGAACGGGTGGGGTAATAGACAGAGATGAGGGAAGAGATGTAGGGGGCGCTGCACTGTGAAGAGCTTTGTGGGTGAGAACAAACAACTTGAACTTTATCCTGCAGTGTACGGGCAGCCAGTGCAATGACTGGCACAGAGCAGCGGGGGAATTGGAAAAGGGATGTTCGTGACACCACCCGTGGTATGCAGCCCAGTGCGCTCGCCGCTGCTGCAGAACCTCTGGGGACGATGACCTGCAGCTAGGATGGCTTCACTCCCTGCGGTCAGAGCGGCGTCACCAGGGCAGTGGGTAGGGAAGTCAGTTCATTCTTGGCCGGTGTTCATCAGGTAATCAGTATCATGGTCTATCAGGCGGCCTCTTCAGCCACAAAGAAAAGCCTCACACACTTCTGTCGGAGTTCTGTACCTTTACTTCAACAATCCAACCAGGCCACCGGGTGCTTCCCTCTGCCAATCTCCGGTCCAGCTGTTTTTTAGAACCGGGACAGTGTCATCGAGACACCTAAGTGTTCCTTGCTCTCTCACGGTGCTCCTTGTCACACTCGGTGTTTCCTTCGCTGGTGGTACTCTCAGCGCCTCTAGCTTGTCTTGCCTCTCTCGTCAGCGCCTCCGCACAAAGAGCTCGGGTACTGACAGCCACAGGCATTGATTGGCACCGCTTCTTATTGCCTTAGTATAGCTGCCTTCTCTGAGGTATGCCAGGTTGTTTGGGCCACAGATCTCTTTAAGACCTCATGGCCCCCGGTTTCAACGGTTCAGGCCAGTCCCCTGTTTCGTCCACCAGCCCCTCTGTTCCTCTGCCAGATACGGGCGTAAGGGTGATCTTAGTCCTGCACCCCCAGGGCTCCTTCTCTTTTCTACATCTTCCCGTCTTTCCCTCCGGGCAAGCATGACCGTGCTCCAACCCACTAGAGTTAGCACCTCCACCACCTATCGACTCTCACTTTGACTTCCTACTCCTCTGCTGTCCTCCTCTCGACTTCCTCTGCATTCTACCGCGTGTCCCCCTCTCTGACACTTGGCCTACCCTCTCGGGTCTGCCCACCATCCCTGCCCGGGATCCTACGTGTGTGTGTTGCGGTGTGGGGACTCAATTTCACCATCCTAGTATCTGGAGAACAGGGGCACTACTCTCCCGCTAATGGGGAAGTGCAGTACTCCCGGTGGCGGCTAGACAAACGGGGCACCACATAGAGCTGCTCTCTAGATGAGGCAGCTGTCGTGTAGCGCTTTTCTTTGGATGTGGCGGCTGTCATGTAGCGCTGCTCTCTGGATGTGGCGGTGGCGGCTGTCGTGTAGAGTTGCTCTCTGGATGTGGCGGCTGTCGTGTAGTGCTATTCTCTGGATCTGGTGGCTGTCGTATAGAGCTGCTCTCTGGATGTGGCGGCTGTCATGTAGCGCTGCTCTCTGGATGTGGCGGCTGTCGTATAGAGCTGCTCTCTGGATGTGGCGGCTGTCGTGAAAAGCTGCTCTCTGGATGTGGCGGCTGTCATGTAGCGCTGCTCTCTGGATGTGGCGGCTGTTGTGTACAGCTGCTCTCTGGATGTGACGGCTGTCATGTAGCGCTGCTCTCTGGATGCGGCGGCTGTCGTGTAGAGCTGCTCTCTGGATGTGGCGGCTGTCGTGTAGAGATGCTCTCTGGATGTGGCGGCTGTCGTGTAGCGCTATTCTCTGGATCTGGTGGCTGTCGTGTAGCGCTGCTCTCTGGATGTGGCGGATGTCGTGTAGCGCTGCTCTCTGGATGTGGCGGCTGTCGTGAAAAGCTGCTCTCTGGATGTGGCGGCTGTTGTGTACAGCTGCTCTCTGGATGTGACGGCTGTCATGTAGAGCTGCTCTCTGGATGTGATGGCTGTCGTGTAGAGCTGCTCTCTGGATGTGGCGGCTGTTGTGTACAGCTGCTCTCTGGATGTGACGGCTGTCGTGTAGAGCTGCTCTCTGGATGTGGCGGCTGTCGTGTAGCGCTGTTCTCTGGATGTGGTGGCTGTCATGTAGAGCTGCTCTCTGGATGTGGCGGCTGTCATGTAGCGCTGCTCTCTGGATGTGGCGGCTGTCGTGTAGAGCTGCTCTCTGGATGTGGTGGCTGTCATGTAGAGCTGCTCTCTGGATGTGGCGGCTGTCATGTAGCGCTGCTCTCTGGATGCGGCGGCTGTCGTGTAGAGCTGCTCTCTGGATGTAGCGGCTGTCGTGTAGAGCTGCTCTCTGGATGTGGCGGCTGTCGTGTAGAGCTGTTCTCTGGATGTGGCGGCTGTCGTGTAGTGCTATATCTCTGGATCTGTGGCTGTCGTGTAGCGCTGCTCTCTGGATGTGGCGGATGTCGTGTAGCGCTGCTCTCTGGATGTGGTGGCTGTCATGTAGAGCTGCTCTCTGGATGTGGCGGCTGTCGTGTACAGCTGCTCTCTGGATGTGGCAGCTGTCGTGTAGAGCTACTCTCTGGATGTGGTGGCTGTCATGTAGAGATGCTCTCTGGATGTGGCGGCTGTCGTGTAGAGCTGCTCTCTGGATGTGGCGGCTGTCGTGTAGAGCTGCTCTCTGGATGTGGCGCCTGTCATGTAGAGCTGCTCTCTTGGATGTGGCGGCTGTCGTGTAGAGCTGCTCTCTGGATTGTAGCGGCTGTCGTGTAGAGCTGCTCTCTGGATGTGGCGGCTGTCGTGTAGAGCTGCTCTCTGGATGTGGCGGCTGTGGTGTAGAGCTGCTCTCTGGATGTCGCGGCTGTCGTGTAGAGCTGCTATCTGGATGTGGCGGCTGTCGTGTAGAGCTGCTCTCTGGATGTGGTGGCTGTCGTGTAGCGCTGCTCTCTGGATGTGGCGGCTGTGGTGTAGAGCTGCTCTCTGGATGTCGCGGCTGTCGTGTAGAGCTGCTCTCTGGATGTGGCGGCTGTCGTGTAGAGCTGCTCTCTGGATGTGGCGGCTGTCGTGTAGAGCTGCTCTCTGGATGTGGTGGCTGTCGTGTAGCGCTGCTCTCTGGAAGTGGCGGCTGTGGTGTAGAGCTGCTCTCTGGATGTGGCGGCTGTCGTGTAGAGCTGCTCTCTGGATGTGGCGGCTGTCGTGTAGAGCTGCTCTCTGGATGTGGTGGCTGTCGTGTAGCGCTGCTCTCTGGATGTGGCGGCTGTGGTGTAGAGCTGCTCTCTGGAGGTGGCGCCTGTCTTGTAGAGCTGCTCTCTGGATGTGGTGGCTGTCGTGTAGAGCTGCTCTCTGGATGTGGCGGCTGTCGTGTAGAGCTGCTCTCTGGATGTGGCGGCTGTCGTGTAGCGCTATTCTCTGGATCTGGTGGCTGTCGTGTAGCGCTGCTCTCTGGATGTGGCGGATGTCGTGTAGCGCTGCTCTCTGGATGTGGTGGCTGTCATGTAGAGCTGCTCTCTGGATGTGGTGGCTGTCGTGTAGAGCTGCTCTCTGGATGTGGCGGCTGTCGTGTAGCGCTGCTCTCTGGATGTGGCGGCTGTCGTGTAGAGCTGCTCTCTGGATGTGGCGGCTGTCGTGTAGAGCTGCTCTCTGGATGTGGTGGCTGTCGTGTAGAGCTGCTCTCTGGATGTGGCGGCTGTCGTGTAGCGCTGCTCTCTGGATGTGGTGGCTGTCGTGTAGAGCTGCTCTCTGGATGTGGCGGCTGTCGTGTAGCGCTGCTCTCTGGATGTGGCAGCTGTCATGTAGAGATGCTCTCTGGATGTGGCGGCTGTCGTGTAGAGCTGCTCTCTGGATGTGGCGGCTGTCGTGTAGCGCTGCTCTCTGGATGTGGCGGCTGTCGTGTAGCGCTGCTCTCTGGATGTGGCGGCTGTCGTGTAGAGCTGCTCTCTGGATGTGGCGGCTGTCTTGTAGAGCTGCTCTCTGGATGTGGCGGCTGTCGTGTAGCGCTGCTCTCTGGATGTGGCGGCTGTCGTGTAGAGCTGCTCTCTGGATGTGGCGGCTGTTGTGTAGAGCTGCTCTCTGGATGTGGCTGTCTTGTAGAGCTGCTCTCTGGAGGTGGCGCCTGTCGTGTAGAGCTGCTCTCTGGATGTGGCGGCTGTCGTGTAGAGCTGCTCTCTGGATGTGGCGGCTGTCGTGTAGTGCTACTCTCTGATTGGTGCGGCTCTCTTGTGGCGCTTCTCTCTGATTGGAGCGGCTGTCTTGTGGCGCTTCTCTCTGATTGGAGCGGCTGTCTTGTGGCGCTTCTCTTTGATTGGAGCGGTGGTTAGGTAGTGCTGCTCTCTGATTGGAGCGGCGGTTAGGTAGTGCTGCTCTCTGATTGGAGCGGCGGTTAGGTAGTGCTGCTCTCTGATTGGATAGAGCAGCTGTCCTTCCTTTTTGTGTTTTCACTTATAGAGAAGCCTCTTTCCTATAACTCGGGGAGCAGCGAGGCGGAGCGTCCTCACAAATCCGGCACTTATCATTATCTCCCTTTAATCCTGCACGGTTTACCGGCGTCACATGACATGGATCTGCCACCACGAGCCGCGTCTTCTGCGGAGCCGCGTCACATTTTACCAGATTTATCTTTCTTAATTAGGAGACTTTGATCCGCGCAACTGATGGAAGGAAATGCGGAAATGAGCGGCTTATTAGAATCTTCTCCAATCACATTAAACTCATTATTTTTGCTTTTCTGCAGTGAAACAAGAAGCTGGAACCAGTGATAGAAAAAATGAATCGGCGGCGGGGTCTGGCAGCCGCTTATCTCCGCTTCTTATTGAAATATGTGGTCTGTTTATGAGGCTCCAGGACCAGCTCCTATCCATAACCTCGCTCGGTTAAAGGGCCGTGTGCAGTCCTATGTAAATAGAGGTTGAACGAGGGTCCGCTCATCACTAGTCCCCATAAATCAAGAAACATGGGAGATCAACATAGCGCGACCTTCCTGCCATATACTCCGAACCAAAAACTCCAATACCATGTGAATCGAGCCCTCAGGCAGAGTGAGGGCGCCCCCTGTTTATTCCACCTATGTAGGTTCCTCCGGACTCGTGGTCGGTCAGTCGACTCTCTTTAGGGTCTTATAATTGAAGTCACCATACAAGTCAGTGGATCAATATAAAGCACTAATCAAGAGTCAGCAAGGGTGAACACCGCATAAAGCAAGAAATGAAGGCTCCTCTGTGATCAGAGACTCCTACCCCGAACTGCTGGAGTCAGGGTGGGGGTCAGGAGATTTCCAGGGACAATGTGCTGTCGGTTCGCGCTGCCACAGAAAACGTGATCGAAGGCTTCAAGTTATATCACATTTAGTCGATCCATCCAACGCGTTTCAGAGCTGCTGTGCTCCTTCATCAGGGAGTGTATATGAAGGGATTTCTGAGGAACTGGTCATGAACTAAAGACTATAGGACCAATGGACGTAGATCGGACTTTTTATAGCATGGAGCACTGTTTACATCAATATTAATTTTGTGTTTTATTAGAGATTTGCTTTCTTGTCATTTTAAGATACATAATTTGAAAGGGGAAAGGGGATGCACCAGAGAGTCACTTCCAGCCTGCTTTCATAGACTATAATGCAAAAAGGTCTATTTTACCATCCATTGTCCTGCATCTGGTCGGGGGATTGTGATTTTTTTTGGTTCTTCCCTTTGCAGAGGGGCCAGAGACTTCATTGAATTTCTTTTACTCTTTGAATTGAATGTACCTGATGGTTAAGGGAGCTGATTCCAAGCAAAGGCAGAAAAATAGAAGATATGTGTTTGGGGAACGTTTGTTGGTGCTGTGAATTGGGAGGGAGAGGATCAGTGCTGAGACCAGATCTTGAAGCTTATGGATGGACTATAAAGTTTGGAGCTGGATACATGTGCTATGGTCGTGATACCCATCATTTGGAGATGCATAGGTTGTGACTGTATATCAGACTATATCAGCAAGAGGTACATAAGCTGTGGGCCAACCAAGAGTTGGGGGACAGTGGATATCATCTGGTATGGGGACATTGCATTGTGGCCAAGTGCTGAAATACCATGTACAGATTTAAATAAAATTTGTTGAATTGTTAACCTGCCTAAATGATTATTACAACCCACAACTTCAGAAGTTCACAGGGTTAAAATGTAAACCCCATCCTAAAAATAAAATGCAAAGAAATGCAAGGCAGGAACATGACCAAAAATCCTGCACCCGTAACAGGGCGCGACATCACTGTGGTGAAGATGGATGTAAAACGTATATATATGTTCTCATTCTGGTATATATATCCCCCATCCTGGTATATATGTTCCTATTCTGGTATATATGTCCCCCATCCTAATATATATGCCCCTATCCTGGTATATATACCTTATCTTGGTATATAGTTCCCCCATCCTGGTATATATATCCCCTATCATGGTACAAGGTCCCCCATGCTGGTATATATTATCCCCATCCTGGTGTATATATCCCCCATTCTGGTATATATGATCCCTCATCCTGGTGTATATATCCCCCATCCTGGTACATATGACCCCCCATCCTGGTATATATGATCCCCCATCTTGGTATATATCCCCCATCCTGGTATATATGACCCCCCATCCTGGTATATATGATCCCCCATCCTGGTACATAGTTCACCCTGGACCCACCATGACTTACCAAGGGGGGAGTTGCGGACGTGGAGTGGGGTGCCGGGGACAGGTTTCATGGGGCCAAAGGTGGGGCAAAGCTGCAGAACCAAAGCTGTGGGGGGTTGTGTTGGTGGCGTGCAGTGGGCATTTTATAAGTGCCTGGATTCATTCCCGAGCTGCAACTGGTTGAGACTTATAGAAAATGGCCGTGGATCTCCATTTGCGCATGCGCTTCCTCTGCAGCCATTTTCTGTAAGTCTCAACCTCTAGCAACCAGTTACAGCTCAGGAATTAATCCAGGCACTTAGATAATGGCGGTGCCCACGGCACGCCGCAGCTGCGACCCCTCAAAACCCCCCACAGCTCCGGTCCGGAAGCTTTGCCCCCCACCCTCCATGGACCTGTGAAACCTGCCTCCTGCGCCCCGCTCCACCGCCATCTGTAGTCTGCAGGTCTGGTATCTACTGCTGTCCGGTCACTGTATGGCGGTAATATCAGCTCTGGTCATTTTTATTAACCCCGTCACTGCCTGAGGGGGTCTCCTATATAATTGGGGTTATTATGATCATGTGACTGAGATGTAGGGGTCGCTCAGAGGAGTTTAACCCCTTCCCACCCATGCTGATCCCAGTGCGGAGTCTCGCTCTTTCCATCTATCAGATGTCGCCGGTTGACATCCAGTAAACAGAATTTTTCATGACAATATAATCCGGATGGGGGAAGATGACGGCTCCTCCTCACTGACATCTGGAAGTTGTGTTATAGTTTATTACACTAAGTGATACATTAAGATTTACAGAGTTCTCTACCTCCAGATCCTCCAGACTGTAAACTCCTGCCGACTCTATAAAAAATACATCATCTCCGTGAGCCGCGCGCCGAAACATGTTGTACCCAGGTAATTATCACAGCGGGCGGCCAATCACTGCACACCATTCATGGGACGTAAATAAGGCACAGTATAGAAAGCTGCGGGGGAGGGGAGCGCCAGATCTCGCTGGAAGCCGCTGGGAGGAAGTTTATAGAATGTTATGGAATGTATTATAATATGTTACATTGTATCATCAGTTCACCAATATTGTATCTTTACTAAGAAGACAGAGCCTGAACAAAGGAGGTCAGTGCTGTCATTACCCCAAACTAGAAGGATAAAACCCCCGGGTCTTTCTATGAGATTTTTTTCTTCTCTACGACATCCATAAAAAAACCATCAATATCAACCACTGGGTGTCCCTGTATACAAACGCCTAGTGGGGACTGCAGACAGGATCTTATCATGTATCTCTGTATACAGGGAGCTCCCCCTAGTGGTGACTGCAGACAGGATCTTATCATGTATCTCTGTATACAGGGAGCTCCCCCTAGTGGTGACTGCAGACAGGATCTTATCATGTATCTCTGTATACAGGGAGCTCCCCCTAGTGGTGACTGCAGACAGGATCTTATCATGTATCTCTGTATACAGGGAGCTCCCTCTAGTGGTGACTGCAGACAGGATCTTATCATGTATCTCTGTATACAGGGAGCTCCCCCTAGTGGTGACTGCAGACAGGATCTTATCATGTATCTCTGTATACAGGGAGCTCCCTCTAGTGGTGACTGCAGACAGGATCTTATCATGTATCTCTGTATACAGGGAGCTCCCCCTAGTGGTGACTGCAGACAGGATCTTATCATGTATCTCTGTATACAGGGAGCTCCCCCTAGTGGTGACTGCAGACAGGATCTTATCATGTATCTCTGTATACAGGGAGCTTCCCCTAGTGGTGACTGCAGACAGGATCTTATCATGTATCTCTGTATACAAGGAGCTCCCCCTAGTGGTGACTGCAGACAGAATGTCATCATGTATCTCTGTATACAGGGAGCTCCCCCTAGTGGTGACTGCAGACAGGATCTTATCATGTATCTCTATATACAGGGAGCTCCCCCTAGTAGTGACTGCAGAGAGGATCTTATCATGTATCTCTGTATACAGGGAGCTCCCCCTAGTGGTGACTGCAGACAGAATGTCATCATGTATCTCTGTATACAGGGAGCTCCCCCTAGTGGTGACTGCAGACAGGATCTTATCATGTATCTCTGTATACAGGGAGCTCCCCCTAGTAGTGACTGCAGAGAGGATCTTATCATGTATCTCTGTATACAGGGAGCTCCCCCTAGTGGTGATGGCAGACAGGATCTTATCATGTATCTCTGTATACAGGGAGCTCCACCTAGTGGTGACTGCAGACAGGATCTTATCATGTATCTCTGTATACAGGGAGCTCCCCCTAGTGGTGACTGCAGACAGGATCTTATCATGTATCTCTGTATACAGGGAGCTCCCCCTAGTGGTGACTGCAGACAGGATCTTATCATGTATATCTGTATACAGGGAGCTCCCCCTAGTGGTGACTGCAGACAGGATCTTATCATGTATCTCTGTATACAGGGAGCTCCCCCTAGTGGTGATTGCAGACAGAATCTTATCATGTATCTCTATATATGGAGCTCCCCCTAGTGGTGACTGCAGACAGGATCTTATCATGTATCTTTGTATACAGGGAGCTCCCCCTAGTGGTGGCTGCAGACAGGATCTTATCATGTATCTCTGTATACAGGGATCTCCCCTAGTGGTGACTACAGACAGGATCTTATCATGTATCGCTATATACAGGGAGCTCCCCCTAGTAGTGACTACAGACAGAATCATATCATGTATCTCTATATACAGGGGGACCCCCTAGTGGTGACTGCAGACAGGATCTTATCATGTATCTCTGTATACAGGGGGACCCCCTAGTGGTGACTGCAGACAGAATCTTACCATGTATCCCTGTATACAGGGAGCTCCCCCTAGTGGTGACTGCAGACAAGATCTTATCATGTATCTCTGTATACAGGGAGCTCCCCCTAGTGGTGGCTGCAGACAGAATCTTATCATGTATCTCAGTATACAGGGAGCTCCCCCTAGTGGTGACTGCAGACAGGATCTTATCATATATCTATGTATACAGGGAGCTCCCCCTAGTGGTGACTGCAGACAGGATCTTATCATGTATCTCTATATACAGAGAGTTCCCCCTAGTGGTGACTGCAGACAGGATCTTATCATGTATCTCTGTATACAGGGAGCTCTCCCTAGTGGTGACTGCAGACAGAATCTTATCATTTATCTCTGTATACAGAGAGTTCCCCCTAGTGGTGACTGCAGACAGGATCTTATCATGTATCTCTGTATACAGGGAGCTCCTCCTAGTGGTGACTGCAGACAGAATGTTATCATGTATCTATGTATACAGGGAGCTCCCCCTAGTGGTGGCTGCAGACAGGATCTTATCATGTATCTCTGTATACAGGGAGCTCCCCTAGTGGTGACTGCAGACAGAATCTTATCATGTATCTATGTATACAGGGAGCTCCCCCTAGTGGTGGCTGCAGATAGGATCCTCTTGTCTACCTTTTATGGAGATTCTGGTGTATTTAGATAATTTTTGGTTGTGATATTCTTTTATTTTACCACTGTTCTGTGTATCTTTCTTTTCCATCATTACCGTTACTGATAAATCCGCGGATGAAATCTTCGCGCAGAGGCTGGTGTCATTCATCAAGCCTCCGTCCGTGTGACCTGTCAGGGGAGGACCCCCCTCATCACAGGAGAATGTCATCATCTCATCTGATACTTTGTAGCATCATCTTTCTGTTGTCATTTTTCCTTATATAAAGCGGCCAAATGATGAAAGAAAAAATTCTAATATTTGACTTTGATAAATGACGGCGTCCGGCAGCAGACAGGAAACCTCGGCTGTTCCATTGTGATGTTGATGAATGTCCTGAGCTGTAATGGACACGATGCCGACCGCCACTTCTGGGAATCGGGTCTCAATGTCGTCCCTAATATACGGGGAATTGAGGGTCCAAGCGGTTTATTAAATAATAACAAATATAGAAAATATTAAAATGCAAAAATAATTTAAAAAAATATTAAAAACAAACATTTTTATATATAAAAATAAATCAATTGTTTACATTATTGTAAAAAAAATATAAAAATTAATAATTTGTATTATTTTTTAGTTTTTCTGCTAAATACAAAATATCAGTTTCATCCATGTAAAATGAAGGATGTGATTTATGGGCGAAGCAAGTATAGAATAAAGACGAGACCTGCGGGGGCCGGCATCCACCAATCTGGGGAGTGAAGAGATTGTGCAGGGTTCACATTAGTCTGGACTGGACACATTGTAGCAAACTGCACAGCACTAAAATATAATTAATGTAACAGTTTGAATAGGGCTGACACTAGGAGTTTCAAGGCCCCTCACTGGCTACATTTTGGGGCCCCACTGAGACTCCCACAGAAGAGGTGAGGGAGCGGGGCCCAGAGGAGATTGAAAGGAGAGGGGGCTGTAGAAGAGGTGACAGGGCGTAGCTCAGATTAGATTGGGGCCCACCCTCTCTCATGTCAATCTCCTCGGGCCCCTCACAGCAGTCAGAGCAGTCATGCCCTGATGGCGGCCCTCAGTTTGAATATAAACATTTAGTTTCTATTCACACACAGCAAGCACAGATCTTACACATGAAATCCTCGCTTCTGACTTGCACATATATTAGGTTTTAATGCGGCAAAGCTGAATATTTTACATTAAAATCTTATGAGTAAAACTAAAGTCACATGTATGACTGGAGACCAGTCAGGAAAAAACACCAGAAAAATGATCTGCTGGCACTTGTAGTTCCCCAACAGCTGGAGGGAGGGGAGTTACAGAATGATTTCCCTGTACTGCACAGTGACCCCTGCAGGCCAGGGAGATGTACTACACCAGGAGAACAGCACGCGGATTTACCAGACATTTATCATCACAGATTTCTAGTTAACATCAGATTCACCAACAGCGAAGAAGATCGTAAGAAATCTGCAGATTTACAGGCAAATTAGAAATGAGACACAGATGGCGGAAGGTTTATAGAGAAATAAAAGTCACTCAACAAACACTAAATCACAGGAAAGAGGGGAAATATCAGATGAGAGAAGTATGAGACCCCCCAGAGATATCACTGTGTTATGTGTGGTGTTACATAGGACTGCAGGTGACATCTACTACACTATCTGTACTCAGAGCTATCACTGTGTTATCTGTGGTGTTACATAGGACTGCAGGTGACATCTACTACACTATCTGTACTCAGAGATATCACTGTGGTATCTGTGGTGTTACATAGGACTGCAGGTGACATCTACTACATTATCTGTACTCAGAGATATCACTGTGGTATCTGTGGTGTTACATAGGACTGCAGGTGACATCTACTACATTATCTGTACTCAGAGATATCACTGTGTTATCTGTGGTGTTACATAGGACTGCAGGTGACATCTACATTATCTGTACTCAGAGATATCACTGTGTTATCTGTGGTGTTACATAGGACTGCAGGTGACATCTACATTATCTGTACTCAGAGATATCACTGTGTTATCTGTGGTGTTACACAGGACTGCAGGTGACATCTACTACATTATCTGTACTCAGAGATATCACTGTGTTATCTGTGGTGTTACATAGGACTGCAGGTGACATCTACTACATTATCTGTACTCAGAGATATCACTGTGTTATCTGTGGTGTTACATAGGACTGCAGGTGACATCTACTACATTATCTGTACTCAGAGATATCACTGTGTTATCTGTGGTGTTACATAGGACTGCAGGTGACATCTACTACATTATCTGTACTCAGAGATATCACTGTGGTATCTGTGGTGTTACATAGGACTGCAGGTGACATCTACTACATTATCTGTACTCAGAGATATCACTGTGTTATCTGTGGTGTTACATAGGACTGCAGGTGACATCTACATTATCTGTACTCAGAGATATCACTGTGTTATCTGTGGTGTTACACAGGACTGCAGGTGACATCTACTACATTATCTGTACTCAGAGATATCACTGTGTTATCTGTGGTGTTACATAGGACTGCAGGTGACATCTACTACATTATCTGTACTCAGAGACATCACTGTGTTATCTGTGGTGTTACATAGGACTGCAGGTGACATCTACTACATTATCTGTACTCAGAGATATCACTGTGTTATCTGTGGTGTTACATAGGACTGCAGGTGACATCTACTACATTATCTGTACTCAGAGATATCACTGTGTTATCTGTGGTGTTACATAGGACTGCAGGTGACATCTACATTATCTGTACTCAGAGATATCACTGTGTTATCTGTGGTGTTACATAGGACTGCAGGTGACATCTACTACATTATCTGTACTCAGAGATATCACTGTGTTATCGGTGGTGTTACATAGGACTGCAGGTGACATCTACTACATTATCTGTACTCAGAGAGATATCACTGTGTTATCTGTGGTTTTACATAGGACTGCAGGTGACATCTACTACATTATCTGTACTCAGAGATATCACTGTGTTATCTGTGGTGTTACATAGGACTGCAGGTGATATCTACTACATTATCTGTACTCAGAGATATCACTGTGTTATCTGTGGTGTTACATAGGACTGCAGGTGACATCTAGTACACTATCTGTGGTGTTACATAGGACTGCAGCCATGATCTATAATTACCCCCAGTCTCCATTATTCCGTCTTGTTGATGGACTGTAAGTGAAGCGTCCTGACAGGTTCTCCGGATCTCCTGACGTCGGGTCGCTGCTCCCCGCGGTCGTGCACCTGGCCAGAGCTGGTGTCATCCAATTATCCTGATGTAGATGAGCGGTTCAGGGGTCTCCGCCGCTCGCAGTCCCGCGTGGAGTTGTAGTTATGGCGGCTGATGGGAAATGAGTTTTACAGAGAAGATTTTAATTATTTCATATTATTGTCTGGATGATGAAGATGAGAAGTGACGGATTAGAAGTTTCCTCTGAGGATCCGCAGATACAACGAGCAACACGGACGAAGTCTGCCGCCAACAGAGGAGATACAGAGAAAGTCCAGCTGACGCCGACACCCGAGAGGGACAACCCTGGCCCCCCGATAATGAACCAAGTGGGGGACCTGCTGCTGCCGGACCGGCTCATCCCACTGAACACCCAAACTCCCTACTCGTGGGCAGGACACTACTCAGACAACACAATCGTAAGGCTTCATTGTATCCCCAACAGTCAAAGGCACATAACCAAGCACAACACACAATGTAACAGGTAACAGTCTCACCCTTTCACTGGCTCACCAGGGATTACAATATTTGGGGCTTCCAAAGCCATATACCGGTAGGCTGGGGTCCCATTTGGAACTCACAATCCGGTAACCACATCAATTACCGGATCCTGTATTGCCATGAGCCTTCACATTTGGCATCACATTGCAGATCAGTGGCCCGGAGCGAGGGCCCTGCTGCACGCATGCTGAGGAGCGGGGGGGGGTAGGGGTGCTGGCGGCCGTCGGCGAGAGGACCAGGGAGGGGGTGCTGGCGGCCATTGGCCGTCTGCGAAGAGCGGGAGCCGGTTTTTGCTGATGCGGCTCTCCTACCTGCGCTGCTGAGCGGCCATATACATTTCTAGGAGCCTGGAAGGCGGGACGGCAGAGGAGAGGAGGGACATAATCAGGCAAGGGAAGCAGGAAGCTTCCCTTGCCTGGCCCTCCTCTCCTCTGACATCAGGTTACGGGGGTCGGCTGGGGGCCCCCCTGCAGGTTTGAGGGGCCCCCTAGCCGGTCGGGGCCCTGATGCAGCTGAACCAGCTGCGCCATGGTAGGTCCGCCCCTGTTGCAGATCTTTATCCAGTAATGGATCCAGATCTGCAATGAGAAAACATTGTGGCACCAAAAACCGGATCGGTACCGTAAGGTGTACCGGACCCGATTGCCATAGGCGGCCATTATAAAAATAACGGATCTGGTTTTTCAACCTCTCCAAAAAATGCAGCATGCATGATTTTTACCGCAGGCTGCAAAACCGGATGCGGTAACCGGATTGCATTAAGTGCAATCCAGTTTTTCTATTGCGGCCTATGGCTGCTGATCCAGTTTTGAAAAGAAAACTGCAAATGTGACCCTAGCCTTACTCCAGTCCAGCAGCACCCCAGTTTTGGTGGGCACCCACCAAGAAAGTAATAGCGACCAGCTTAAGAAGCTGACCGATCACAGCAAAGTCTGTATCCATGTGGCCGAATTGTCTCAACCTGGGTATCTTCCTTAAGTAGTCTCTGATATTCCAGCCGAATCCTAGAATCCTAGACAAATTGGCTGGAATTCAAGCCACATCTTCATAATTCTCCTCTCAGTCTCCTTGATGCCTGAGTCTCTGATAGAGGGGGTGAGGTAATTTACATTAAATTAGCAATACACAAAATCGGAAAATGGGGTTCCGGACTGACTAGCAAGAAGCAATGTCTTGGCAAACATAAGACAACCAACAATTTGGCCAATAGTCTGGCCAAATTAAGAACATTAATCCCCGGCATGCACTGAGAAAAGCTGTGTCTTTACAACGTCTACACGAGCGGCCGAGGCTGGAGGAGTGCTTGCTACAAATGTTGCAGTTTTGTAACTCTTTGGCCTCTTATCTTTTTGCAGGTGAAGTCTGCAAATAATCGTCCTCTTTTCCTAGATTGGAAGGACACAGGTAGTGGCCAACAAGACGCCATGACACCCATCACATCATTGCCCAGAGCTCCCAGAATCCTTTGCAGTATACTGTGATTTACCCTCTCCCGTTCCATCACTGTAGGGGGTGCAGAGATCCGGGTCTTTGCGGGGACCAATCTTTCCGGATTAGAACCTTTCATGGCTCGTTAGAACTGAGACCTCAATTCCTCTACGACACGTCGGACTTTCAGAAGCCCCAAGTGTGAAGGAAGTGACATCTCCGTCCATGAGGCATGGTGCGGAGGGGGTCGTCAGAGGGGTCATGAAGGGGGTTTATAATATGCTTTAGGGGCCACCGTGGCTTGAATGAACCCTCCAGATGGTTTTCCTTTCTAGCCCCCCATTCATAGTTATGTGCCCAGGCCATATATTATTATATGTGGCGATCGCTGTCTTCATTCCTCCTGCATTGATGGCGCCTGCTCTCTCCATCACAGGAGGAGACAATGACACAAGATTTGTCCCATCTACTACCCAGGGACGATGCCCCCTGTACGCTGCCCCCAGACGATATTCCCCCGGATGATGCTCCTGGACAATGCTCCTCCTAGACAATGCCCTCCAGCTTGATGCCCCCCTGGATGATGCCTGCCAGATGACGCCCCCTTGGACAATGTCCCCCCTCTACACCCCAATGCCCCCCGGCTGATGCCCCCTCTACACCCTTGGACGATGCCCTTTAAAAGATGCCCCCCAGAATCCTTCTCATCCCACATAAGTAGCCTGTGAACACGAGAAGCCTATATACCAGGGGGGCCGCGGGGGCCGCTGTCACGTATCACTCACTTACACCCAGTAATCAGTAAAAGGCAAGAAAAATGTGTCAGCGGCGAGAGACCTGGAGCAGAACGCAACAGCCCCGGCTCCTGATCAATTGGTCGAGTCTGAGAAACTTTATCACATTATTCACAAAGTGGCCAAAATAACCATCATTAATCTGCTTGATGCGCGACTCCTGGAGGAGAGCGCCGCTTAACTACCCGGAAAGAATAGATGAACGCCGGCAACGGGAAAAGCGGGGAAAGACTCTGCAGCCAACAGCGAGGAACAAAGCTATGCAGTCAGAAAGGAGGAATGTGGGGGCTGCACTGGAATCAGCCACCAGGGGGCACCATAAATACTAGATACACTACATGGAGAAAAGTATTTGACCCCCTGCCCCCCACATTCACCTCCGGGGGCTTCACTGTCCTCATCCATATCCATAGACATTAATATGGAGAAAAGTATGTACCCTAACCTCCCCCCCCACACACATCCACCTCCGGGGGCTTCTCCTTAATGGAATCGTCTATAAGTAAAAGTTCATATCCAGGGAGGGCTGGAAACAGTGTAGTCTCTTAGAACAAGCCCAGAACTGGATGCAGTGCCGAGCAGCAAAATGCAAAGTCCTGAACAGTTCAGAGCTCTGCAACTGCACTTACATAAACTTAACTGAATGGCCGCAGCAGAGCTTTTTAGAGACAAACAGGCTTACGTGAAGCCGGGCAGGTTGGTAAAAACTGAAGCAGGATCAAACTCCAGACAGTGCAAGTTGATGTAGCAAGACGAACTGGAAACAGGTGGAGATTAGCTGGGCTTCAGACTGCAGAGAAGCTGGGAAGAGCCGGACCAGAGTAGCTGGTGAAGGAGCACAAACTTGAGATGCACAAAAGAGCCAGAGATCCAAGCAAAATACTCAAGCAAGGTCTGGAAGATGGGCCGGAACTTATATAGGCAAGAAAGCAGGAACACATGGACAGGAATGAGGTAGCAGACGCCATTTTGTAGTAGACACAAGGGTAATCTGAAGAGCAGGAATCCTGACACCCTGACTCCTCCATCAGACGCTATGATGTCATCCTGACCCGGAGGTTCGTGCAGTCGGGGCTTCAGAGATTCAGCTCTCAGTTTGACAACTCTCTTGGAGAATGCCCAAATCCCACCATGGGTGACCCAGCGGATGGCTGCATTAGGCAGTATGACGGCGCTCCTTGTTGGTTGCCCCACCTGCCCCCATCACCCCCTGCCCCAGATCCACCCCAGAGAATTCAGAGTACAGGGGTGTACAAAGCACAGGAGACATCCGGAGAAAGAAGGGCATACCGGGCACCAGGCTGTGGCAACACTTCACATGACAATATCTCCATGACCACCAGGGGCGTAACTACAACAGGTGCAGGGGCTGCAATCGCACCCAGGCCCTGGAGCCTAGGGGGCCCCAAAGGTCCATTTGGCCTATAGAAAAAGACTAATGTTATTAAAGATTTGCAATAATTGTGGGCCCCGTTGCAGCTTTTACATTAGGGCCAATGAGCTTCTAGTTACACCACTGGCGACCACTACATAGTCGGAATGATGAAACCCATAAGTGGTGACAAGTCTAAGTAGATAACCTCCACACTTGGTGAGATTGGGTGGTGGGACCCCCGTGGTGTCCTCTGTGCCCCCCGTGCTGCCTGTCTATGTGGTGGGGCTTTGTAGACCCTTCCTTTGGCGCTCTGGCCGGATGACTTCAGTGCACGGCCCCCTTCCCCCGCTCGCCGGTGTTGTTCGCTAACCCTCGGATTTTACATTTTCACATCTATAATTGTCCTTTTGTGCCGAGTCCTGGAATTATTGTTATTTTTGGACGAACATCTGAATTCCTCCCTCTTTTATGGAGTCCATGATAAATTTTCCCGGCTCCCTGGTTACAAGTCGCTACATTTGTAAAACTACTTAATCTGACCGCACAAAATGAGTGAGCGCAGCAGATTTATTGTGAGCCGCCCTCCGGCGTCCTCTGCAGGTTCTGATACATCACGTTACCATCAGTCTCAACTCGCCTGATCCAAACTGCCAAACATAGATCCCTGTCCTGACTCTGGGGGATCCAGAAGAGAGTTACGGATCTCAGAGGATCCATCATACCTGGCTTCATGGAGCATCCACTCTTACCATGACTCCTACCCTGACTCTAGCCCTGACCCCGGCCATGACTCCCCTGCCCTGACTCCCCTGCCCTGACTCCCCTGCCCTGACTCCCCCACCCTGACTCCCCTGCCCTGACTCCCCTGCCCTGACTCCCCCACCCTGACTTTCCTGCCCTGACTCCCCTGCCCTGACTCCCCCACCCTGACTTTCCTGCCCTGACTCCCCTGCCCTGACTCCCCCACCCTGACTTTCCTGCCCTGACTCCCCTGCCCTGACTCCCCCACCCTGACTCCGCTGCCCTGACTCCCCTGCCCTGACTCCCCCACCCTGACTCCGCTGCCCTGACTCCCCTGCCCTGACTCCCACCCTCAGTAACGCTGTAAAGAAAGCAAGCGCAAATAGGGTCTTATCGTTTAAAGGTTAGACGGCTTTGAAACCGTGATGGACACTGCTCACCTTGTAAAGTTGTGTAACATACAACCAGTATAGTAGGCATACAATGGCGGCTGCTGCTGGACCCACACTTCCACTGCAATGTGGTCAACAATATGGAGATTTCCAGGGACAATGTGCTGTCGGTCCGCGCTGCCACAGGAAACACGTAATCGAAGGCTTCAAGTTATATCACATTTATTGGATCCATCCAACGCGTTTCAGAGCTGCTGTGCTCCTTCATCAGGGAGAGTCTACCTTCAACATACCCATATGACATGGGCTGGAAGGAGCGCCTGATATATGCCCTATGGGCTACATATTCATTCTCCTAACAAGAATCAGAATAAAAAAAACTATCAAAAAATGTTTGTGCTGCAAATATCTCAATAAACCATCAACTCATCCCTCAAAAATCAAGTGTTCACCGGACACTGTAGGCAGAAATACAGGAAAATTAAAAAATATCTATATAAATCTGGTATCGCTGTAATGTCATTGAGGAATAAAGCCGCCTAATCTCTTATACACGGTGAACGGCATAAAAATAAATAAATGCAATTATTGCCCTGCTGCTAATGTGTTCATTCTGCCGCCCAAGGATTGTGGTCAGGCGCGGCTCATATCTATCCTGAGCTGAGCACTGAGCTCTTACACTGGGGTGTGCGAGTAAATCTGTGATACAAGATTCAGACGGAACCCCTGATTGAAGATCCCCTACACATGCCCCTGCAGTTCTGCCTGTGCCCCACCATCCTGTCCTTGCCCCTGCAGTTCTGCCTGTGCCCCACCATCCTGTCCTTGCCCCTGCAGTTCTGCCTGTGCCCCACCATCCTGTCCTTGCCCCTGCAGTTCTGCCTGTGCCCCACCATCCTGTCCTTGCCCTGCCGTTCTGCCCGTGCCCCACCATCTGTCCTTGCCCCTGCAGTTCTGCCCGTGCCCCACCATCTGTCCTTGCCCTGCCATTCTGCCCGTGCCCCACCATCTGTCCTTGCCCCCGCCGTTCTGCCCGCGCCCCACTAGACTGTCCTTGCCCCCGCCGTTCTGCCCGCGCCCCACTAGACTGTCCTTGCCCCCGCCGTTCTGCCCGTGCCCCACCATCTGTACTTGCCCTGCCGTTCTGCCCGTGCCCCACCATCCTGTCCTTGCCCTGCCGTTCTGCCCGTGCCCCACCATCCTGTCCTTGCCCCCGCCGTTCTGCCCGTGCCCCACTATCTGTACCTGCCCTGCCGTTCTGCCCGTGCCCCACTAGACTGTCCTTGCCCCCGCCGTTCTGCCCATGCCCCACCATCTGTACTTGCCCTGCCGTTCTGCCTGTGCCCCACTATCCTGTCCTTGCCCCGCCTTTCTGCCCTTGCTCCACCATCCTGTCCTTGCCCCCGCCGTTCTGCCCGTGCCCCACTATCCTGTCCTTGCCCCGCCTTTCTGCCCGTGCCCCACCATCCTGTCCGTGCCCCCACCATTTAGCCTGTGCCCCCGCCTTCCTGCCTGTGCCATGGTACTGCTGTCCTGCCTGTGCCCTTGCCGTCCTGCCCATTCCCCTGCCATCCTTTCCACACACCCACTGTTCTGCCCATACCTACTGTGTTGCCTCTGCCCTCGCTGTCCTGCCTGTGCCCCCAAAACTCTGCCTTTTCCCCTGCTGTTTGCCTGTCCTCTCTCTGTCCTGCCTGTGCCCCCTCCATTCTTCCCGTGCCTCTCGCTATGTTGCCTGTTCCCCAGTCGTTCTGCCTTTTCCCCCGCCATTTTGCTCTTCCCCTCTCTGTCCTGCCTGTGCCCCCACCTTCTGCCTATGCCCCCACCATGTCACCTGTGCCCCAGCCTTTCTGCCCTTCCCCTCTCTGTGCCCCCTGGCCTGTGCCCCCGCCGTTCTGCCTATGCCCCCACCATGTCACCTGTGCCCCAGCCTTTCTGCCCTTCCCCTCTCTGTGCCCCCTGGCCTGTGCCCCCACCCCACTGTCCTGCCTGTGCCCCCGCCGTTCTGCCTATGCCCCCACCATGTCACCTGTGCCCCAGCCTTTCTGCCCTTCCCCTCTCTGTGCCCCCTGGCCTGTGCCCCCACCCCACTGTCCTGCCTGTGCCCCCGCCGTTCTGCCTATGCCCCCCACCATGTCACCTGTGCCCCAGCCTTTCTGCCCTTGCCCTCTCTGTGCCCCCTGGCCTGTGCCCTCGCCGTTCTACCTATGCCCCCACCATGTCACCTGTGCCCCAGCCTTTCTGCCCTTCCCCTCTCTGTGCCCCCTGGCCTGTGCCCCCACCCCACTGTCCTGCCTGTGCCCCCGCCGTTCTGCCTATGCCCCCCACCATGTCACCTGTGCCCCAGCCTTTCTGCCCTTCCCCTCTCTGTGCCCCCTGGCCTGTGCCCTCGCCGTTCTACCTATGCCCCCACCATGTCACCTGTGCCCCAGCCTTTCTGCCCTTCCCCTCTCTGTGCCCCCACCCCACTGTCCTGCCTGTGCCCCCGCCGTTCTACCTATGCCCCCACCATGTCACCTGTGCCCCAGCCTTTCTGCCATTCCCCTCTCTGTGCCCGCACCCCACTGTCCGGCCTGTGCTCCCGTCACCCTTTAGCCTAAAGCCCATAGCTCACTGCTGTACAACATTTTTTTATTGTATTTCCATCTTATGACCGCTGATCTGGTTGAGCGGCGCTGGGCCATGTGCACACCGCCATGTTGGCCCCCGCCCTGCCCCAGCACCACTGAATAGATAGGTAATGGATATTTCTACACTCCCACCACTCTGCTCTCCTCCGGTCTTAGCATTATTCCTACATAAGATTTGATTGCTTCCATTGGATAATCAGCGGGTAGATATCCCTCTCCTCCTCCTCCGCTCTTCTAATAATTACATCCGAGGCTCCGGCTTCTATACGAGGATGGTGAGCCGGGAATCGCTCATCTCTTCATTATGAAAGGGACATAATTGGTTAAATCCTTCTCCGTCCTTCTAATGACCGATGAGGACATAAAAAGTAAAAGTTATCAGGACACAGAAGTGAAGTCGTCGTCATTCTGTGCGGATAGAAGAGTTGAGGCTATAGAAGAGACCCCTCTAACAGGGGCCCGCGTGAATCACAGGGGGCCCAATGGGGCTCTTGTTACGGTCTATGTCTCAAGGACAGGCCGGTCCCCCCCCCCCCCGCTGTAAAACCTCCTACCATCCTGGAGAGCACGGATAGGGGTCCGACCTTCCCATGGGCTACATCGAGGGAGTCGCTCTTCACCTCTAGGAAAAGTTAGAATTTGGTTGCTCCCAAATCATTGGTGCAGTCTGTGCAACTGAACCGGGGCCCATGAGGGTAGGGGGCCCACTTCTACCTCCAATGCAGGTTGGATTGTGCATTTTGATGAGGTCTTTGACTGTAAAGGGCCCGGATATTGTTTTTGCGCAGGGGCCCCCTTCTGTTTGTGTCCTCCAGTGGTTGTGTTCTGGATCGGTTAGTTGGGACATCAAAACTATGTCCCTCTGTTGCTTTCCAAATTATTAATAACAGGTGTCCGCGGACAATAACCGCACCTGACTCAAGTATGGGAGAAGTCTACGTTTATTGGGAAGCAAATAAAGTTCTACAGACAATCCTGGGGAATAAGATCATTAATTGGTTACAAAATATCAAACATAATTAATCATTGGTCACTAATAGCTGAGAGCTGATTGGATTATGCAAATCTATTCTAAAAAGTTATGTATTCTTGTACTTTTTCTGTAATTTGGTGTTATTGATCCATCACATTCCTTTATTATCTCATGTTATGGAACATCTTCCCTTGTTACCTAAACATTCTAGGCATTGGTAACACTCCCAGACCTGGTGGCCTTCACCGTTTGTCTACATAACAGTCTATGACTCGCAGTAAGCAATACTTGATATGAAATCCCTCACTACTTATTTCTCTTAAAGACAAGTACTTAAAGGGATACATAGATGCTAGATCTGCAGTACAATACATAGCACAGAGCTAGGAGCACAGAGGCAAATATTTGGATATTCTCATATACTCATTTCCATTTCAGTTGTTCCCATCATTTCTCGTCGATCATGAATGGAGACCGCAGAGGGGATGACAATAATCCCCAACTTTACAGATGATGGGGCCCTCGGTGGCCCTCGGGGTCCTCCTCGTCGCCTTCTTGTGAGGGCTTTGCTGATTGGATTCCTGGACGAGGTTTTTGTATTTCTGACAATGATCTTTTTCATGAGAAGATACAAAGTGTCCGGCGAGCAGCGCGGAGTCTGCGGCAGCTGCCAAGTGGCGGCATCATTTCCCCGTCAGTGGATGTGACAATTAGCTGCCACTTCCTGACATGTCGTTACGGGACGCTCCGTGGCTCCCGCCATTGACAGCTCTGCTGAGGCTGCTGTTCTCTGCACTGGTGGATGAAAATACACAAAATGTTCCGCAGCCGAGAAGATGAAAGCGGCAGAAATTCCACAACCTGATGGGAACAGGACAAAGAGTCACCGGAAGAAATCCGGAGTCACCCGAAAATCCTGCCATAGACGTCAATGGATCGGTCGCCTCCGCGTAACAAATCATCTATATACCTGAACTACAGGAGGAGAAACAAAAGGTCCACACACCGGGAGTCACTGGGGACACAGGCCGAAGAGGGCCCTGTACAAGAATAATATATGGGCCCCTGTGCAGGAACAATATATGGGCCCCTGTGAAAGCATAATATATGGGCCCCTGTGCAGGAACACTATATGGGCCCTGTGCAGGAACAATATGTGGGCCCCTGTGCAAGAATAATATATGGGCCCTGTGCAGGAACAATATATGGGCCCTGTGCAGGAACAATATATGGGCCCCTGTGCAGGAACAATATATGTCCCCCTGTGCAGGAACAATATATGTCCCCCTGTGCAGGAACACTATATGGGCCCTGTGAAAGCATAATATATGTCCCCCTGTGCAGGAACAATATATGGGCCCCTGTGCAGGAACAATATATGGGCCCCTGTGAAAGCATAATATATGGGCCCCCTGTGCAGGAACACTATATGGGCCCTTCACAGTCCAAGAGCTCATCAAAAGACACAATTCCACCTACTTTGGAGGTGCTAGTGGCCCCCTTTCCCTATTGGACCCCTGCACAGCTGCACAGGTTACAGAAATGATATGTCCCCCCCCTTGCTGGAAACTCTCACGTATATTCCCAAGCTGCTCAGAGCCTGTAATAAGTGATCGCCCGTAGCCAAGGTGCTACTCCTTGTTATCTAGGACATGTTAAGAAGCAACAGCATGGAGGACACCATACAGCAGTACTGAGCACTGTAACTATGAATCCAGCTCTGGGTGACATAAAGCACTTACTAGAAAGCAGACACATGAAGGACACTATACAGCAGTACTTTGCAGTGTAGCTGTGAGTCCAACATTGAGTGAGGTATACATTTAAAGCATCATAGAGAACATTATACAGCAGTACTGAATATTGCAACTGTGAATCCAGCTCCGGATGTAATAAAACACTTACTAGAAAGCAGAAGCATGGAGGACACTATACAGCAGTACTGAGCAGAGTAGCCGTGAGTCCAACACTGATGTAACATAAAATACTTGAAAGAAGCTACAGCAGGGAGTACAATATGTAGTCATATTCAATATATAAGTGAATACAGCAATGTAGGCTAAGCAGTTACCACAAAAACATGATACACATTTTACATTAATACTGCGCAGTGTAACTGTAAAATCAGCATTAAGGTAACTAATTTCCAAATATCAGAAGTACCAAGGAGGGCAATACACACCAGTGCTGAACAGATAGCTGTGAGTCCAGTACTGGGTGAGATAGAGCACTTACTAGAAAGCAGCAGCATGGATGACATTGTACAGCAGTACTGCGCAGTGTAGCTGTGAATCCAGAACTGGATAAGATTAACACTTACTAGAAGACAGCAGCATGGTGGTCATTATACAGCTATATTGAGCAGTGTAACTGTGATTGCAGTACTGTGATGGGATAAACACTTACTAGAAAGCAGCAGCAACATGGAGGACATTGTACAGCTATACTGAGCAGTGTAACTGTGAATCCAGTTGTGTAAGTAAAATATTAGAAACCATCAGCATGGAGGTCAATGGATCTAACCCTGATTGTTTCCTCATCATTTGCTCCTGATTTTTCTATAGTTGTAGTGGGGGGAGGGGGGTTCTGGAGGGTTCTACATCTCACTAAGAATCATAGGACCCTCTGATCCTGTGACCCTCGCACAGATAGTAGGTGTTGGGATTTGCTGTTTCATGGTGGCACCGTTGGATCTTCGGCGCAGTGACCGGACCCGGTGTCTCCGGGGGACAGACAGGTGGACATTCTGCAATCAGTGGATTTTGTGACTATCCGGGGACGCAGCAGCGAGGAGCAAGGACACAAATTTATCTTCTGTGTTCCGGTACCCAGGAGGAATAAGAGCGGCCAAATTATACTGAGCACTGAAATGTGAACAATGGGGCGATCACACGCTCGTGATTCAGAGGATTGTGTGACCTTCCTCGTCCTCCACACCTTCCTCATCCTCCACATCTTCCTCGTCCTCCACACCTTCCTCGTCCTCCACATCTTCCTCGTCCTCCACACCTTCCTCGTCCTCCACATCTCCCTCATATCCCACATCTCCCTCATCCTCCACATCTTCCTCATATTCCACACCTTCCTCATCCTCCACACCTTCCTCGTCCTCCACATCTTTCTCATCCTCCACGCCTTCCTCGTCCTCACACTTTCCTCGTCCTCACACTTTCCTCGTCCTCCATGCCTTCCTCGTCCTCACACTTTCCTCGTCCTCACACTTTCCTCGTCCTCACACTTTCCTCGTCCTCACACTTTCCTCATCCTCCACACCTTCCTCGTCCTCCACATCTTTCTCGTCCTCCACACCTTCTTCGCCCTCCACATCTTTCTCGTCCTCCACATCTCCCTTCATCCTCCACATCTCCCTTCATCCTCGACACCTTCCTCGTCCTCCACATCTTTCTCGTCCTCCACACCTTCCTCGTCCTCACACTTTCCTCGTCCTCACACCTTCCTCGTCCTCACACCTTCCTCGTCCTCACACTTTCCTCGTCCTCACACTTTCCTCATCCTCCACACCTTCCTCGTCCTCCACATCTTTCTCGTCCTCCACACCTTCCTCGTCCTCCACATCTCCCTCATGCTCCACATCTCCCTTCATCCTCCACATCTCCCTTCATCCTCCACATCTTTCTCATCCTCCACACCTTCCTCGTCCTCCACATCTTTCTCATCCTCCACACCTTCCTCGTCCTCCACACCTTCCTCGTCCTCCACATCTCCCTCATCCTCCACATCTCCCTTCATCCTCCACATCTCCCTTCATCCTCCACATCTCCCTTCATCCTCCACATCTTTCTCATCCTCCACACTTTCCTCGTCCTCACACCTTCCTCGTCCTCACACTTTCCTCGTCCTCCACATCTTTCTCATCCTCCACACCTTCCTCGTCCTCCACACCTTCCTCGTCCTCCACACCTTCCTCGTCCTCCACATCTCCCTCATCCTCCACATCTCCCTTCATCCTCCACATCTTTCTCATCCTCCATATCTTCCTCTAATTTCGATCCCAGCGAAGTCCTCAAATCCAGGAGAAATAGCAGGAGCAGAGAACCCCGACTTTCCGGACTTGAGTCCAATAATCCAGAATCTAAAAGAAAAATTTATTACATCCAGGGACTAAAAGATCCTCCAGTCTGGACAATTGTCTGTGAGATAATCACATCAGCAGCACAAATCCCTCTCCTGTGCTGAGAGTTTGTTACAATGTATCAGCACAGGTCCTCTGTCCACAGAGCATAATGAAGTGTTGTTCTCTTAAAAATGTATGTATTCTTGAGTATAGGGCACTACAGATCTTGCCGACATTGAATGGGGGCACCACTTGGCCCTATTTAGGGAGTCCCCCCCCCACCCCAGGGCCGGCTCCAATTTATTGTCGGCCCCTTTTACACCTCTGCCCCTGCACCCCCTGCTGCTGCACGTCCGCACCTTACGCAGCACCCCAGGTTTAGACAGAAGAAAATAGGAAAGACTTTTAATTAAATCTTTCCTGGAGGTGTAAAGGGAGGGTCATTAGCGCTAATTTTAATGTACTAGGGTAGAATGCAGAGGCAATAAATCAATTGTTAGTGTCTTTCTGCAAATTATATATTAGTCACACACAGCTCTGCTATATACCCATAGACATACATGACTCTACTACATACATATGCAGACACATACAGCTTTGTTACATGAATACTACACACAGCTCTGCTACATGCACATATAGACACACACAGCTCTGCTACATGCACAATACATGCACATACAAACACACACACCTCTGCATTTACACACACAATTTTCATCACCACATCTTGTTGATTGGTGCAGAGCAGGAGAGAGGAGTCACTGGGAGCTGCACAGAGGCTGCAGACCATGAGCAGCTGAAGGATCTTCCAGGACCTTCATTTCAGTCATGGGATCAGTCAAATCCTTCATCTGTGGGTACTGCAGCCTCCGTGTAGATCCCAGTGAGCTTTCTCTTCTGTTCTATACCGACCACATAGATCAATGCAGAGCAGGGGAGAGAGGGCAGCTGTCTGTGAGTGGGTCCCCTCCTTGCTTCTGCTCACAGACAGCAAGTGGGCCCCCTCACCTGTCCAGGGCCCCGGCACCAGCCCAGGTGCACCAGGTGCTGACACCGACCCTGTCCACCTCCTCTGTGAGCAGGTAGGGAGTGGCTTAGGGCACATTACGGACCGGCTGCCTTATCCCCTATCTCACATTAGTATATTATTGTCTCAATTTTTAAAGAATATGTTTTTAGAGTCTCTTCCTGTCAATACTAAATAATAAAGGTTATATTTTAGAAGGTTTTTCTTTTGGTTATCCTGGTCCCCCAGACAGGGGCGTAGCTACAGCAGGTGCAGGAGCTGCAATCACACCTGGGCCCCGGAGCCTAGGGGGGCCCAAAAGTCCCTTTGTCCTAAAGATTTGCAATAATTGGCGGCCCTATTGGAACTTTCACACCGGGCCCATGAGCTTCAAGTTATGTCACTGACCCCAGATCCCAGTCATAGGGCAGCACTGGCCGGGTTCAGTCCTTCGCCGGTTCTTCATGGTGATTCAGCCAGAGCCTCCTGTTTCCCCAGTACACTGATAGTGAAGACTGAAAGCCCTGCACCTTCTATAGCTTCACCTGGAGCTGGAGAGGAGTCAGCGGCACACATCTCTCCTGAGCTCATCATTTTGTTACATTATCTGCACCGATACATTGTATCAGAAGATGCAATTGTAACAAACAGTAATGTAGGCTTTGTGCACACCAAACTGATTATTCCTGCACCAAACCTGCATCCTGTTATAAGCATTTATCAGGTGTTTTTAGGAGCATTTTCCCCATTTATCCATATAGTCTATTTAAAGATAAAGCATGGAAAGAATTGACAACAAGTCCTTTCTTTCTGCACCAAAATCTGCAAGGAAATAAACCTAAAGGGGCAGAGGAGACACTTCAGGATTCTCATTGACTTTGCTGGAATGGGTTAAAATCTACAAGAAAAAACACATAAAAAAACCACTAGGAAAATGCTGCGAAACGCGGAGTGTGAATACAGGAAACTGCAAGAAAACCCTTCTGCCATGAAAGTCAATGGGAATCGGGTGCAGCGACGTCAAGGACGGTGTCCACAGCTCTGCGTCCAGGATCCGCACACTCCCGGCTCCGGCTGCCCACCGACGTCATTGACCCCCGGGGTAATACGAGCGCTCGGCTCCGCTCAGAGGGATTAGATACTCCGAGAGACGTGACTTCATCCTGCGAAACAGCCAAAAAGGGGAATTAACTTCTATTAACCAATAACATAAAAGGCTCGGACGGATCACAATAGTCATCGAGAACAATTAAGGAACACAAAGCTCAGTAAGTGCCTGGTACAGAAGTGTGAAGACTTCAGAGGGAAACGCTAGAAAGTGAAGGGGCGCAGTATGGGGCGAGCAGGGCCGGCGCACACAATATAGCGCTCCACTCCGCCAGTACAGAACATACAGCACTTTACACAACGCACATTGCTTCATTGTTACTTACTGCTCCCGCGGCTCATTGTTCAGCCATACAATTATTCCATTGTATTATTCCATCTCTGCCCAATAGAACAAGAACCGCAGGTCACCAGGTCCCCGAGCCCGAGGGTCAGACAACAGCATTTATTATATAAAGCTCATGTATGGCTTAGAACATATATACTGTATATATAATGCTATATAGAAGATTACTATAGATGTACTGCGCCTGACATCTGCTCATCCTAAAGTACATCCTGTATTATACTCCAGAGCTGCACTCACTGTGTACATACATTACATTACTGATCCTGAGTTACCTCTTGTATTATACTCCAGAGCTGCACTCACTATTCTGCTGGTGCAGTCGCTGTGTACATACATTACATTACTGATCCTGAGTTACCTCCTGTATTATACTCCAGAGCTGCACTCACTATTCTGCTGGTGCAGTCACTGTGTACATACATTACATTACTGATCCTGAGTTACCTCCTGTATTATACTCCAGAGCTGCACTCACTATTCTGCTGGTGCAGTCACTGTGTACATACATTACATTACTGATCCTGAGTTACCTCCTGTATTATCCTCCAGAGCTGCACTCACTATTCTGCTGGTGCAGTCACTGTGTACATACATTACATTACTGATCCTGAGTTACCTCCTGTATTATCCTCCAGAGCTGCACTCACTATTCTGCTGGTGCAGTCACTGTGTACATATATTACTGATCCTGAGTTACCTCCTGTATTATACTCTAGAGCTGCACTCACTATTCTGCTGGTGCAGTCACTGTGTACATACATTACATTACTGATCCTGAGTTACCTCCTCTATTATACTCCAGAGCTGCACTCACTATTCTGCTGGTGCAGTCACTTTGTACATACATTACATTACTGATCCTGAGTTACCTCCTGTATTATCCTCCAGAGCTGCACTCACTATTCTGCTGGTGCAGTCACTGTGTACATACATTACATTACTGATCCTGAGTTACCTCCTGTATTCTACTCCAGAGCTGCACTCACTATTCTGCTGGTGCAGTCACTGTGTACATACATTACATTACTGATCCTGAGTTACCCCCTGTATTATACTCCAGAGCTGCACTCACTATTCTGCTGGTGGAGTCACTGTGTACATACATACATTACTGATCCTGAGTTACCTCCTGTATTATACTCCAGAGCTGCACTCACTATTCTGCTGGTGCAGTCACTGTGTACATACATTACATTACTGATCCTGAGTTACCTCCTGTATTATACTCCAGAGCTGCACTCACTATTCTGCTGGTGCAGTCACTGTGTACATACATTACATTACTGATCCTGAGTTACCTCCTGTATTATACTCCAGAGCTGCACTCACTATTCTGCTGGTGCAGTCACTGTGTACATACATTACATTACTGATCCTGAGTTACCTCCTGTATTATACTCCAGAGCTGCACTCACTATTCTGCTGGTGCAGTCACTGTGTACATACATTACATTACTGATCCTGAGTTCCCTCCTGTATTATACTCCAGAGCTGCACTCACTATTCTGCTGGTGCAGTCACTGTGTACATACATTACATTACTGATCCTGAGTTACCTCCTGTATTATACTCCAGAGCTGCACTCACTATTCTGCTGGTGCAGTCACTATATACATACATTACATTACTGATCCTGAGTTACCTCCTGTATTATACTCCAGAGCTGCACTCACTACTCTGCTGGTGCAGTCACTGTGTACATACATTACATTACTGATCCTGAGTTACCTCCTGTATTATACTCCAGAGCTGCACTCACTATTCTGCTGGTGCAGTCACTGTGTATATACATTACATTACTGATCCTGAGTTACCTCCTGTATTATACTCCAGAGCTGCACTCACTATTCTGCTGGTGCAGTCACTGTGTACATACATTACATTACTGATCCTGAGTTACCCCCTGTATTATACTCCAGAGCTGCACTCACTATTCTGCTGGTGGAGTCACTGTGTACATACATTACATTACTGATCCTGAGTTACCCCCTGTATTATACTCCAGAGCTGCACTCACTATTCTGCTGGTGCAGTCACTGTGTACATACATTACATTACTGATCCTGAGTTACCCCCTGTATTATACTCCAGAGCTGCACTCACTATTCTGCTGGTGCAGTCACTGTGTACATACATTACATTACTGATCCTGAGTTACCTCCTGTATTATACTCCAGAGCTGCACTCACTATTCTGCTGGTGCAGTCACTGTGTACATACATTACATTACTGATCCTGAGTTACCTCCTGTATTATACTCCAGAGCTGCACTCACTATTCTGCTGGTGCAGTCACTGTGTACATACATTACATTACTGATCCTGAGCTATCCTGTATTATACTCCAGAGCTGCACTCACTATTCTGCTGGTGCAGTCACTATATACATACATTACATTACTGATCCTGAGTTACCTCCTGTATTATACTCCAGAGCTGCACTCACTATTCTGCTGGTGCAGTCACTGTGTACATACATTACATTACTGATCCTGAGTTACCTCCTGTATTATACTCCAGGGCTGCACTCACTATTCTGCTGGTGCAGTCACTGTGTACATACATTACATTACTGACCCTGAGTTACCTCCTGTATTATACTCCAGAGCTGCACTCACTATTCTGCTGGTGCAGTCACTGTGTACATACATTACATTACTGATCCTGAGTTACCTCCTGTATTATCCTCCAGAGCTGCTCTCACTATTCTGCTGGTGCAGTCACTGTGTACATACATTACATTACTGATCCTGAGTTACCTCCTGTATTATACTCCAGAGCTGCACTCACTATTCTGCTGGTGGAGTCACTGTGTACATGCATTACATTACTGATCCTGAGTTACCCCCTGTATTATACTCCAGAGCTGCACTCACTATTCTGCTGGTGCAGTCACTGTGTACATACATTACATTACTGATCCTGAGTTACCTCCTGTATTATCCTCCAGAGCTGCACTCACTATTCTGCTGGTGCAGTCACTGTGTACATACATTACATTACTGATCCTGAGTTACCTCCTGTATTATCCTCCAGAGCTGCACTCACTATTCTGCTGGTGCAGTCACTGTGTACACACATTACATTACTGATCCTGAGTTACCTCCTGTATTATACTCCAGAGCTGACATCATAATGATACTTGTGTTGTCTTCATCTATATTGCAGGTAACTCGGTCAGACCTGTCTTGCTGTTGTAGCTGTTTACAGAGTGACACATTGTAACAAAGCTCCTGTGACACTGAGTAATGTCCTTCATCTGCTGATCTGCTTGGATGACAAATCTCTGAGTTTTGCCCAGATGGTGTTTGTTAATATAAGATTTTATGAATCCGGGCCCCGTTTCATTCATCACAGCGGACATCAATCCATCTTGAGTCCTCCGAGGTTCCCATCCCGGGTCGTTTTCCGGTGCCGGATGACAATTCATTAGAATTTTGTCTCAAATCTTAATTTCTTCGTTCTCATTTGCGGGATGAATCATTGGGACGGCGGCGTAATAAGGCAGATATGTCCGCGGCTCGTGTGTCCTCAGCTGCCCCCAGGACTGATCCTTTACTCCATATACTGAGCCTCAGTCAGGTCTGTATACAAGGACAGGAAAAACACATGTCCATCCGGAAACAAAGAACGAGACTGGAATTATCTTACAATTGAGGAAGGATTCTAACATTCCCTTTTTCTTCCTCTTCTCCTTTGTCTACTTCCTTTTGGTCTTTCTAATTCTTCTTTATTTTCCACTTTTTTTTTATTCCCCCTACTTCTACTTTTTATTCCTTTTTCTCCTTTTCCATCTTCTCTTCCTTCTTTTTCTTCCTCCACCACATTCTTCCTATCACTCTATGCTCTTCATCCTCCTCTCCCATCTCCCTCATTCAGTTCATTCTCCCTCAGCTTCCTTTTTCCTGCTTCACATACAGTACTGATTTTCATCCCCTTTCTTCCTCTTTCCTCCCTCTTTCCTCTTCCTACTCCTTTCCTGACCCCTCCTCATTCTTCTTCTCCTTCCCTTTCCTCCTTATTCTTCTTCTCCTTCCCCATCCTCCTCAATCTTCTTCCCCCTCCTCCTCCTCATTCTTCTCCTTCCCCTTCCTCCTCTTCATTCTTCCCCTTCCCCCTCCTCCTCATTCTTCTTCCCCCTCCTCCTCATTTCCATTCTTCTCCTTCTTCCTCCTCATTATTCTTCCCCTTACCCCTCTTCCTCTTTCTTCTTCTCCTTCCTCCTCCTCATTCTTTTTCTCATTCCTCCTCCTGCTCATTCTACTTCTCTTTCCCCTTCCCCCTCCTTATTCTTCTTCCCCCTCCTCCTCCTCCTCCTCTTCATTCTTCTTCCCCATCCCCCTCCTCATTCTACTTCCACTTCCTCCTGATCATTCTTCTTCCATTTTCTCCTCATTCTTTTTCTCCTTCCCCTTCCTCCTTATTCTTCTTTTTCCATCTCCTCCTCATTCTTCTTGCCCTCCTCCTTCTCATTCTTCTTCCCCTTCTCCTCCTCATTCTTCTTCCCCTTCCTTCTCATTCTTCTTCCCCTTCCTTCTCCTCATTCCTTTTCTTCTTTCCCCCCTCCTCACTCTTCTTCCCCTTCCTCATCCTCATTCATCTTCCTCCTCCTCATTCATCTTCCTCTTCCTGATTCTATTTCCCCCTCCTCATCCTCCTCATTCTTCCCCTTTCTCCTCCTCTTCATTCTTCTTCTCCTTCTCCCTCCTCCCCCTCATTCTTTTTCCTATTTCTCCTCCCGCTCATTCTACTTCTTTTTCCCCTTCCTCATTCTTCTTCCCTATCTCTTTCCTCATTCTTCCCCCTCTTCCTCCTCTTCATTCTTCTTCCTCTTCCTCCTCCTCATTCTTCTTTCCCATCACCCTCCTCATCTTCTTCCCTTCCTACTCCTCATTCTTCTTTCCCATACCCCTCCTCATTCTTCTTTCCCCTCCTCCTCATTTTTCCCCATCCTCCTCCTCCTCATTCTTCTTTCCCCATCCCTCTCCTCATTCTTCTTTCCTCTCCTCCTCATTCTTCCCCTTCCTCCTCTTCATTCTTCTTTCCCTTCCTCCTCATTCTTCCCCTTCCTCCTCTTCATTCTTCTTTCCCCTCCTCCTCCTCATTCTTCTTTCCCCATCCCTCTCCTCATTCTTCTTTCCCCTCCTCATCCTCATTCTTCTTCCCCATCCCCCACCTCATTCTTCTTTCCCCATCCCGCTCCTCATTCTTCTTTCCCCTCCTCATCCTCATTCTTCTTCCCCATCCCGCTCCTCATTCTTCTTTCCCCTCCTCTTCATTCTTCTTCCCCATCCCCCACCTCATTCTTCTTCCCCATCCCCCTCCTCATTCTTCTTTCCACTCCTCCTCCTCATTCTTCTTTCCCCTCCCTCTCCTCATTCTTCTTTCCCCTCCTCCTCCTCATTCTTCTTTCCCCTCCTCTTCATTCTTCTTTCCCCTCCCTCTCCTCATTCTTCTTCCCTTCCTCCTCCTCCTCCTCTTCATTCTTCTTCCCCTTCCCCCTCTTCATTCTTCTTCCCCATCCCCCTCCTCATTCTTCTTTCCCCTCCTCCTCCTCATTCTTCTTTCCCCTCCTCTTCATTCTTCTTTCCCCTCCCCTCTCCTCATTCTTCTTCCCCTTCCTCCTCCTCCTCCTCCTCTTCATTCTTCTTCCCCTTCCCCCTCTTCATTCTTCTTTCCCCTCTCATTTTCCCCCCCTCCTCATTCTTCTTTCCCCTCCCTCCTCATTCTTCTTTCCCCTCCTCCTCCTCATTCTTCTTTCCCCTCCTCTCCTCATTCTTCTTTCCCCTCCTCTTCACTCTTCTTTTCCCCTCCCTCTCCTCATTCTTTCCTTCCCCTTCCCCTTCTCCTCCTCATTCTTCTTTCCCCATCCCCCTCCTCATTCTTCTTTCCCCTCCTCTCATTCTTCTTTCCCTCCTCCTCCTCATTCTTCTTTCCCCTCCCTCTCCTCATTCTTCTTCCCCTTCCTCCTCCTCCTCGTTTTCTTCTTTCCCCATCCCCCTCCTCATTCTTCTTTCCCCTCCTCCTCCTCATTCTTCTTTCCCCTTCTCCTCATTCTTCTTTCCCATCCTCCTCTCATTCTTCTTTCCCCTCCCTCTCCTCATTCTTCTTCCCCTTCCTCCTCCTCCTCATTCTTCTTCCCCATTCCCCCTCCTCATTCTTCTTTCCCATCCTCCTCCTCATTCTTCTTTCCCCTCCTCCTCATTCTTCTTCCCCTTCCTCCTCCTCCTCCTCATTATTCTTCCCCTTCCTCCTCCTCCTCCTCATTCTTCTTTCCTCTCCTCCTCATTCTTCTTTCCCCTCCCTCTCCTCATTCTTCTTCCCCTTCCCTCTCCTCATTCTTCTTTCCCCTCCTCCTCCTCATTCTTCTTCCCCTTCCCCCTCCTCTTCTTCATTCATCTTCTTCCTTCTTTTCCTCTTCCATCCCTTGTCTGATTTTTCCTCTATTTAGTGCCGTTTCTTCCCATTTGGGTAAAATAAATCCATGACCCCGAGGCTACAATCCAGATCCATCTAGATCCCGCGCCCCCTGATTGTGATGGCCGCCTGCGCCTCTGCCGCCAGTCATCGCCCCTCTCTTTCTATGACATCTAGGAGTGCAGGGATTCTCTGCACCCTCCACATTTCATCATATGGAACATTTCACTTTTCTGGGGGGGTTTTGCGTTCGTCTCTTGTTAGGAGACAACATTCATCCACAATAACTAAACCAGTCACCAAACGTGGGAAAAATGCGCTGAAAGAAAAGAACGACTGTCAGCCGCCAGCGCCGCCAATGTGGAGTCTAGAAACATTGGATGTGACAAGTCACAAGTGCGCTGCTGTCGTTTGTCCTTTCCGCGTGTTCTTAGCGCAGCTGGCTCTCGCCTGCTCTCGCCCTAATGCGTTCGCCGCCCCGTTATTCCCCATTATTGTTGTGATCCCACATTCGTCCTTGCAGCCGCACGTTCTGACACCTCCGTTATATCCTTCACTTTCATCTCTGTGTGGGAGGGAACGACACGATCTTTACTTTCAGACTTAAACAATGAAACGCTTAAAATGTCACCTGTGACGGCTCCGGCGTCGGCCCACAACCTTCATTACAGGAGTATTCTGAGAATATGAATGACAAACCCAACTGGGAAAGCAGCAAATAACCCCACCACCCCTCTGTAGAGGGCGATAAGTCTGTCCCTGGGGAGATGGGTGATAAATACACCATCCAGTGATGAAGCTCATGGGCCCCTATGTAATAGCTCCAGCGGAGCCCCCGATTATTGCAAATCTTTAATAGAAGCAGTCTTTTTCTGTAGGCCAAAAGAACTTTTGGGGCCCCCAATTATTGCAAATTAGTCTTTTTCTGTAAACCAAAGGGACTTTTGGGCCCCCCTAAACTCCAGGGCCCAGGTGCAATTGCAACCCCTGCACTTGTTGTAGTTACGCCCCTGACGCCAATCTCAGACAACAATCCTATCCAGGGGCGGACTGGCCCAGGTGGCAGGGGGCAAGTGCCCCCTGGGCTGGTGGTATAGCCCACTTGTAGGGCCGCCCCCCTAAAGGAGTGGGCCGGCCGGCGCAGCGATGCAGACGGCGGCCGACATGGTGAGTGAGCGGTCCGAATTCATCACTGACAGTCTGACAGCACCCCCGCCCCCCATTCCCCATCCAGTCATCAAAAATCTCTGACAGCGCCCCCCCCCCCCCCCAGTCCTCAAGTCAGGGCTGGATGGACGGACCTGCCACCCAGGGTCGGAGGCTCCAGCCAGCCCCTGATCCTATCCACTGTAACTCAGCTTTCCTAGGCCCCTCAATGGCAAATCTACCAATATCTACAGTGATACAATGTATCCCCACTATAACTGCATTGGGAAGGCTTCCTGTCAGTGGTGTAACTTGAAGCTCATGGGCCCCAATGCAAAAGCTCCAACGGGCCCCTAATTGTTGCAAATCTTTAATAGCATTAGTCTTTTCCTATAGGCCAAAAGGACTTATGGGGCCCCCTAGGCTCCAGGGTCCGGAAGCAATTGCAACCCCTGCACCTGTTGTAGTTACGCCCCGGCCTCCTGGGAAAGCTGAGTGATGGCGTATCTTTACCATAGCTCCCCCCAATCACTCAGCTTTCCTGATCTGTAAATATTGATACATTGTTTCACCTTGTTCCATGATTCTAAGAAGTAATATTCTCTGTGTCACCATGACAATCGCCTGAAACTGATAAGATTAGGAAAGAATTTATTTCCTAGCGATGGAAGTACAAAGAAAGCTAAAGTTCCTGATTACACAAGTATATATATGCAGTGAATGACTTACAATAGCTGTCAATATCAGAAAACCTATTTTATAATCTAGTTATCTGCTTCTGGGAAAGCTGGGTGATGGCTCTTCTTTGTGATAGTTCTCACTATCACCCAGCTTTCCTGAACTGTAAATATTTCTGATTGTTTGATACATTGTTTCACCTTGTTCCAGGATTCTAATGAGTTACGTTCTCTGTGTTGCCATGACGATCACCGGAAACTATTAAGATTAGGAAAGTATAAGGAAAGCTGAAGTTCCGATTACACAGAGTATATACAGGAGCGTCTCAATGAATTAGAAGATCATCAAAGAGTGACTTTATTTCAGTAATTCAATATATAAAGTGACACACATCTATTCTATAGAGTCATTACACACAGAGGGATCTATTTCATGGGTTTATTTATGTTAATGTTGATGATTAATGAAAACCCAAAGTCGGGAGGATGAAGGGTCTGAGAGATAAAATATGACCTGAATAGGTATCAGAGGCTTCACCTTGTGTGGTTGTGAGAGTCACAACCACTATAAAAGCAGATCACGGCTGCTGCAGTCCCCAGCGTGGTGTATATAGAGTAGGGAGGATGAAGGGTTAAACACCGTGCTGCCGTATTCCACCAGCCATCAAAGGGGGAATATAATACTGATTTGTTAGTCAACACTTTTCAAGTATCCCTGACCCCTTCCTCAGGACAAATCACAATTATATTGCCATGCTTCCATGAGATGTGAAACATGCTGACCTAATAAATCAATATTATATTCACCCTTTGATGTCTGGTGGAATACGGCAGTGCGGTGTTTAACCCTTCATCCTCCCTACTTGAGTTTTCTGAGATAATGACCTTTGGGTTTTCATTGGCTGTAAACCATAATCATCAACATTAACAGAAATAAACACATGAATAGATCCCTCTGTGTGTAATGACTCTATATAATATATGTGTTTCACTTTATGTATTGGAGTACTGAAATAAATTAATTTATTGATGATCTTCTAATTCATTAAGATGCTCCTGTATATAGTCCTGAATCATCTACAATAGCATTCAATATGAAAAAATCCCTATTTTATAATCTAGTCTTATCTGCTTCTGGGAAAGCTGGGTGCCAGTTCTCACTTTTCGCTTTCACCCATTACTCAGCTTTTCTGAGCTTTATATATTTCTGGTTGTCTTTAATGTGATACTTTGTTTAATTTTACTCCAGAATTCTCCAAAATGTAACAATCTGTTTCCATGACGACTGTACACGTTGTCACCAAGCTTTTCCCTACAACTGATAGGACTGGAAATAATTTGTAATAACAGGAAAAGAGACTTTCTCTGAGGCCGTGCTCCATGGCCGGCGGGTCCGATGATAATAAGTGCTGCTAATCCCTGCAGGTAATAAGTGGGAAAAGTGATTTTTATTAGATGAAGATGTAACTCAGCACTGGAGACGAGGGCGTTCAACAAAATACTAATCCGCCTCTTCATGCAGAGTTTTGATTCAGAGAAGATATTCTCCACATAATGAATGTCACTTATTATTCCAGGATCCAGAGTATAATATCGCAATATGTGAAAGATAAAAACTTCTTCTACTCCCCCCTATGTCTCCAGCCATCCCTGCTGCTCCCTGACTATTGTCCAGTCTTTCGCTCTTCCATTGCGTCATATCTCCAGCCCAATGTTCACTCTAGGTTGGATCGTCTGATCGCAATCAGGTCACAGAGTTAACTAATGCATGTTCAGTGAGCTCCAGGACCCGCCTGTGGGTAGAGTACAGTAGGGGCAGCTGGAGAGGTTGGGACTTCCGGTCACAATCAGGTCACAGAGTTAACTAATGCATGTTCAGTGAGCTCCAGGATCCGCCTGTGGGTAGAGTACAGTAGGGGCAGCAGGAGAGGTTGAGACTTCCGGTCACAATCAGGTCACAGAGTTAACTAATGCATGTTCAGTGAGCTCCAGGACCCGCCTGTGGGTAGTGTATAGTAGGGGCAGCTGGAGATGTTGGGACTTCGGGTCACAATTAGGTTGCAGAGTTAACTAATGCATGTTCAGTGAGCTCCAGGACTCGCCTGTGGGTAGAGTACAGTAGGGGCAGCTGGAGAGGTTGGGGCATTCGGTCACAATCAAATCAGAGAGTTAACTAATGCATGTTCAGTGAGCTCCAGGACCCGCCTGTGGGTAGTGTATAGTAGGGCAGCAGGAGAGGTTGGGACATTCGGTCACAATCAGGTCACAGAGTTAACTAATGCATGTTCAGTGAGCTCCAGGACCCGCCTGTGGGCAGAGTACAGTAGGGGCAGCTGGAGAGGTTGGGACTTCCGGTCACAATTAGGTTGCAGAGTTAACTGATGCATGTTCAGTGAGCTCCAGGACTCACCTGTGGGTAGAGTACAGTAGGGACAGCTGGAGAGGTTGGGACTTCCGGTCACAATTAGGTTGCAGAGTTAACTGATGCATGTTCAGTGAGCTCCAGGACTCACCTGTGGGTAGAGTACAGTAGGGACAGCTGGAGATGTTGGGACTTCCGGTCACAATCAAATCAGAGAGTTAACTAATGCATGTTCAGTGAGCTCCAGGACCCGCCTGTGGGCAGAGTACAGTAGGGGCAGCTGGAGAGGTTGGGACTTCCAGTCACAATTAGGTTGCAGAGTTAACTAATGCATGTTCAGTGAGCTCCAGGACCCGCCTGTGGGTGTAGTACAGTAGGGGCAGCTGGAGAGGTTGGGACATTCGGTCACAATCAAATCAGAGAGTTAACTAATGCATGTTCAGTGAGCTCCAGGACCCGCCTGTGGGCAGAGTACAGTAGGGGCAGCTGGAGAGGTTGGGACTTCCGGTCACAATCAGGTCACAGAGTTAACTAATGCATGTTCAGTGAGCTCCAGGACTCGCCTGTGGGTAGAGTACAGTAGGGACAGCTGGAGATGTTGGGGCTTCCGGTCACAATTAGGTTGCAGAGTTAACTGATGCACGTTCAGTGAGCTCCAGGACCCGCCTGTGGGTAGAGTATAGTAGGGGCAGCTGGAGAGGTTGGGACTTCCGGTCACAGGCACTCCTCCTGATGATGGGGGTTGGTGTGGCGAGACGTACCTCTGACCCATACTCCTCAGACGATAACCATTCTGGTATAACCTCTGCCCTTGTGTCATCATCTATGGGATGTGCAATGAATATGATTACTGTCTGTGGTGCATTAATAGCAGCAGACGTAGGCACGGGCACTTTATGGAGGATGTATGTAATATGTGCGAGGTGTGGAGAGGATCCATTAAGATTACTAATCTGTATTAAGTGTTAGCAATGAGCATTGCTCTAATGTACACTTGGTTATACACGTTGGACCATCCACTATATGGATATTAAGCCGCCTCCATGTAATGGCACAGGCACTTTAAATGATTGCTATTGTTCAGTACATTTGCATCAAATCAATTTTCGGTCGGTTGTATCGTTCTTTCATTGTAACTAATATGGAAATACCGTTCTGGTCCTACTTATCTGAGGGAACCACAACCCATGTAAATGCTCGTCTGTAACAAATTACCCTGTGACTTTACCTGGGATCCTTCACTGTTCTTATCTCTTTGGTTGTGGATTAATATAATGTTATTCTATATGCTTTATCTCTGCCTTTTGAATGGTTATGGAGTCGTGCATTCATTTAAACATTCATTTTCACTGCGGCAATGTAATTTGTTGCCCCCTCCTGATGACGCAGGGATGGAACGTGCGTTGGGGCGGTGGACAGACGTCTACACAGGACAACTAAACCTTGTAATTACAGTAGAGCTGTGTACACTGAAGTACCACATTGCAATAGCTGATCTAATCTACGCCCCATCATAACAACACAGGGTAACAAGGGGGGGAGGTTGTTTCTTTTTGTGCACATTTTTTGTTCCATACTTATAGGATCACTTGCTCCTGTAATGTCCGTCCGAGTTACAGGTAAAAAGGAGAACGCCGTGCAGCCTAATGGCAAACCACACCATCAGGCAGAACCCCAAAATACCCCGACACCCTTTAATCTCTATTCAGGGATCTGGCTTTACTGCACGGTCCAGGGGGTTGCTGCCTACAGATGAGTTGCAGTCCAGGAATAGAAAAGTCATCAAGTAGGGTCAAAGCCGAGAGGTCAGAGAAGTACAAAACAGGCTGGAGAATAGTACAAAATCAGGCAGAGGTCAATCCTGAGATCAATAATACAATAACAGGAATAACAAGAACCAGGGAATATATCCGGCAACCAGCAGAAACGCACAGAGGATTCAGATAGACTGCAATATTTCCCATTTGGCTGAAGGCAGAGTTAATGACCGCAGCTGGGCAGCCATACAACACATCCACAAGCCAGACTACTACATCACCAGCTCCACCTACTGAGTGAACACAGCGTCACCTGGTGGCAGGTGCAGAAGTTGCAGGAGGAGACTCTGGGGATGTGACAGCTCCATAACCTGCATTCCTATCTATGAGGAACCTCCATCTCTGTTCTATCCTTCCACTCACAGCCATTCTACTCCCCATGTTATACCAGTCGTAGCTTGGTCTTTTTCTTCTCTTGTTTAGAGCCCTTTTACCTTCAGTATAGAAGGATCTGGTGCTTCACTCGCTCTATTTCCCATCTTACCTTATATATTTAGAATATTCCTTTGGAATTTTCTCTGTTGTTTAATATCTATTTATGTCATCGTTCCGTCCTTATTTTATTTGGTTCTTCTTATTTGTAAACAGTCGTACAGACATTTACATCCACTATATCAGAACATCCCCTATCTCAGTGGTGTAACTTGAAGCTCATGGGCCGAATGCAAAAACTCAAATGTGGCCCCCAATTATTGCAAGTCTTTGACAGCCTTTGGGGCCCCCTAGACCAGAGCCCGGGTGCGATTGCAGCCCCTGCTTTAAGACTGAGCAAAAGATAAAATATTTAGCCAAAAAATTGTGATACCCCCAAAAAAGCCCATAGGAGGCTCCTTTTACCTAGTCGGACTGGGATCGATGACCGCGGACGTCGGCTGCACCAACAAGGGTTGTACCCAAAGTCAGGAGGGCATCTGAGCTATTGTTTGATGTTATCAGCCAATCTCCTTTTCTGCACATTCTGAGTCTCCATATAGTTAAATCACCTGCGGCCACATCCCAGAGTAGCTGCTGCCACCGGTGACTTAATTTTTCAGTGTTGTAATAATACACCCAGCGGGCAGTGGTCCTGCACTGTTGCTAATTAACCAGCCCAGGGAGCAAATGCATGTCTGCCCCCCGGCCCAGCCGGCCCCAGTTCTGTCCTGACTTTTGGGTCTTGGTCATTACACATTCCACATAGGTCGTCGTTCAGCTTCAGATAAACTCGAGAATCAGCGAGATCGGATTTTCTACGAGGTAAAGGGTCGTCTGAGATTGGATAAAGTCGCGGCAAAGGTAAAAATAAGAAATAGCCTCCCTGCCCCCGCCGCAGCCCTCGCCGACACGCCACCGTCCTAATTGGGGTCCATTTCTGCGTCCTCACGTTGCGGGAGTCGCCCGTCCTTCCATGAGACGCTTCTCGTCCTGCACAAGGACAATTCCAGACGTCTGTGTCTAATGCATTCACGCATAAATAAATTAGAGACCTAAAGCGAGGAACAGAGCGAGGAAACCTAATTAAATAACGGAGGCCGCGCGTTCAAGGAGACTGGAGCGGCAGCGGGATCCGCGCGGTTATCAGGGCAGGGCGGGTACACCGGGATACACTCAATCTTTGTATCATTTCATTTAGGACTTTGTTTGTTTGTTTTTTTAATTTTAGAATTCGATAATTATAAATTTGCTAATTTTTTTTCTACCAATTTATGCAAAACAAACGCGACTGGTGATCCGGGGATCTCCTGCTTCACGCGGCTTCATTACAAGGTTAATTGACTTAATTCTAGGTTGCATTATTTTTGTAGGAAAACAAGGCTGCGAGCGTCTCATTATAAATCCATAGCGACGCCCCGAGGGAGCGCGACACCACCCAAACCGGACACGTCTGATGTGAAATCAATGAAAAGTTAATGCCCAGCTCCACTTCACTGCAATATTAGACTGGATAATTCTTTATATACAGCTTCACTCTACTAACTGTATACACGACTCACCTCTAGAGCTGCACTCACCACTGCCTATCTATCTATCTATCTATCTATCTATCTATCTATCTATCTATCTATCTATCTATCTATCTATCTATCTATCTATCTATCCTATCTATTCTATCTATCTATCTATCTATCTATCTATCTATCTATCTATCTATCTATCTATCTATCCTATCTATTCTATCTATCTATCTATCTACAGTTAGGGCCAGAAATATTTGGACAGTGACACAAGTTTTGTTATTTTAGCTGTTTACAAAAACATGTTCAAAAATACAATTATATATATAACTAGTAAAAAGGCCCGATGCAATTGCATCGGGAGCGCGGTGAAATGAATTGTGTGTATACAGGCGGGTGAGTGGCTAGCAGAGTATATATGGGGCTCTGTGGGTAGCAGACTATACAGGCGGGTCTGTGGGTAGCAGAGTATACAGACTGCTCTGAGGGTAGCAGATTATACAGGCGGCTCTCTGGGTAGAAAAGTATACAGGCGGCTCTGTGGGTAGCAGAGTATACAGGCGGGTCTGTGGTTAGCAGATTATACAGGCGGCTCTGTGTGTAGCAGAGTATAGAGAAGGCTCTGTGGGTAGCAGAGTATAGAGGCGGCTGTGTGGGTAGCAGAATATAGAAACGGCTCTGTGGGTAGCAGAGAATACAGGCGGGTCTGTGGGTAGGAGAGTATACAGGCGGCTCTGTGGGTAGCAGAGTATACAGGCGGCTGTGTGGGTAGGAGAGTATACAGGCGGCTCTGTGGGTGTCAGAGTATAGAGGGGGCTCTGTGGATAGCAGAGTATGATGTGGCGGGAGGCTGGAGGAGTGAGGGGAGCAGAGGCTGGAGGGGTGAGGAGAGCAGAGGCTGGAGTGGTGAGGAGAGGTCCAGATGGAGGGGTGAGGAGAGGTCTGGCTGGAGGGGTGACATCACCGCTCGGCGGCAGGACGTGGCTGCGTGCTGGGGCTGATCGCAGCCCCAGTCACACGGCATTGTCCTCTGCGGCGGGTTGGGTGATGCAGAGAGGGATCAGTTCTTGCCCTCAGGTCACACATGTGACCTGAGCGGAAGGAGCGGATTGGGCGGTGTGTGGTAAAGACAGGACGGTCATCCGATTGGTCTAGGACGCCAAGTCCTGGGCAATGGGATGGGCGTCCTGTGTGTACAACACAGCGCCCAATCCGCTTGCAGGGGCAGGCAATGGGAGTGAGCGGGGCGTGTCAGGCTTTGCAGGCTGACACGGTCCGCTCACTCCCATTGGCTGTTGGCGGCCACAGGACGACGTCCCTGGCTCCCGGCACCCGGCCACAGCCCGTAGACCGCTACTCCAGCAGCATGGCGACATTGAGAGCCCAGCGGTGAGAGAGTGGCGAGGGGCGGAAGGCTTCGGCGGCATCCGGGCAGCATGGACCTCGCGGAGGGCGCGAGGGCGGTGGCGATGGTGCGGGGCCGACGGTTGGCAGGATGGCAGCGGTGTCAGGTAGTGCGGCTGAGGATGGAGGAGGGTGAGAGGCTGGAGGAGGCTGTGAGGCTGTGAGGATGGGGAGGCTGTGAGGCTGGAGGAGGCTGTGAGGCTGGAGGAGGCTGTGAGGATGGGGAGGCTGTGAGGCTGGAGGAGGGTGTGAGGCTGGAGGAGGATGTGAGGCTGGAGGAGGCTGTGAGGATGGGGAGGCTGTGAGGCTGTAGGAGGCTGTGAGGATGGGGAGGCTGTGAGGCTGGAGGAGGCTGTGAGGCTGGAGGAGGCTGTGAGGCTGGAGGAGGCTGTGAGGATGGGGAGGCTGTGAGGCTGGAGGAGGCTGTGAGGCTGGAGGAGGCTGTGAGGCTGGAGGAGGCTGTGAGGCTGGAGGAGGCTGTGAGGCTGGAGGAAGCTGTGAGGCTGGAGGAGGCTGTGAGGCTGGAGGAGGCTGTGAGGCTGGAGGAGGCTGTGAGGATGGGGAGGCTGTGAGGCTGGAGGAGGATGTGAGGCTGGAGGAGGCTGTGAGGCTGGAGGAGGCTGTGAGGCTGGAGAAGGCTGTGAGGCTGGAGGAAGCTGTGAGGCTGGAGGAGGATGTGAGGCTGGAGGAGGGTGTGAGGCTGGAGGAGGCTGTGAGGATGGGGAGGCTGTGAGGCTGGAGGAGGCTGTGAGGCTGGAGGAGGCTGTGAGGATGGGGAGGCTGTGAGGCTAGAGGAGCGCTGTGAGGCTGGAGGAGGCTGTGAGGCTGGAGGAGGCTGTGAGGCTGGAGAAGGCTGTGAGGCTGGAGGAAGCTGTGAGGCTGGAGGAGGATGTGAGGCTGGAGGAGGGTGTGAGGCTGGAGGAGGCTGTGAGGATGGGGAGGCTGTGAGGCTGGAGGAGGCTGTGAGGCTGGAGGAGGCTGTGAGGATGGGGAGGCTGTGAGGCTGGAGGAGGCTGTGAGGCTGGAGGAGGCTGTGAGGATGGGGAGGCTGTGAGGATGGGGAGGCTGTGAGGCTGGAGGAGGCTGTGAGGCTGTGAGGCTGGAGGAGGCTGTGAGGATGGGGAGGCTGTGAGGCTGGAGGAGGATGTGAGGGTGGAGGAGACTGTGAGGCTGGAGGAGGCTGTGAGGCTGGAGGAGGCTGTGAGGCTGGAGGAGGCTGTGAGGATGGGGAGGCTGTGAGGCTGGAGGAGGCTGTAGGAGGCTGTGAGGATGGGGAGGCTGTGAGGCTGGAGGAGACTGTGAGGCTGGAGGAGGCTGTGAGGATGGGGAGGCTGTGAGGCTGGAGGAGACTGTGAGGCTGTGAGGCTGGAGGAGACTGTGAGGCTGTGAGGCTGGAGGAGGCTGTGAGGATGGGGAGGCTGTGAGGGTGGAGGAGGGTGTGAGGCTGTAGGAGGCTGTGAGGATGGGCAGGCTGTGAGGCTGGAGGAGGCTGTGAGGCTGGAGGAGGCTGTGAGGATGGGGAGGCTGTGAGGATGGGGAGGCTGTGAGGCTGCAGGAGGGTGTGAGGCTGTAGGAGGCTGTGAGGATGGGGAGGCTGTGAGGCTGGAGGAGGCTGTGAGGCTGGAGGAGGCTGTGAGGATGGGGAGGCTGTGAGGCTGGAGGAGGCTGTAGGAGGCTGTGAGGATGGGGAGGCTGTGAGGCTGGAGGAGACTGTGAGGCTGGAGGAGGCTGTGAGGATGGGGAGGCTGTGAGGCTGGAGGAGACTGTGAGGCTGTGAGGCTGGAGGAGACTGTGAGGCTGTGAGGCTGGAGGAGGCTGTGAGGATGGGGAGGCTGTGAGGGTGGAGGAGGGTGTGAGGCTGTAGGAGGCTGTGAGGATGGGCAGGCTGTGAGGCTGGAGGAGGCTGTGAGGCTGGAGGAGGCTGTGAGGATGGGGAGGCTGTGAGGATGGGGAGGCTGTGAGGCTGCAGGAGGGTGTGAGGCTGTAGGAGGCTGTGAGGATGGGCAGGCTGTGAGGCTGGAGGAGGCTGGAGGAGGCTGTGAGGATGGGCAGGCTGTGAGGCTGGAGGAGGCTGGAGGAGGCTGTGAGGATGGGGAGGCTGTGAGGCTGGAGGAGACTGTGAGGCTGGAGGAGACTGAGGCTGGAGGAGGCAGTGAGGATGGGGAGGCTGTGAGGCTGGAGGAGACATTTACTGTACTGAGCATGCTCAGTACAGTAAAAGGTCTCCAAACAGGAAGGCAGGGGTTAAAAAAAAAAAAAGTTAATGCTCACCTCTCCCCGAGCCCCCGCCGTCTCCTGCCGTCTTCCTCCAAGCTTCCGGTGGCTGCCGCAGGCTCCCAGTGTGTGCAGAGCTGTTCTAGTGCAGTTCAAGGACCTGCGGTGATGTCACAGTCACGTGACACCAGGTTACCATGGAGTAACCTGGTGTCACGTGACTGTGACATCACCACAGGTCCTTGACCTGCAGTAGAAGAGCTCTGCACACACTGGGAGTCTGCGGCAGCCACCGGAAGCTTGGAGGAAGACGGCAGGAGACGGCGGGGGCTCGGGGAGAGGTGAGCATTAACTTTTTTTTTTTTTTTTTTTTTTTTTTTTTTTTTACAGTAGTGCGGGTCTGCGGCTCGTGATGACGCTGCGCGTCATCACTCGCAGTCCCGCAAAGCATGTTGGGATTCGGCGACAACGCCCGAATTCCCAACTGCGGATTATATAAGTAGATATGGGCTGAAAGTGCACACTCCCAGCTGCAATTTGAGAGTTTCCACATCCAAATCGGAGAAAGGGTTTAGGAATCATAGCTCTGTAATGCATAGCCTCCTCTTTTTCAAGGGACCAAAAGTAATTGGACAATGGACTCTAAGGGCTGCAATTAACACTGAAGGCGTCTCCCTCGTTAACCTGTAATCAATGAAGTAGTTAAAAGGTCAGGGGTGGCTTCCAGGTGTGTGGTTTTGCATTTGGAAGCTGTTGCTGTGACCAGACAACATGCGGTCAAAGGAACTCTCAATTGAGGTGAAGCAGAACATCCTGAGGCTGAAAAAAAAGAAAAAATCCATCAGAGAGATAAAAGACATGCTTGGAGTAGCAAAATCAACAGTTGGGTACATTCTGAGAAAAAAGGAACTGGTGAGCTTGGGAACTCAAAAAGGCCTGGGCGTCCACGGATGACAACAGTGGTGGATGATCGCCGCATACTTTATTTGGTGAAGAAGAACCCGTTCACAACATCAACTGAAGTCCAGAACACTCTCAGTGAAGTAGGTGTATCTGTCTCTAAGTCAACAGTAAAGAGAAGACTCCATGACAGTAAATACAAAGGGTTCACATCTAGGTGCAAACCATTCATCAATGGTTAATGGCCAGAGTTAAATTTGCTGAAAAACACCTCAAGAAGCCAGCTCAGTTCTGGAAAAGTATTCTATGGACAGATGAGACAAAAATCAACCTGTGCCACAATGATGGGGAGAAAAAAGTTTGGAGAAGAAAGGGAACGGCACATGATCCAAGGCACACCACATCCTCTGTAAAACATGGTGGAGGCAACGTGATGGCATGGGCATGCATGGCTTTCAATGGCACTGGGTCACTTGTGTTTATTGATGACATAACAGCAGACAAGAGTAGCCGGATGAATTCTGAAGTGTACCGGGATATACTTTCAGCCAAATGCTGCAAAGTTGATTGGACGGCGCTTCATAGTACAGATGGACAATGACCCAAGCATACAGCCAAAGCTACCCAGGAGTTCATGAGTGCAAAAAAGTGGAACATTCTGCAATGGCCAAGTCAATCACCAGATCTTAACCCAATTGAGCATGCATTTCACTTGCTCAAATCCAGACTTAAGACGGAAAGACCCACAAACAAGTAAGACCTGAAGGCTGCGGCTGTAAAGGCCTGGCAAAGCATTAAGAAGGAGGAAACCCAGCGTTTGGTGATGTCCATGGGTTCCAGACTTAAGGCAGTGATTGCCTCCAAAGGATTCGCAACAAAATATTGAAAATAAAAATATTTTGTTTGGGTTATGTTTATTTGTCCAATTACTTTTGACCTCCTAAAATGTGGAGTGTTTGTAAAGAAATGTGTACAATTCCTACATTTTCTATCAGATATTTTTGTTCAACCCTTCAAATTAAACGTTACAATCTGCACTTGAATTCTGTTGTAGAGGTTTCATTTCAAATCCAATGTGGTGGCATGCAGAGCCCAACTCGCCAAAATTGTGTCACTGTCCAAATATTTCTGGCCCTAACTGTATCTATCTATCTATCTATCTATCTATCTATCTATTGTATCTATCTATCTAATCTATCTATCTATCTATCTATCTATCTATCTATCTATCTATCTATCTATCTATCTATCTATCTATCGTATCTATCTATCTATCTATCTATCTATCTATCTATCTATCTATCTATCTATCTATCTATCTATCTATCTCTCTATCTCTATCTATATATCTATCTATCTGTTCAGACTCTCTGTAGTCATCTATTCAGCTGTATTATTTTTGGTCATGGGGTGGCATTATTATTATCGCCCAGTCTAGAGCTATTTACCTACAAATTACCGATATATCATCATTACCCCCAGTATTGCCACTACGAATTTCAGGGCACCTCACTGGCAAAATTTTGGGGCACCCCAGAGACTCCACCCAGTCTCCACCTAGGCTCCACCTTCACTCCATCTCCGTCTTCACCCCAACTGTATATTATATATATACACACACAATAGAGACTGCTGAATGCATAATAGAGACTGCTGTTGGCTGTATACACAATAGAGAATGCACAATAAGACTGCTGCTGGTCATGTACATAATGTAAATGGCTGCAGGCCGTATATACAATAGACAGCTGCCGGTTGTATACATGATAGAGACTGCCAGCCATATGCACAATCTATATCTTGTATACACAGCACTATACTGCACACACAGGTCCACACTATACATACAGTATATACAGACACTCTGTAATACAGGACGTAGTGTGGACCTGTATATACAGTATAGTGATGTATAGAGACAGACACACACAGATGCACAGACTGACAAATATCACACTCACCACCACCAGCAGCTCCAGCGCTCCAATCCCACTGGCGCCGCGCGTTGTGTGGTGACTTCCAGTTTTGCTGTGCAGGTCAGCCTATTAGTTGCATGCGCAGTACAAACCTGGCCGAGACTGATGTCACTGAAGATGTCAGTCCTGGCCAGCTTCAGAGACTGTGCACCATGGTGGTGACTGACAGGAGAGGGGGCCCACTCAAGAGGTGAGGGGGTGGGGCCCAGAGAAGATTGACAGGAGAGGGGGCCCACTCGAGGTGAGGGGGTGGGGCCCAGAGAAGACTGACAGGAGAGGGGCCCACTCGAGGTGAGGGGGTGGGGCACAGAGAAGATTGAGGCCCACCCCCCTCGCCTCTTCTTCAGGCTCCCTCTCCTGCCAATATTCTCTGGGCCCCACCCCTTTCACCTCGAGTGGGCCCCCTCTCCTGTCAATCTTCTCTGGGCCACACCCTCTCACCTCGAGTGGGCCCCCTCTCCTGTCAATCTTCTCTGGGTCCCACCCCCTCACCTCTTCTTCAGGCTCCCCCCTGTCAATCTTCTCTGGGCCCCACCCCCTCACCTCGAGTGGGCCCCCTCTCCTGTCAATCTCCTCCGGGCCCCTCACAGAAGTCACAGCGATCATGCCCTGATGGCGGCTCTGATTGCCCCAACATCTATGTTTCTGGAAGAGATAAAGTCCCTTTAAGCGCTGGAGGGGGAGAGGGATGTAGACATTTTGGAGCTTGAGCCCCTGATCTTTAAAGACCTCAGAAATGCCCTTGTGTCCAGGGCTTCAGCGCCTATTCCTGCATCTACCCACCCTGGGACTCTACCACATAAGAGGAGGGCACCAGGGTCACATATCATGGCTGTCATGGGCATCTGCTGGGAGACAGGGGCTCCGAACTATTACACCTGTGGGCTGAGACCGGACTCCTCACACAACTCACATTAGTAGCAATGGTGGAAGGTATCATCTTTCTAGGGGGCCCAACCCGGCCCCATAATAAAAGGGTCAGTTTAGTCCAAGGGCCTCATATATAAAGTGCTATAAATGGCGTCTGATTATATTTTGCCTCTGGGTCCAGCATTGTAAATGGGGTGAACCTGGAGGGACCCGATATCAGCAATGGTTCACCGCAGGGGCCACAGACAGGTCGTCCTTCCTGCACATTAACCAGGGACACAGGCTGCCGCCTTCTGTTACATGGTGGAATGTAATACGGATATAAAGCGTCTGGACGCCGCGGCTTCCACCTCCTCAATCATAATCCTGAAATTCCAGATATCTGCAGAAGGTTTAATGAACAGACGGGAGCTGCGCCCGGCACTGAGTCCGGGGGATAATGCTTCTAACAGGCATCGCTCAGAAATGTGGGAACGGAGCAATGCAGGCCCAGGAGACGGGCGGAATAACGTCAGGTGGGATAACACCAGGAGAGCCGGGAGGTATAACACCTGGAGAGTCGGGAGGAATAACACCTGGAGAGCCGGGAGGAATAACACCTGGAGAGCCGGGAGGAATAATACCTGGAGAGTCGGGAGGAATAATACCTGGAGAGCCGGGAGGTATAACACCTGGAGAGCCGGGAGGAGAAACACCTGGAGAGTCGGGAGGAATAACACCTGGAGAGCCGGGAGGAATAACACCTGGAGAGCCGGGAGCAATAACACCTGGAGAGCCGGGAGGAATAACACCTGGAGAGCCGGGAGGAATAACACCTGGAGAGCCGGGAGGAATAACACCTGGAGAGCCGGGAAGAATAACACCTAGAGAGCCGGGAGGAACAACACCTGGAGAGCCGGGAGGAACAACACCTGGAGAGCCGGGAGGAGAAACACCTGGAGAGCCGGGAGGAATAACACCTGGAGAGCCGGGAGGAATAACACCTGGAGAGCCGGGAGGAGAAACACCTGGAGAGCCGGGAGGAATAACACCTGGAGAGCCGGGAGGAATAACTCCTAGAGAGTCGGGAGGAACAACACCTGGAGAGCCGGGAGGAAAAACACCTGGAGAGCCGGGAGGAACAACACCTGGAGAGCCGGGAGGGATAACACCTGGGGAGCCGGGAGGAATAACACCTGGAGAGCCGGGAGGAATAACACCTGGAGAGACGGGAGGAATAACACCTGGAGAGCCGGGGTGGGATAACACCTGGAGAGCCGGGAGGAACAACACCTGGAGAGCCGGGAAGACTAACACCTGGAGAGAAGGGAGGAATAACACCTGGAGAGCCGGGAGAAATAACGCCTGGAGAGACGGGAGGAACAACACCTGGAGAGTCGGGAGGAACAACACCTGGAGAGCAGGGAGGGATAACACCTGGAGAGCAGGGAGGGATAACACCTGGAGAGCCGGGAGGAGCAACACCTGGAGAGACGGGAGGGATAACACCTGGGGAGCCGGGAGGAATAACACCTGGAGAGCCGGGAGGAATAACACCTGGAGAGACGGGAGGAATAACACCTGGAGAGCCGGGGTGGGATAACACCTGGAGAGCCGGGAGGAACAACACCTGGAGAGCCGGGAAGACTAACACCTGGAGAGCAGGGAGGAATAACACCTGGAAGGTCGGGAGGAACAACACCTGGAGAGCCGGGAGAAATAACACCTGGAGAGACGGGAGGAATAACACCTGGAGAGCCGGGAGGAACAACACCTGGAGAGCCGGGAGGGATAACACCTGGAGAGCAGGGAGGGATAACACCTGGAGAGCCGGGAGGGATAACACCTGGAGAGCCGGGAGGGATAACACCTGGAGAGCCGGGAGGAATAACACCTGGAGAGCCGGGAGGAATAACACCTGGAGAGCCGGGAGCAATAACACCTGGAGAGCCGGGAGGAATAACACCTGGAGAGCCGGGAGGAACAACACCTGGAGAGCCGGGAGGAACAACACCTGGAGAGCCGGGAGGAACAACACCTGGAGAGCCGGGAGGAACAACACCTGAAGAGTCGGGAGGAACAAAACCTGGAGAGCCAGGAGGAACAACACCTGGAGAGCCGGGAGGAACAACACCTGGAGAGCCGGGAGGAACAACACCTGGAGAGGCCATAGGAACAACACCTGGAGAGCCGGGAGGAATAACACCTGGAGAGCCGGGAGGAACAACACCTGGAGAGCCGGGAGGAACAACACCTGGAGAGGCCGGAGGAACAACACCTGGAGAGGCCGGAGGAACAACACCTGGAGAGGCCGGAGGAACAACACCTGGAGAGCCCGGAGGAATAACACCTGGAGAGCAGGGAGGGATAACACCTGGAGAGCCGGGAGGAACAACACCTGGAGAGCCGGGAGGGATAACACCTGGAGAGCCGGGAGGAATAACACCTGGAGAGACGGGAAGAATAACACCTGGAGAGCCGGGGTGGGATAACACCTGGAGAGCCGGGAGGAACAACACCTGGAGAGCCGGGAAGACTAACACCTGGAGAGCCCGGAGGAATAACACCTGGAAGGCCAGGAGGAACAACACCTGGAGACCGGGAGAAATAACACCTGGAGAGACGGGAGGAATAACACCTGGAGAGCCGGGAGGAACAACACCTGGAGAGCCGGGAGGGATAACACCTGGAGAGCAGGGAGGGATAACACCTGTAGAGGCGGGAGGGATAACACCTGGAGAGCCGGGAGGGATAACACCTGGAGAGCCGGGAGGAATAACACCTGGAGAGCCGGGAGGAATAACACCTGGAGAGCCGGGAGGAATAACACCTGGAGAGTCGGGAGGGATAACACCTGGAGAGCCGGGAGGGATAACACCTGGAGAGCCGGGAGGAACAACACCTGGAGAGCCGGGAGGAACAACACCTGGAGAGTCGGGAGGAACAACACCTGGAGAGCCGGGAGGAACAACACCTGGAGAGCCGGGAGGAACAACACCTGGAGAGGCCATAGGAACAACACCTGGAGAGCCGGGAGGAATAACACCTGGAGAGCCGGGAGGAACAACACCTGGAGAGCCGGGAGGAACAACACCTGGAGAGGCCGGAGGAACAACACCTGGAGAGGCCGGAGGAACAACACCTGGAGAGCCCGGAGGAATAACACCTGGAGAGCCCGGAGGAATAACACCTGGAGAGCCCGGAGGAATAACACCTGGAGAGCCCGGAGGAATAACACCTGGAGAGCCGGGAGGAATAACACCTGGAGAACCGGGAGGAATAACACCTTGAGAGCCCGGAGGAATAACACCTGGAAAGCCGGGAGGAAAACAACACCTGGAGAGCCCGGAGAAACAACACCTGGAGATCCGGGAGAATTAACACCTGGAGAGCCGGGAGGAACAACACCTGGAGAGGCGGGAGGAACAACACCTGGAGAGCCCGGAGGAATAACACCTGGAGAGCCGGGAGGAATAACACCTGGAGAGCCCGGAGGAATAACACCTGGAGAGCCCAGAGGAATAACACCTGGAGAGGCGGGAGGAATAACACCTGCAGAGGCGGGAGGGATAACACCTGGAGAGCCGGGAGGAATAACACCTGGAGAGCCCGAGGAATAACACCTGGAGAGCCGGGAGGAATAACACCTGGAGAGCCGGAGGAATAACACCTGGAGAGTCGGGAGGAATAACACCTGGAGAGCCCGGAGGAATAACACCTGGAGAGCCCAGAGGAATAACACCTGGAGAGCTGGGAGGAATAACACCTGGAGAGCCTGGAGGAATAACACCTGGAGAGCCCAGAGGAATAACACCTGGAGAGCTGGAGAGGAATAACACCTGGAGAGCCGGGAGGAATAACACCTGGAGCCGGGAGGAATAACACCTGGAGAGCCCAGAGGAATAACACCTGGAGAGGCGGGAGGAATAACACCTGGAGAGCCGGGAGGAACAACACCTGGAGAGCCCAGAGGAATAACACCTGGAGAGGCGGGAGGAATAACACCTGGAGAGCCCAGAGGAATAACACCTGGAGAGGCGGGAGGGATAACTCCTGGGCAGCTCAGAGATTCACTGCAGGACTAGTGGTCTCTGGTCTCCTAGTTCACTGCTCTGTATAACCCCACTCCTACCACTGGCATCTTCCTGTGTATAACCCCACCCACACCACTGAGTGGCAGTTTACAGCTTATTCAGAGTGTACACAGGATGCTGCCAATCAATTTGTGTGGACGGGGTTATACATAGAAAGCTGCCAATCAATGATGTGGACGGGGTTACACATGGGACACTGACAATCAGTGGTTTGGGCGGGGTTATACACAGGATGCTGCCAATTAGTGGTGGGGTGTCATACATGGGATGCTGCCAATTAGTGGTGGGGGGGGTTATACACGGTATGCTGCCTATAAGTGTGGGGGGGTTATACACAGGATGCTGCCAATTAGTGGTGGGAGGGTTATACACGGGATGCTGCCAATTAGTGGTGGTCAGGGGTTATACATGGGATGCTGACAATAAGTGTGGGGGGGGTTATACACGGGATGCCAGCAATCAGTGGTGTGGGCAGAGTGTCATTTTTTGCACCAATATCTTCAAATTTGACCTTTCATTTAGGGATTGCAGTAAAAAAACACAATGGCAAAATAAAGAGAAAAACAGATGAAAAAGTATTAAATAGAAGAGATTGGCACAACTTACAAGCCATAAAAAAAAGCTGTAATAAGTAAAAGAGGCGAGTGCAATAATAAAAGGGCCCCAAGTGTATAAAATCTCGGGGAACAAGGTTTCTTTGCCCATTGGTGTGACTTGAAGTTTATGGGCCCCGATGTTAAAGCTCCAACGGTGCCCCCAATTATTGCAAATCTTTAATAGTATTAGTCTTTTTCTATAGGACAAAGGGACTTTTGGGGGCCCCCCTAGGCTCCAGGGCCCGGGTGCGATTGTAACCCTACACCTGTTGTAGTTACACCCCCTGTTCCTTCCCCATCCTCCGATGCTCCATAACCACAATGTCGCCATTATGACGGATTTATCCTCTCCTTACTTCTGCCTTTTGTTACAATGTATCAGTGCTGTCCTCGCTGAGTTTCTCGCTGATACTTTCCGTGGACTTTCCGTGACCTCCTTCCTGCGGGATCTAATCCATTCATAACCGGCTGCTCTTTATTTGTTGCTATAAATGAATAGAAAATGAGCAAATGTTATTACTAGAATTATTTATTGTGCACTATGAATAAAATATCGCCTGTCGCCATGTTTGCTGCCGCACCGATAATAAGAGCAACGTGCAACAAGTGTATTGTGGAGGAGAGTGAAGCTGCCGGCCGGGGCAGTGGAGGCTTCTGGTGTAGAGGGAATCTTCCCCGGGTGATGGAGGCTTCTGGTGTAGACGGAATCTTCCCCGGACAGTGGAGGCTTCTGGTGTAGAGGGAATCTTCTCCGGACAGTGGAGGCTTCTGGTGTAGATGGAATCTTCCCCGGACAGTGGAGGCTTCTGGTGTAGATGGAATCTTCCCCGGACAGTGGAGGCTTCTGGTGTAGAGGGAATCTTCCCCGGACAGTGGAGGCTTCTGGTGTAGATGGAATCTTCCCCGGACAGTGGAGGCTTTGGTGTAGATGGAATCTTCCCCGGACAGTGGAGGCTTCTGGTGTAGATGGAATCTTCCCCGGACAGTGGAGGCTTCTAGTGTAGACGGAATCTTCCCCGGACAGTGGAGGCTTCTGGTGTAGACGGAATCTTCCCCGGACAGTGGAGGCTTCTGGTGTAGATGGAATCTTCCCCGGACAGTGGAGGCTTCTAGTGTAGACGGAATCTTCCCCGGACAGTGGAGGCTTCTGGTGTACCCCGGACAGTGGAGGCTTCTGGTGTAATGAATCTTCCCCGACATGGAGGCTTCTAGTGTAGACGGAATCTTCCCCGGACAGTGGAGGCTTCTTGTAGATGAATCTTCCCCGACAGTGGAGGCTCTGGTGTAGACGAATCTCCCCGGACAGTGAGCTTCTGGTGTAAGGAATCTTCCCCGACATGGAGTTCTGGTGTAGATGGAATCTTCCCCCGACATGGAGGCTTCTTGTGTAGACGGAATCTTCCCGACAGTGGAGGCTCTGGTGTAGAGAATCTTCCCCGACATGGAGGCTTCTGGTTAGATGGAATCTTCCCGGACAGTGAGCTTCTGGTGTAGAGAATCTTCCCCGGACATGGAGGCTTCTGGTGTAGAGGAATCTTCCCCGACAGTGGAGGCTTCTGGTGTAGATGAATCTTCCCCGACAGTGGAGCTTCTGGTGTAGATGAATCTTCCCGAACAGTGGAGGCTTCTGTGTAGATGAATCTCCCCGACAGTGGAGCTTTGTGTAGACGGAATCTTACCCGGACAGTGGAGGCTTCTGGTGTAGACGAATCTTCCCCGGACAGTGAGGCTTCTGGTGTAGACGGAATCTTCCCCGGACAGTGAGGCTTCTGGTGTAACGAATCTTTCCCCGACAGTGGAGGCTTCTGGTGTAGACGGAATCTCCCGGACAGTGGAGGCTTCTAGTGTAGAGAATCTTCCCCGACAGTGAGGCTTCTGTGTAATGGAATCTTCCCCGGACAGTGGAGCTTTGTGTAAAAAAAAAAAAAAAAAAAAAAAAAAAAAAAAAAAAAAAAAAAAAAAAAAAAAAAAAAAAAAAAAAAAAAAAAAAAAAAAAAAAAAAAAAAAAAAAAAAAAAAACCCCGGACAGTGGAAGGCTTCTGTGTAGATGGAATCTTCCCCGGACAGTGGAGGCTTCTGTGTAGATGGAATCTTCCCCGACAGTGGAGGCTTCTGTGTAGATGGAATCTTCCCCGGACAGTGGAGGCTTCTGTGTAGACGGAATCTTCCCCGACAGTGGAGGCTTCTGTGTAGAGGAATCTTCCCCGGACAGTGGAGCTTCTGTGTAGATGGAATCTTCCCGGACAGTGGAGGCTTCTGGTGTAGACGGAATCTTCCCGACAGTGGAGGCTCTGGTGTAGAGGAATCTTCCCCGGACAGTGGAGGCTTCTGGTGTAGATGGAATCTTCCCCGGACAGTGGAGGCTTCTGTGTAGATGGAATCTTCCCCGACGTGGAGGCTTCTGGTGTAGATGGAATCTTCCCCGGACAGTGGAGGCTTCTGGTGTAGATGGAATCTTCCCCGACAGTGGAGGCTTCTGGTGTAGATGAATCTTCCCCGGACAGTGGAGGCTTCTAGTGTAGATGGAATCTTCCCCGACAGTGGAGGCTTTGTGTAGAGGAATCTTCCCGGACAGTGGAGGCTTCTGGTGTAGACGGAATCTTCCCCGGACAGTGGAGGCTTCTGGTGTAGACGGAATCTTCCCGGACAGTGGAGGCTTCTGTGTAGACGGAATCTTCCCCGACAGTGGAGGCTTCTGGTGTAGACGGAATCTTCCCCGGACAGTGGAGCTTCTGTGTAATGGAATCTTCCCCGGACAGTGGAGGCTTCTGGTGTAGATGAATCTTCCCCGGACAGTGGAGGCTTTTGTGTAGACGGAATCTTCCCCGACAGTGGAGGCTTCTGGTGTAGACGGAATCTTCCCCGGACAGTGAGGCTTCTGGTGTAGATGGAATCTTCCCCGGACAGTGAGGCTTCTGGTGTAGATGGAATCTTCCCCGACAGTGGAGGCTTCTGGTGTATGAGTGCTGAATTCCCCGACAGTGGAGGCTTCTGGTGTAGAGGAATCTTCCCCGACAGTGGAGCTTCTGGTGTAGACGGAACTTCCCGACAGTGGAGGCTTCTGGTGTAGATGAATCTTCCCCGGACAGTGAGGCTTCTAGTGTAGAGGAATCTTCCCGGACAGTGGAGGCTTCTGTGTAGAGGAATCTTCCCCGGACAGTGGAGGCTTCTGGTGTAGAGGAATCTTCCCTGACAGTGGAGGCTTCTGGTGTAGACGGAATCTTCCCCGGACAGTGGAGGCTTCTGGTGTAGACGGAATCTTCCCCGGACAGTGGAGGCTTCTTGTAGATGGAATCTTCCCCGGACAGTGGAGCTTCTGGTGTAGATGGAATCTTCCCCGGACAGTGAGGCTTCTGGTGTAGAGGAATCTTCCCCGACAGTGGAGGCTTCTGGTGTAGAGGAATCTTCCCCGACAGTGGAGGCTTCTAGTGTAGATGGAATCTTCCCCGGACAGTGGAGGCTTCTGTGTAGATGGAATCTTCCCCGGACAGTGGAGGCTTCTGGTGTAGATGGAATCTTCCCCGGACAGTGGAGGCTTCTGGTGTAGATGGAATCTTCCCCGGACAGTGGAGGCTTCTGTGTAGATGGAATCTTCCCCGGACAGTGGAGGCTTCTGTGTAGATGGAATCTTCCCCGGACAGTGGAGGCTTCTGGTGTAGATGGAATCTTCCCCGGACAGTGGAGGCTTCTAGTGTAGATGGAATCTTCCCCGGACAGTGGAGGCTTCTGGTGTAGATGGAATCTTCCCCGGACAGTGGAGGCTTCTGGTGTAGATGGAATCTTCCCCGGACAGTGGAGGCTTCTGGTGTAGATGGAATCTTCCCCGGACAGTGGAGGCTTCTGGTGTAGATGGAATCTTCCCCGGACAGTGGAGGCTTCTGTGTAGAGGAATCTTCCCCGGACAGTGGAGGCTTCTGGTGTAGAGGAATCTTCCCCGGACAGTGGAGGCTTCTAGTGTAGATGGAATCTTCCCCGGACAGTGGAGGCTTCTGTGTAGACGGAATCTTCCCCGGACAGTGGAGGCTTCTGGTGTAGATGGAATCTTCCCGGACAGTGGAGGCTTCTGGTGTAGATGGAATCTTCCCCGGACAGTGGAGGCTTCTGTGTAGAGGAATCTTCCCCGGACAGTGGAGGCTTCTGGTGTAGATGGAATCTTCCCCGGACAGTGGAGGCTTCTAGTGTAGATGGAATCTTCCCCGGACAGTGGAGGCTTCTGGTGTAGATGGAATCTTCCCCGACAGTGGAGGCTTCTGGTGTAGATGGAATCTTCCCCGGACAGTGGAGGCTTCTAGTGTAGATGGAATCTTCCCCGGACAGTGGAGGCTTCTGGTGTAGATGGAATCTTCCCCGGACAGTGGAGGCTTCTAGTGTAGATGGAATCTTCCCCGGACAGTGGAGGCTTCTGGTGTAGATAATCTTCCCCGGACAGTGGAGGCTTCTAGTGTAGATGGAATCTTCCCCGGACAGTGGAGGCTTCTAGTGTAGAGGGAATCTTCCCCGGGTGATGGAGGCTTCTGGTGTAGACGGAACCTTCCCCGGACAGTGGAGGCTTCTGGTGTAGGTGGAATCTTCCCCGGACAGTGGAGGCTTCTAGTGTAGAGGGAATCTTCCCCGGGTGATGGAGGCTTCTGGTGTAGACGGAACCTTCCCCGGACAGTGGAGGCTTCTGGTGTAGATGGAATCTTCCCCGGACAGTGGAGGCTTCTAGTGTAGATGGAATCTTCCCCGGACAGTGGAGGCTTCTAGTGTAGATGGAATCTTCCCCGGACAGTGGAGGCTTCTAGTGTAGATGGAATCTTCCCCGGACAGTGGAGGCCTCTGGTGTAGACGGAATCTTCCCCAGACAGTGGAGGCTTCTGGTGTAGATGGAATCTTCCCCGGACCTTGGAGGCTTCTAGTGTAGATGGAATCTTCCCCGGACAGTGGAGGCTTCTAGTGTAGATGGAATCTTCCCCGGACAGTGGAGGCTTCTGGTGTAGACGGAATCTTCCCCGGACAGTGGAGGCTTCTGGTGTAGATGGAATCTTCCCCGGACAGTGGAGGCTTCTAGTGTAGATGGAATCTTCCTCGGACAGTGGAGGCTTCTAGTGTAGATGGAATCTTCCCCGGACAGTGGAGGCTTCTGGTGTAGATGGAATCTTCCCCGGACAGTGGAGGCTTCTGGTGTAGAGGGAATGTTCCCCGGACAGTGGAGGCTTCTGGTGTAGATGGAATCTTCCCCGGACAGTGGAGGCTTCTAGTGTAAATGGAATATTCCCCGGACAGTGGAGGCTTCTGGTGTAGAGGGAATCTTCCCCGGACAGTGGCGGCCTCTGGTGTAGATGGAATCTTCCCCGGACAGTGGAGGCTTCTGGTGTAGATGGAATCTTCCCCGGACAGTGGAGGCTTCTGGTGTAGATGGAATCTTCCCCGGACCTTGGAGGCTTCTAGTGTAGATGGAATCTTCCTCGGACAGTGGAGGCTTCTGGTGTAGATGGAATCTTCCCCGGACAGTGGAGGCTTCTAGTGTAGATGGAATCTTCCCCAGACAGTGGAGGCTTCTAGTGTAGATGGAATCTTCCTCGGACAGTGGAGGCTTCTGGTGTAGATGGAATCTTCCCCGGACAGTGGAGGCTTCTGGTGTAGATGGAATCTTCCCCGGGTGATGGAGTCTTTGTTCCAGCTTTTAACCTCATTCTTCGTAGACCAGTCGTGACCATTCCCTAATATTTTTTGCTCTTCTGTGCTTCCCTCTTCCACTTTTCTATACTTATTACTCCTCCTTCCCTCTCAGGTGTCTTCCAGGACCTTCTTATTTGGATTACATTTTCTTGCTGTAATCTTCTTTTTGGAAATTTCTAAGTGACCCCATTTATTCCGCTGCACTTTTTTAGCATGCTATCTCTATCTTATTCATTGAACTTCTTTTCTGGCCCCAAGTCATAAGAAATCCATTGAATATATTTGGGGTAAAACCAACCAGTGCGAGGTCCTGCAGCTGCAGAATACCATGTCGAAAGCAGAAGTCTATAGTAGAAAAGCAACATTGCCGAGTCTCATTCCTTGCAGACCAGTCTTGATTATTCTCTATCGTTTTTACCTCTTCTGTGCTGTCCTCTGCCAGTTTTCTACATTTATTACCCCTCATGCCCTCTCAAGTGTCTTCCAGGACCTTATTATTTGGGTTATATTCCCAAATTTTCTTCTTGGGATATTCCTGAATTTCCCCCCTTGTCCTGTGCTCTTTTTTAGATGATATCTTCTTCACTGATTCAAGTTTGAACTTCTTTTCTGACTCCAAGGTATAGTGTATCCAGGGAATATATTCGGGGTGAAACCAACTAGTGCAAGGTCCTGCAGCTGCAAAATACCATGTCCAAAGCAGAAGTCTATAGCCGAAAAGCACAGCTGCCGAGTCTCATTCCTTGTAGACCAGTTTTGACCATTTTCTAAAGTTTAATCTCTTCTGTGCTTCCCTCTTCCAGTTTTCTATATCTATTACTCCTCCTTCCCTCTCAGGTGTCTTCCAGGACCTTCTCAGTAGAGTTATGTTTTCTACTTGTAATCTTCTTTTTGGGATATTTCTAATTGACGCTATTTAATAGTCCCAAGCTCTTTTTAAGGATGATATTTTCTTCATTGATTTCAGTTTAAACCTCTTTTCTGGCTCCAGGTTATAGTGTATTCAGGGAATATATTCAGGGTGAAACCAACTAGTGCAAGGTCCTGCAGCCGCAGAATACCATGTCCAAATCAGAAGTCTATAGGAGAAAAGCCGAGTCTCATTCCTTGTAGACCAGTCGTGACCATTCTCTAGTGTTTTTACCTCTTCTGTGCTTCCCTCTTCCGGTTTTCTACATTTATTACTCCTCCTTCCCCCCCAGGTGTTTTCCAGGACCTTCTCAGTTGAGTTATGTTTTCTACTCATAATCTTCTTTTTGGGATATTCCTGAATGATCCTGCACTTTTTTAGGATGATATTTTCTACTTCATTGATTCACGTTTGATCTCTTCTGACTCCAAGTCACAGTGTATCCAGGGAATATACTCCGGGTAAAGCCGACCATAGCGAGGTCCTGCAGCCGCCGAACACCGGGGACCCGAGCGGAAAACTAAGAACATATTTTATAGGAGAAAAGTCCAATTTTGGTTTCCTCTTATTCCGCGGAGGAGCCGTATGGACCAGCCTTAATCCTTATTTTTAGGTTTTGGTTCTTGGATCTTTAACTTGATACTTTGTTGCTTCAGTCCAAGCGTTTTACAGGTTTGGCGGGTTCTAATTGTTCCTCTTCCAGTTTTCACACATTTATTATCCCTCTTTTCCCCCTCGGGTCCCTTTCTGCACTTTCCAATTTGCATTATGTTTTGGAGCTGTAATCTCGGAATCTGCCGCAGTATTTGGGATATTTCGGACGTGTCCCATTTGGCCTGTGTACTCTTTATTCACGAGGACGCCGTCCAAGTCTGCGAGCTTTAATGCCTGTTTGAGACGATTAAATGAAGCTTTTCGGAAATTCTCCCTTTTTGTTGCTCCCCTGCAGAACATCTTATTAAAAGGCGAGTGAAACGCTCTTAATGACGGGCATTGCCGCAGCTCCCGGCCCTCACCTGACGGCACGGACGGCCATTCCTATAATGCCGCCACCATTTATATTTACCTCCTTCTACAACATTTGAGTGAAATCGTTCTCTGTTAATGATAAAGGTTTGCAGGTCTGGCCGGATCCACGCGTTCCTCAGCCCCGGCTTCTAATGACCCCAGATCAGAGCAATGACGACATTTACTCTCTTTTCCATTTGCATTAATAAGTCATTTTCTGCAAACTGCTTCATACTCAGGGACCCATAACTAACCTCAGAGCTTTTGTTTCCAGGTCCGTCCACCATCGAAAGGCTAAGCTGAGCCCGAGCAGCACAGAGTATTTCAGGATCAGGAAAGAGCGGATAATTTCTGTTATTAGAGCAGACAGGGTCCCAGCAGCACAGAGTATTTAAGGAGAGGAATGAGCTGATCTTTAGAGAGTTTACTGATAAAGAGCAATATAACGGGTCCCAGCAGCACAGAGTATTTCATGATGGGAATGAGCTGATCTTTAGTGATTTTACTGATAAAGAGCGATATATCAGGACCCAGCAGCACAGAGTATTTCAGGAGACGAATGAGCTGATCTTTAGTGATTTTACTGATAAAGAGCAATATAACAGGACCCAGCAGCACAGAGTATTTCAGGAGACGAATGAGCTGATCTTTAAGGATTTTACAGATAGAGAGCAATGTAATAGGACCCAGCAGCACAGAGTATTTCAGGAGACGAATGAGCTGATCTTTAAGGATTTTACAGATAGAGAGCAATGTAATAGGACCCAGCAGCACAGAGTATTTCAGGATGGGAATGAGCTGATCTTTAAGGATTTTACAGATAGAGAGCAATGTAATAGGACCCAGCAGCACAGAGTATTTCAGGAGACGAATGAGCTGATCTTTAAGGATTTTACAGATAGAGAGCAATGTAATAGGACCCAGCAGCACAGAGCATGGCCAGGGCCACACTTGCATCATACATCCAGTAACTGGATCCAGTTTTTGACATGTTGAAATCTTGAAAACCGGATCTGTTAATGCTCCCATAGACTCCAATGCAAAAACCTGATTGCAAAAGTGCAATGCATTTACCGGATTGGGTTTTTCCCAAATCCAGTATAAACATGGTCTGCAACGTTTTTTGGTGCATTTTCAAAAACAGAATGGGTTTTATTAACATGGGATTCTATGGGCAATGCATCCGTTAACACATGGTTCATGTATGTACAATGCTTTAATGGATCCGGTACTAGATCTGGTAAAAATGCCTCAAAAATGGCAAGAAGAAAAACTGGATCCATTAATGCATCCAGTAAATGGATGCATCCTCTCAAGTGTGACCCTAGCCTATGTCAGGATGGGAATGAGCAGATCTTTAGGGATCTTACAGATGGGAAGCAATAGGATAGGACCTAGTAGCACAGAGTATTTCAGGATAAGGAATTAGCTGATAATTTCTGTTATTAGAGCTGGCAGGGTCCCAGCAGCACAGAGTATTTCAAGAGAGGAATGAGCTGATCTATTGGGAGTTTACTGATGGAGAGCAATATAATAAGACCCAGCAGCACAGAGTATTTCAGGAAAAGAATGAATTGATTTTAAGGAAATTTACTGATGGAGAGCAATATAGCAAGACCACAGCAGCACAGAGTATTTCAGGAAAAGACTGCACTGAGGCCGGCTTCACACTGTGGTCAGGTCCCATCAGGGGCCACAGGATTGGTTCATGTCTTGTGCTTTTTTTTGTGGTTTTCAAAGATTACGACAAAACTACGTATTTACTCTGATTTCTAAAACGGTAACAAAAACTTCAATATAAACCCATATGTGGCCCTTGTGATCCCGGCCGTGGCCCCGGAGCCAGCCCCCTTCTCTCTGCTGTATTCCACCCCTGCCCAGGTCTATGTGACGTATAGGGGTGCAGATACGATGCATTTTGCATGTTATGGGGATTTTTGGAACTTCTCATCGTTTCGAGTCTCTGAGCCAATTCTGCATCTATTTAAAGGGAAATCACCTGCTCATTAGCCTCCATTCCTCCTATTAGTGATCGGCACGGAGCCGCGGGCCCCATGGCTACCAGGATGCATCATTAATTTACGTGGAAAGCAATTGACTCGTGTTTAACTTTACGACTTCTCATTTATATCGCTAATGATCTTGAAAGTCTCGGGCTGAGCAGCCGTCCCTGATTCCAGCTAATTAAATGTCCGGAGACGAGCGCCATTTCTAGGGATTAGGCCAATGACAGGAGATGTGAGATCGGCCCCTCGCTGCGGCTAATTCCTCACTGATAGCCGATATTATTAGCGCACCTGCGGTTACTTCATAGATTGGAGCAAATCGAAATGGGGTGAGGGTCGGCACATCCGTGGAGAACACGTAATTGGGGTCTGACATCATCGCCCCCATGGTACTGGAATTAGTAACAATGTATCTAAGGAGAGAAGAATCGAGTAGTGGGCATCACGTGTGCCTGTATATGGAGGCCCGGCGTCAATCACACGGGGGGGCTCAATGATAAGGAGGGTGTGATGGTGTGATATGGTGGGTTGGGTATATATGGCCGGTAGTCATATTTTTCCTGATTTTGGAGGTGTTCTGTTGTTGCTATTCTGTGTATTCCCCATCACAGAGGGTCTGAGCACTGCATTAGCTTGGTTATCACCTGGATGTGTCCTTGCATCCTGATGAGCCTTGTTCACCTGTCCTGACTTGGCCATTCAAGACCTCTCTGCTCCACAAATGTATCACCCCCTGTAGTGCCTCAATAGCCGAGGCACCAAACTGTCTGCCGGCCCCTGGAGATAGGGAGATGGTGGGGGAGGACAAGAGGCCAGTGCCATTGAGCCTGTGTGTGGGACGCTGAGGCCATTTCCCCAAAGAGACTTAGGCTACGTTCACATGGGGTGTAATGGCCGAGTATTCCTGCTTTTACACGGCGCTTTTGAGCGCTCACAGAAAAGCAGTGCAAAACAAAGCTGGTTACCCTTTTCAGCAAAAGCTATGGTTTTGCTGGAAGTCGTGCAGACACCACATTTTGCTGTGTATTATTCACTGCAAAAGCGTGCGCGCAAAAAGAATGGACATGCCAATTCTTGGCGCTTTGTTCGGCGCGCTTTCCCCATAGGCTATATGATAACATGGCCTCGAGGAAAGCGCGACGTCAGCATGAGCGCAAAAAAGCATCACTGCCAAATACGCGGCAAAAAGCGCCGCGAGTGAACGTAGCCTTAGAGACACCCTGTTTACTTGGATATATACTGCTCAATAGGTTTATGGATTTTCCACTTTTTCCTACAATAAAGGTTCATGGGCTGTTCACTCATCTCTCGCTCCGTTGATTGTGGGATACTGGAGAAGGACCCCGTGACAGAAGGGCTCAATGCTAAGAGACTCAAAGGTAAGGAGGAGCTGAATGCTAAGGAGGGGCTCAATGCTAAAAGGCTCAAAGGTAATGAGGAGGTGAATGCTAAGGAGGGGCTCAATGCTAAGGAAGGGCTCAATGCTAAGGAGGGGCTCAATGCTAAGGAGGGGCTCAATGCTAAGGAGGGGCTCAATGTTAAGGAGGGGCTCAATGCTAAGGAGGGGCTCAATGCTAAGGAGGGGCTCAATGCTAAGGAGGGGCTCAATGTTAAGGAGGGGCTCAATGTTAAGGAGGGGCTCAATAGTAAGGAGAGGCTCAATAGTAAGGAGGGGCTCAATAGTAAGGAGGGGCTCAATAGTAAGGAGAGGCTCAATAGTAAGGAGAGGCTCAATAGTAAGGAGGGGCTCAATGCTAAGGAGAGGCTCAATAGTAAGGAGAGGCTCAATAGTAAGGAGGGGCTCAATAGTAAGGAGAGGCTCAATGCTAAGGAGGGGCTCAATAGTAAGGAGAGGCTCAATAGTAAGGAGGGGCTCAATGCTAAGGAGGGGCTCAATAGTAAGGAGAGGCTCAATAGTAAGGAGAGGCTCAATAGTAAGGAGAGGCTCAATAGTAAGGAGGGGCTCAATAGTAAGGAGAGGCTCAATAGTAAGGAGAGGCACAATAGTAAGGAGAGGCTCAATAGTAAGGAGGGGCTCAATAGTAAGGAGAGGCTCAATAGTAAGGAGAGGCTCAATAGTAAGGAGGGGCTCAATAGTAAGGAGAGGCTCAATAGTAAGGAGAGGCTCAATAGTAAGGAGAGGCTCAATAGTACGGAGGGGCTCAATAGTAAGAAGAGGCTCAATAGTAAGGAGAGGCTCAATAGTAAGGAGAGGCTCAATAGTAAGGAGGGGCTCAATAGTAAGGAGAGGCTCAATAGTAAGGAGAGGCTCAATAGTAAGGAGAGGCTCAGTAGTAAGGAGAGGCTCAATAGTAAGGAGGGGCTCAATAGTAAGGAGGGGCTCAGTAGTAAGGAGAGGCTCAATAGTAAGAAGAGGCTCAATAGTAAGGAGAGGCTCAATAGTAAGGAGAGGCTCAATAGTAAGGAGGGGCTCAATAGTAAGGAGAGGCTCAATAGTAAGAAGAGGCTCAGTAGTAAGGAGAGGCTCAATAGTAAGGAGAGGCTCAATAGTAAGGAGAGGCTCAGTAGTAAGGAGAGGCTCAGTAGTAAGGAGGGCTCAATAGTAAGGGGGCTCAATAGTAAGGAGAGGGTCAATAGTAAGGAGGGGCTCAATAGTAAGGAGAGGCTCAATAGTAAGGAGAGGCTCAATAGTAAGGAGAGGCTCAGTAGTAAGGAGAGGCTCAATAGTAAGGAGAGGCTCAATAGTAAGGAGAGGCTCAGTAGTAAGGAGAGGCTCAGTAGTAAGGAGGGGCTCAATAGTAAGGAGGGGCTCAATAGTAAGGAGAGGGTCAATAGTAAGGAGAGGGTCAATAGTAAGGAGAGGCTCAGTAGTAAGAAGAGGCTCAATAGTAAGGAGAGGCTCAATAGTAAGGAGAGGCTCAATAGTAAGGAGGGGCTCAATAGTAAGGAGGGGCTCAATAGTAAGGAGAGGTTCAATAGTAAGGAGAGGCTCAATAGTAAGGAGAGACTCAATAGTAAAGAGGGGCTCAGTAGTAAGAAGGGGCTCAATAGTAAGGAGGGGCTCAATAGTAAGGAGGGGCTCAATGGTAAGAAGAGGCTCAATAGTAAGGAGGGGCTCAATAGTAAGGAGAGGCTCAATAGTAAGGAGAGGGTCAATAGTAAGGAGAGGCTCAATAGTAAGGAGGGGCTCAGTAGTAAGGAGAGGCTCAATAGTAAGGAGAGGCTCAATAGTAAGGAGGGGCTCAATAGTAAGGAGGGGCTCAATGGTAAGGAGGGGCTCAATAGTAAGGAGAGGCTCAATAGTAAGGAGGGGCTCAATAGTAAGGAGAGGCTCAATAGTAAGGAGGGGCTCAATAGTAAGGAGGGGCTCAATAGTAAGGGGAAGCTCAATAGTAAGGAGAGGCTCAATAGTAAGAAGAGGCTCAATAGTAAAGAGAGACTCAATAGTAAGGAGGGGCTCAATAGTAAGAAGAGGCTCAATAGTAAGGAGAGGCTCAATAGTAAGAAGAGGCTCAATAGTAAAGAGAGACTCAATAGTAAAGAGAGACTCAATAGTAAGGAGGGGCTCAATAGTAAGAAGAGGCTCAATAGTGAGGAGAGGCTCAATAGTAAAAAGGGGCTCAATAGTAAGGAGAGGCTCAATAGTGAGGAGAGGCTCAATAGTAAGGAGAGGCTCAATAGTAGAAGAGGCTCAATAGTAAGGAGAGGCTCAATAGTAAAAAGGGGCTCAATAGTAAGGAGGGCTCAATAGTAAGGAGAGGCTCAATAGTAAGGAGGGGCTCAATAGTAAGGAGAGGCTCAATAGTAAGGAGAGGCTCAATAGTAAGGAGGGGCTCAATAGTAAGGAGAGGCTCAATAGTAAGGAGAGGCTCAATAGTAAGGAGGGGCTCAATAGTAAGGAGGGGCTCAATAGTAAGAAGAGGCTCAATAGTAAGAAGGGGCTCAATAGTAAGAAGAGGCTCAATAGTAAGAAGAGGCTCAATAGTAAGGAGAGGCTCAATAGTAAGAAGAGGCTCAATAGTAAAGAGAGGCTCAATAGTAAGGAGGGGCTCAATAGTAAGGAGAGGCTCAATAGTAAAGAGAGACTCAATAGTAAGGAGGGGCTCAATAGTAAGAAGAGGCTCAATAGTAAGGAGAGGGTCAATAGTAAGGAGAGGCTCAATAGTAAGGAGGAGCTCAATAGTAAGGAGAGGCTCAATAGTAAGAAGAGGCTCAATAGTAAAAAGGGGCTCAATAGTAAGGAGAGGCTCAATAGTAAGGAGAGGCTCAATAGTAAGAAGAGGCTCAATAGTAAAAAGGGGCTCAATAGTAAGGAGAGGCTCAATAGTAAAAAGGGGCTCAATAGTAAGGAGGGGCTCAATAGTAAGGAGAGGCTCAATAGTAAGGAGAGGCTCAATGGTAAGGGGGGGCTCAATAGAAAGGAGAGGGTCAATAGTAAGGAGAGGCTCAATAGAAAGGAGGGGCTCAATAGTAAGGAGGGGCTCAATAGTAAGGAGGGGCTCAATAGTAAGGAGAGGCTCAATAGAAAGGAGGGGCTCAATAGTAAGGAGGGGCTCAATAGTAAGGAGAGGCTCAATAGTAAGGAGAGGCTCAATAGTAAGGAGGGGCTCAATAGTAAGGAGAGGCTCAATAGTAAGGAGGGGCTCAATAGTAAGGAGGGCTCAATAGTAAGGAGAGGGTCAATAGTAAGGAGAGGCTCAATAGTAAGGAGAGGCTCAATAGTAAGGAGGGGCTCAATAGTAAGGAGGGGCTCAATAGTAAGGAGGGGCTCAATAGTAAGGAGGGGCTCAATAGTAAGGAGGGGCTCAATAGTAAGGAGAGGCTCAATAGTAAGGAGGGGCTCAATAGTAAGGAGGGGCTCAATAGTAAGGAGAGGCTCAATAGTAAGGAGGGGCTCAATAGTAAGGAGGGGCTCAATAGTAAGGAGAGGTTCAATAGTAAGGAGAGGCTCAATAGTAAGGAGGGGCTCAATAGTAAGGAGGGGCTCAATAGTAAGGAGAGGCTCAATAGTAAGGAGGGGCTCAATAGTAAGGAGGGGCTCAATAGTAAGAAGGGGCTCAATAGTAAGGAGAGGCTCAATAGTAAGGAGAGGGTCAATAGTAAGGAGGGGCTCAATAGTAAGGAGGGGCTCAATAGTAAGGAGAGGCTCAATAGTAAGGAGAGGCTCAATAGTAAGGAGAGGCTCAATAGTAAGGAGGGGCTCAATAGTAAGGAGGGGCTCAATAGTAAGGAGAGGCTCAATAGTAAGGAGAGGCTCAATAGTAAGGAGGGGCTCAATAGTAAGGAGGGGCTCAATAGTAAGGAGAGGCTCAATAGTAAGGAGGGGCTCGTTACAATGTGTCAGTGCAGATTCTCCTCTGTGTTGACCACGTCCGTCCCTCTTTTCTCCTTGTCCCCGGCTGATGGTTCTGATCCATTTTGAGAGGACGGGACCAGATGAGGTGAACGTCTCGAGCTTCTTGCTACAAATGTCTCTTTTTATTTATGACACAATTTCTTTGCCACCAGGAATCTGGAATAGACGGTTTATATCTCTCTAAACCCCTCAGTCCCGGCCCCCGCACATTACCTATCAATGCTCCATCACTGTCTGGTGACGAAGGACCAGTCCCAGAATGGCGACTCCTCATCTCATCCCAAAGAGGCAACAAACACCTGGAGATTCCCAAACTCTGGATCTGGGTAACAAAGTGTCCACGGCGTGAACCCCCACATCTGTCGCCATGGCGCCCGCTGTGATTGGCGGCCTTTTTGCATCTGTTCTCCATATATTGCTGGTGATGGCGACAACAATAAAGGAGATGACGGATTCAACCTTTGGAGGAACGTTTATGGGGGATTAATAATGTGTAAGTGATGGAACAAAGAGGAGATGGAGGCGACCGCCAGATGTAACGAGCAACCGCTCCGTCCAGGGAATACAGCTATGATTGTGCGGCTCTGATTAAGTAGTGCCGCCAGACTGTGCGCAGACAGGGCCAACATCACTGCTCATCCCGCCCGCCTCGTACATAAAATATTCAATATTCTCACATCCCTCTGACGCTTTTTGCCTTGAGAGAGATTCACCCGCAGCCTGACTAATGGGGCGCAGGATACTATTTAATTCTGCAACCTAAAATATTCCCTATTCTGCCTGTATTGTAAAGAATACAAAGATGCACGGTACAGTCAGAGCCATACTGCTGGTCACAACATACATCACATTACTGATCCTGAGTTACCTCCTGTATTATACTCCAGAGCTGCACTCACTATTCTGCTGGTGCAGTCACTGTGTACATACATTACATTACTGATCCTGAGTCACCTCCTGTATTATACTCCAGAGCTGCACTCACTATTCTGCTGGTGCAGTCACTGTGTACATACATTACTGATCCTGAGTTACCTCCTGTATTATACTCCAGAGCTGCACTCACTATTCTGCTGGTGCAGTCACTGTGTACATACATTACATTACTGATCCTGAGTTACCCCCTGTATTATACTCCAGAGCTGCACTCACTATTCTGCTGGTGCAGTCACTGTGTACATACATTACATTACTGATCCTGAGTTACCTCCTGTATTATACTCCAGAGCTGCACTCACTATTCTGCTGGTGCAGTCACTGTGTACATACATTACATTACTGATCCTGAGTTACCTCCTGTATTATCCTCCAGAGCTGCACTCACTATTCTGCTGGTGGAGTCACTGTGTACATACATTACATTACTGATCCTGAGTTACCTCCTGTATTATACTCCAGAGCTGCACTCACTATTCTGCTGGTGCAGTCACTGTGTACATACATTACATTACTGATCCTGAGTCACCTCCTGTATTATACTCCAGAGCTGCACTCACTATTCTGCTGGTGCAGTCACTGTGTACATACATTACTGATCCTGAGTTACCTCCTGTATTATACTCCAGAGCTGCACTCACTATTCTGCTGGTGCAGTCACTGTGTACATACATTACTGATCCTGAGTTACCTCCTGTATTATACTCCAGAGCTGCACTCACTATTCTGCTGGTGCAGTCATTGTGTACATACATTACATTACTGATCCTGAGTTACCTCCTGTATTATACTCCAGAGCTGCACTCACTATTCTGCTGGTGCAGTCACTGTGTACATACATTACATTACTGATCCTGAGTTACCTCCTGTATTATACTCCAGAGCTGCACTCACTATTCTGCTGGTGCAGTCACTGTGTACATACATTACTGATCCTGAGTTACCTCCTGTATTATACTCCAGAGCTGCACTCACTATTCTGCTGGTGCAGTCACTGTGTACATACATTACATTACTGATCCTGAGTTACCTCCTGTATTATACTCCAGAGCTGCACTCACTATTCTGCTGGTGCAGTCACTGTGCACATACATTACATTACTGATCCTGAGTTACCTCCTGTATTATAGTCCAGAGCTGCACTCACTATTCTGCTGGTGCAGTCACTGTGTACATACATTACATTACTGATCCTGAGTTACCTCCTGTATTATACTCTAGAGCTGCACTCACTATTCTGCTGGTGCAGTCACTGTGCACATACATTACATTACTGATCCTGAGTTACCTCCTGTATTATAGTCCAGAGCTGCACTCACTATTCTGCTGGTGCAGTCACTGTGTACATACATTACATTACTGATCCTGAGTTATCTCCTGTATTATACTCCAGAGCTGCACTCACTATTCTGCTGTTCTTGTGTGTAGCATCATTTGTATATGCAGATTTCGATCCTTCTTCTTGTGTTTGCTCTGTAGTTACATAATTGCAGTCAGTTTCTGGGTTTGGGCGGGTGCAGATTTATGATCTCTGGTGATGGATTCTTCTTCTCTTTTTCTGATTTATAATTTCCCGTCTTGCTTATTGTCTATAATTCTTTGTGTGGTTTCGCCGTTCCTGTGTCGTGTGTTTCTTCTCGGTGATTATCGTCTCTTAATGATATCAATAGTTTCTTTTCATTTCAGCTTTTTATAACTTAATTTTCCTTTTGTCAGAAACTTTTGATGAAATCTTTGTTCTGTGTTGCACAAATATCTTGCAGTTAATTTAAAGGGAAGAGACCCCTGAATGGCGGACAGTGTGGTGTGAGCTGTTCTCTCTATATGGGGGTCCGAGAAGACCCTTTCCCCATCCCCCAACCACACCCCTCTCCTAATACCCTGAGTGGACACTCCCTGCAGCTCCGCATACTTTGCCTCTTACTCGGATGAGTCCAGGGGCGGACCCAGACTGTAGTGGGCCCTGGTGCAAGAAATTTTTCGGGGCCCCCCCCAGAACTCAGTGCCAGAATAGTGCCGCGGGTGTGCAGCACAGTCAGCGGCGTAGCAACTGTTTGTGGCGCCCGGGGCGGTCGAAAAATTTACTATACTAAAACACAAAGAGAAGGGGGTGCAATTGCCATCTCTGCACAACCCCAGTGTATGGCAACAAGCAGGACTCAAGGAGGGCCCGGGGCCGGAGCAATTTTTGCCGCCATGCTATGGAGTTCATAGTGTAATATAAATGCAAAAAACCTTTATTCTTAATATGATGTCACAATACCGGGATCTGAGGATCTTCTATTTCGAGGTCAGGGGCTCTCTGATGCCATGTTGCTGTCTGTCTCGCTGTCGTCCTCTTTTGACACTGCAGTGTGGTGGACAAGAGAGCATTAACTGGTTAATAACAAGAAGTATGGAGTGTGTACTAACTGAGCCATAAATCCTCCCCATACCAGTAGGATTACTATATGGAGTTTAGTATTAGGGTATGGACACACTGGCGTGAAACTCTGATGAGTGCAATGTGTGATTTTCTCGCATTGCAATCAATCTCTGAGGGCCCCTTTACACACGGCTACATTTGTAGCTTGTCACCAGGTAACTTACTGGTTGCAGTGAAATCATGGATACATGGTTCTATCTTGTTGCTGTGTACAAATGGAATCATGTATCCATGATTTCACTGCAGCCAGTAAGTTACCTGGTGACAAGCTACAAATGTAGCCGTGTGTAAAGGTACCCTAAGAGCACATTGATGAGTGTCGGACGCTTTTCTCATCCAGATTCAGGATGAGAAAAAAGTTGCAACATGCTGCGACAGTATGCGATTCCCGCGCGAGACTCACCAATGCAAATCTATGGGTCTGACAAAATCACGGACCGCACACGGACCATCCGAGTCTGAGGCTGCGTTCACACATTGCGTATTTTGCCGCGCTTTTTTACGCGCGCTTTTTCAAAATACGCAATGTGCCTTTTGTCTGCCTGCAAAGTGAATGGGAAATTCACTTTGCAGTGCAGACATTGCGCAAAAATACGCACTGCGTTTATGGGAGAAAACGCAGCTCCGTAAAGAATTGAGATGTCAATTCTTTACGCAGCTGCTCCTGCATTTTCTCCCTGTGATGTCACAGAGGGGAGGAAGAATCCAGCTTCCTCCTCCCCTCTGTGACAGCTGTGACCGTCCATTAGATTTCACAGTGTATTAATATACACTGCGATATCTAAATTAAACAAAGGCAAGTGTATGAAAAATAAAAAAGAATGAATACTTCACCTGTCCGATGCTTTTTCCCGGTGTCCGGTCTCCGGTGCCAAGCGATGTGTAGTGCTGCCAAGACCTGCGGTGACGTCAGAGGGGCGTTCCCGGCGCTGATTGGGCGCTCGCGGTCATGTGATACATCACATTCTGGGGTAAAGAAAGCGCAGTGTGTGAAAGCCCCTGCGTATTTTGTTGCGCTTTTTTTGCGCGGCAGAAAAACACAGCAAAAAAGCGCAACAAAATAAACAATGTGTGAACGCAGCCTGGCACGTTTTTTTCACGGATACATTCTCATTCTGCAGCTGAGAACACTGTAAAATGTTCCTGTAAATGATTCTATAGTAATAGCTGCTGAGAAAAAAACAGATGTCACACGGATGTGATCTGAGAGAAATGTCGGACACTCGCACAGCATTTGGATGCCAAACAGACTAAAAAACAGATGTCACTCGTCCGACTCTCCTGGAAACAGACCGATTTTAAGGGGGCGGGAGACAGTGTACCACCATCTCCCTAGCTCTGTGCTGTGCAGAGTGTACCACCATGTCCTCAGCTCCGTGCTGTGCACAGTGTACCACCATCTGCCTAGCTCTGTGCTGTGCACAGTGTACCACCATGTCCTCAGCTCCGTGCTGTGCACAGTGTACCACCATGTCCTCAGCTCCGTGCTGTGCACAGTGTACCACCATCTGCCTAGCTCTGTGCTGTGCACAGTGCACTACCATGTCCTCAGCTCCGTGCTGTGCACAGTGTACCACCATCTCCCTAGCTCTGTGCTGTGCAGAGTGTACCACCATGTCCTCAGCTCCGTGCTGTGCACAGTGTACCACCATCTGCCTAGCTCTGTGCTGTGCACAGTGTACCACCATGTCCTCAGCTCCGTGCTGTGCACAGTGTACCACCATGTCCTCAGCTCCGTGCTGTGCACAGTGTACCACCATCTCCCTAGCTCTGTGCTGTGCAGAGTGTACCACCATGTCCTCAGCTCCGTGCTGTGCACAGTGTACCACCATCTGCCTAGCTCTGTGCTGTGCACAGTGCACTACCATGTCCTCAGCTCCGTGCTGTGCACAGTGTACCACCATCTCCCTAGCTCTGTGCTGTGCAGAGTGTACCACCATGTCCTCAGCTCCGTGCTGTGCACAGTGTACCACCATCTGCCTAGCTCTGTGCTGTGCACAGTGTACCACCATGTCCTCAGCTCCGTGCTGTGCACAGTGTACCACCATGTCCTCAGCTCCGTGCTGTGCACAGTGTACCACCATCTCCCTAGCTCTGTGCTGTGCAGAGTGTACCACCATGTCCTCAGCTCCGTGCTGTGCACAGTGTACCACCATCTGCCTAGCTCTGTGCTGTGCACAGTGTACCACCATGCCCTCAGCTCCGTGCTGTGCACCACCATGTCCTCTGCCCACATTCCACCATGTCCTCTGCACACCTTCCCTCCACGTCCTCTGCACACCCTCCCTCCACGTCCTCTGCACACCCCCCTCGTCCTCTGCACACCCTCCCTCCACGTCCTCTGCACACCCCCCCACGTCCTCTGCACACCCCCCACGTCCTGTGCACACCCCCCCCACGTCCTCTGCACACCCCCCCCACGTCCTCTGCACACACCCCCCACGTCCTCTGCACACACCCCCCACGTCCTCTGCACACACCCCTCGTCCTCTGCACACACCCCACGTCCTCTGCACACACCCCACGTCCTCTGCACACACCCCCCACGTCCTCTGCACACACCCCACGTCCTCTGCACACCCCCCTCGTCCTCTGCACACACCCCACGTCCTCTGCACCCCCCCTCGTCCTCTGCACACCCCCCTCGTCCTCTGCACACCCCCCTCGTCCTCTGCACACACCCCACGTCCTCTGCACACCCCCCTCGTCCTCTGCACACCCCCCACGTCCTCTGCACCCCCCCTCGTCCTCTGCACACCCCCCTCGTCCTCTGCACACCCCCCTCGTCCTCTGCACACACCCCACGTCCTCTGCACACCCCCCTCGTCCTCTGCACACCCCCCTCGTCCTCTGTACCTTGTAAAGACAGTCCCAGTTCCTCCTAATCTGGCAATTTTTCTTGCCGGGCAAAATGTAGCTCCGCCCACCTGAGTCACATGTGCGTGACGTCATCACAGGTCCTTGTTCCACCCGGCATCTGTCCCCGCCGGCGGTGCTGTGAGGTGAGGCGGGAGGGCGCGATGACCGGGTGGGTGGTGAGGTGTCCAGGGGGGAAAGTGAGGTGTCCAGGGGGGGGAGTGAGGTGTCCAGGTGGGGGGTGAGGGTGAGGTGTCCAGGGGGTGGGTGAGGTGTCCAGGGAGCGGGGTCACCCGGCCGGGGCTCAGAGCAGAAAAAAAAAAAAAAAGAAGACAACACTGTTAGGCGCCGCCCTCCCCGGAACTCACTGCTAGAACAGTGCCGCGGGTGTGCAGCGCCGCTGACACCCGACAGCACCACCCTTCTGGCTGTCTGTCTGACAGGGGAACGGACCTGCCGCTGGAGCCCCAGGGGCCCCCTAGCTGCTCGGGGCCCTGGTGCAGCTGCACCAGCTGCACCACGGTAGTTCCGCCCCTGGATGAGTCCTTGGTTTTTCCTCTCTCCATTTCATGCACCATTTAAAGGGATTGTCCAGGACTAAGATATTTTCACAAATAAGAATAAGCGTCACTCACCTGAATTGCCTGAAATGAGTCCTTTATTGGGATTTCATAAAATCCAGGCAGGTACAGAAGGACACTAACAGCTCTGGCACCACCTGATGAAGACAGACCACTTATGGCGAAACGCGTTGTGGAGCTGTAAAGGGGACCAATAAACGTTTGCCAACCAATCTTATGTGTTTTTTCCCTAAACTGCTTCTATAAACTGCTACAATTGTGTCTATATAAAATCCAGGCAGGTACACAAGGATGCTAACAGCTCTGGAGGACAACAGCTGTTTTGTGCTTGTCAAGCGCTTCAACAGAACCTATCCTAGTGGGAAGTCATAAAATCCGGGCAGCTACAGAAGGACACTAACATTTTCGGAGGATAACAGCTGTTTTGTTCTTGTCCAGCACTTCAACAGGACCTGACCTAGGATCGGCTCCCTTGAAGTGCTAGACAAGCACGAAACAGCTGTTATCCTCCGAAAGTGTTAGTGTCCTTCTGTAGCTGCCTGGATTTTATGACTTCCCAATAAAGGACTCATTCTAGGCAATTCGGGTGAGTGCTGTTTATTCTTCTTTGGTGACAGTACTATATGTTTTTCTTTAGCGAGAACCGCCTTTTACCATTATTACTCCTGATGATGCAAACAACCTTTGCCATATACCAGTGAATCTGCTTAAGAGCACACAGGATGGTGCAGATTTTCTCCTTTTTACTACATGCAGGACTAAGGTATTGATGGCTCCATATCAGATTGGTGAAGTTCTGACAACCACAACCCCCCCACCTGCCCCTGATATCTAATACCTGGGGGACGCAGACAGAAATGGGCACTTGTGCAAGAACAATATATGGGCCCTTTGCAGCCAAAGAGCTCATTAAAATGCACAATTCCACCTACTTTGAAGGCAGAAATGGGCCCCCTAACCTCTTGGGCCCCTGACCTGGAGCTGAAGCTCCCCAATTACAAAGCTGAGCTTATCAGCGCGATACCCTATGTAGTGGCAGGACTTGGTACTGCAACTCACATCACTTGTCAATGGGAGCTGAGATGCAGTACCCAAAACAAGCATTGCATTGTATAAGGAGATGTGATGCTATATCTATGTAACGTCTGAACTACTACCATCCAACTACGGCTACAGTTAATTTATGACTGTTCCGGATTTTGAACAAGAAAAAAATCTGCTGCACTCAATTCTATAATGTGCTCAGGTGCAATGCCAAACACGATACATTGTAACAAAAAAGAGCGGCACTGTGGAATATTAAGACATATCATTGAATATAAAACAATATTCTAGCTAAGGAGAAATTAAAAAATGAGACACTTAGCTTATAAATATGGCCATATCCATAACCTCCCAGTAGCCATGTCAAGGCATGTCTCTTTTACTGGGTCCTCTGATGTGCACCCTTCCTCCCAATTGGCCTGCAATGCTATTGTTCTCTGATAGCGGGTTCCTACTTACCCATAAAATAGGTTTTTAATCCAGACAGACGCTGAGCATAGGAACCCACTATAAGCGACACGCCTCAATGTGGCTACTGGGCGGTTATGGGTATGGCCATATTTAGAAACTAAGAGCCTAATTTTTTTCATTTCTCCTTTCTTTATTCAATTATAAGTCTTAGTATTTCTGAGGGTCGCTGTTTGTTTGAATATGGAACAATATTCTAGCTAGAAGAAACTAAAAAATGTGACACTTACATTCTAAATATGGCCATATGGACAACTGCCCAGTGGCCACGTTGAGGCGTGTCTCGTATACTGGAGTCACAGCCTTTGTCTGGATTAAAAACCTATTTTATGGGTGAGTAGGAACCTGCTAACAGGGAACAATAGCATAATGGGCCAATGGGGAGCAAGGTGCACAACAGAGGATCCATTAAAAGAGACATGCCTCAATGTGGCAACTGGGCGGTTATGGATATGGCCATATTTCTAAGCTAAGTGTCTTATTCTTCATGTCTCGTTAGGTTGAATATTGTTGTATATTCAATTACATGTTTTAGTATTCCAGGATTTCGGACCCCCATCTGATAGTGATGATTGATCCTGAGAATAGTTCATTGGTTGTTGAGTCCAATAAACATGTACATTCTCCTACATCAGGCGCTATACGCAAGAAAGCTTTAAAGGGATTCTCTGCTTATAATAGGATTGGGTGCAGTTTTATAGTTTGCACCATCCCCTGGTGACAGGAGGTGCAGGAGGGGGTTCAATGTATATGTATCCGAGCACGTTTTATATTAGAAAATGTCTCCAATTCCAATCTCTGTCTATAAAATACGGGATAAATAACCGTGTCACCGCGATGATGGGAAACATTGTATCTCTATGGAAATTACTATTCTGACCACAAGCAGAGACTCATTCAGCTGTTACTATAAGAGGAGGCCGCCGGGGCCGGAGCGAATCTCTCCAGGATAATTGGATGCACTTGATCCAGCGAGGTCGCCAGGTGAACAGGGGTCTAATGAAGCGATCTCAGACAGGGCGGCGAGCACGGAGGGCGAGGAACCGGCGCCGAGGTCCACAAAACAATTTAAATCATAATTATTCCACTATCTGCAGGAGGAAACACATTTACACTAAATCCAAAAACAGGAGGGAAACTAAGATGTGCAAGTGCATCCGGGAGCTGGAACCATTAAGGTGCACAGGAATGGTACTGTAGGGTAGATAGTGATATATAGAAGAGGTGCTGTGCTGTGTCCATACAGTCAGAGGGGGAGGAATACATAGAAGAGGTGCTGTGCTGTGTCCATACAGTCAGAGGGGGAGGAATACATAGAAGATACATAGAAGAGGTGCTGTGCAGTGTCCATACAGTCAGAGGGAGAGGAATACATAGAAGAGGTGCTGTGCTGTGTCCATACAGTCAGAGGGGGAGGAATACATAGAAGATACATAGAAGAGGTGCTGTGCTGTGTCCATACAGTCAGAGGGGGAGGAATACATAGAAGATACATAGAAGAGGTGCTGTGCTGTGTCCATACAGTCAGAGGGGGAGGAATACATAGAATATACATAGAAGAGGTGCTGTGCAGTGTCCATACAGTCAGAGGGGGAGGAATACATAGAAGATACATAGAAGAGGTGCTGTGCTGTGTCCATACAGTCAGAGGGGGAGGAATACATAGAAGATACATAGAAGAGGTGCTGTGCTGTGTCTATACAGTCAGAGGGGGAGGAATACATAGAGAGAACATAGAAGAGGTGCTGTGCTGTGTCCATACAGTCAGAGGGGGAGGAATACATAGAAGATACATAGAAGAGGTGCTGTGCTGTGTCCATACAGTCAGAGGGGGAGGAATACATAGAAGATACATAGAAGAGGTGCTGTGCAGGGTCCATACAGTCAGAGGGAGGGGAATACATAGAAGATACATAGAAGAGGTGCTGTGCTGTGTCCATACAGTCAGAGGGTGAGGAATACATAGAAGATACATAGAAGAGGTGCTGTGCTGTGTCCATACAGTCAGAGGGGGAGGAATACATAGAAGATACATAGAAGAGGTGCTGTGCTGTGTCCATACAGTCAGAGGGAGAGGAATACATAGAAGATACATAGAAGAGGTGCTGTGCTGTGTCCATACAGTCAGAGGGGGAGGAATACATAGAATATACATAGAAGAGGTGCTGTGCTGTGTCCATACAGTCAGAGGGAGAGGAATACATAGAAGATATATAGAAGAGGTGCTGTGCTGTGTCCATACAGTCAGAGGGGGAGGAATACATAGAAGATACATAGAAGAGGTGCTGTGCTGTGTCCATACAGTCAGAGGGGGAGGAATACATAGAAGATACATAGAAGAGGTGCTGTGCAGGGTCCATACAGTCAGAGGGAGGGGAATACATAGAAGATACATGAGAAGAGGTGCTGTGCTGTGTCCATACAGTCAGAGGGTGAGGAATACATAGAAGATACATAGAAGAGGTGCTGTGCTGTGTCCATACAGTCAGAGGGGGAGGAATACATAGAAGATACATAGAAGAGGTGCTGTGCTGTGTCCATACAGTCAGAGGGGGAGGAATACATAGAAGATACATAGAAGAGGTGCTGTGCTGTGTCCATACAGTCAGAGGGGGAGGAATACATAGAAGATACATAGAAGAGGTGCTGTGCTGTGTCCATACAGTCAGAGGGAGAGGAATACATAGAAGCAGGGGCGGAACTACCGTGGTGCAGCTGGTGCAGCTGCACCAGGGCCCCGAGCAGCTAGGGGGCCCCTGGGGCTCCAGCGGCAGGTCCGTTCCCCTGTCAGACAGACAGCCAGAAGGGTGGTGCTGTCGGGTGTCAGCGGCGCTGCACACCCGCGGCACTGTTCTAGCAGTGAGTTCCGGGGAGGGCGCGCCTAACAGTGTTGTCTTCTTTTTTTTTTTTTTTCTGCTCTGAGCCCCGGCCGGGTGACCCCGCTCCCTGGACACCTCACCCACCCCCTGGACACCTCACCCTCACCCCCCACCTGGACACCTCACTCCCCCCCCCTGGACACCTCACTTTCCCCCCTGGACACCTCACCACCCACCCGGTCATCGCGCCCTCCCGCCTCACCTCACAGCACCGCCGGCGGGGACAGATGCCGGGTGGAACAAGGACCTGTGATGACGTCACGCACATGTGACTCAGGTGGGCGGAGCTACATTTTGCCCGGCAAGAAAAATTGCCAGATTAGGAGGAACTGGGACTGTCTTTACAAGGTACAGAGGACGAGGGGGGTGTGCAGAGGACGAGGGGGGTGTGCAGAGGACGTGGGGTGTGTGCAGAGGACGAGGGGGGTGTGCAGAGGACGAGGGGGGTGTGCAGAGGACGAGGGGGGGTGCAGAGGACGTGGGGGGTGTGCAGAGGACGAGGGGGGTGTGCAGAGGACGTGGGGTGTGTGTGCAGAGGACGAGGGGGGTGTGCAGAGGACGAGGGGGGTGTGCAGAGGACGAGGGGGGTGTGCAGAGGACGAGAGGGGGTGTGCAGAGGACGTGGGGGTGTGTGCAGAGGACGAGGGGGTGTGCAGAGGACGTGGGGTGTGTGCAGAGGACGTGGGGGGGTGTGCAGAGGACGTGGGGTGTGTGCAGAGGACGTGGGGTGTGGTGCAGAGGACGAGGGGGGTGTGCAGAGGACGTGGGGGGGGGTGTGCAGAGGACGTGGGGGGGGTGTGCACAGGACGTGGGGGGTGTGCAGAGGACGTGGGGGGGTGTGCAGAGGACGTGGAGGGAGGGTGTGCAGAGGACGAGGGGGGTGTGCAGAGGACGTGGAGGGAGGGTGTGGCAGAGGACGTGGAGGGAAGGTGTGCAGAGGACATGTGGAATGTGGGCAGAGGACATGGTGGTGCACAGCACGGAGCTGAGGGCATGGTGGTACACTGTGCACAGCACAGAGCTAGGCAGATGGTGGTACACTGTGCACAGCACGGAGCTGAGGACATGGTGGTACACTCTGCACAGCACAGAGCTAGGGAGATGGTGGTACACTGTGCACAGCACGGAGCTGAGGACATGGTGGTACACTGTGCACAGCACGGAGCTGAGGACATGGTGGTACACTGTGCACAGCACAGAGCTAGGCAGATGGTGGTACACTGTGCACAGCACGGCAGCTGAGGACACTGTGGTGGTACACTCTGCACAGCACAGAGCTAGGAGATGGTGGTACACTGTGCACAGCACGGAGCTGAGGACATGGTGCACTTGCACAGCACAGAGCTAGGCAGATGGTGGTACACTGTGCACAGCACGGAGCTGAGGACATGGTGGTACACTGGCACAGCACGAGCTAGGAGATGGTGGTACACTGTGCACAGCACGGAGCTGAGGACATGGTGGTACACTGTGCACAGCACGGAGCTGAGGACATGGTGGTACACTGTGCACAGCAGAGCTAGGAATGTGTACACTGTGCACAGCACAGGAGCTAGGCAGCATGGTGGTACACTGTGCACAGCACGGAGCTGAGGACATGGTGGTACACTTGCACAGCACAGAGCTAGGGAGATGGTGGTACACTGGCACAGCACGGAGCTGAGGACATGGTAGTGCACTGTGCAGCACAACTAGCAGATGTGTACACGTGCACAGCACGGACGAGGACATGGTGGTACACTGTGCACAGCACGAGCTGAGGACATGGTGGTACACTGTGCACAGCACAGAGTAGGCGTGGATGTGAAGCCGAGCTGGAATGGTGGTACACTCTGCACAGCACAGAGCTAGGGAGATGGTGTACACTGTCTCCCGCCCCCTTAAAATCGGTCTGTTTCCAGGAGAGTCGGACGAGTGACATCTGTTTTTTAGTCTGTTTGGCATCCAAATGCTGTGCGAGTGTCCGACATTTCTCTCAGATCACATCCGTGTGACATCTGTTTTTTTCTCAGCAGCTATTACTATAGAATCATTTACAGGAACATTTTACAGTGTTCTCAGCTGCAGAATGAGAATGTATCCGTGAAAAAAACATGCCAGGCTGCGTTCACACATTGTTTATTTTGTTGCGCTTTTTTGCTGTGTTTTTCTGCCGCGCAAAAAAAGCGCAACAAAATACGCAGGGGCTTTCACACACTGCGCTTTCTTTACCCCAGAATGTGATGTATCACATGACCGCGAGCGCCCAATCAGCGCCGGGAACGCCCCTCTGACGTCACCGCAGGTCTTGGCAGCACTACACATCGCTTGGCACCGGAGACCGGACACCGGGAAAAAGCATCGGACAGGTGAAGTATTCATTCTTTTTTATTTTTCATACACTTGCCTTTGTTTAATTTAGATATCGCAGTGTATATTAATACACTGTGAAATCTAATGGACGGTCACAGCTGTCACAAGGGGAGGAGGAAGCTGGATTCTTCCTCCCCTCTGTGACATCACAGGGAGAAAATGCAGGAGCAGCTGCGTAAAGAATTGACATCTCAATTCTTTACGGAGCTGCGTTTTCTCCCATAAACGCAGTGCGTATTTTTGCGCAATGTCTGCACTGCAAAGTGAATTTCCCATTCACTTTGCAGGCAGACAAAAGGCACATTGCGTATTTTGAAAAAGCGCGCGTAAAAAAGCGCGGCAAAATACGCAATGTGTGAACGCAGCCTCAGACTCGGATGGTCCGTGTGCGGTCCGTGATTTTGTCAGACCCATAGATTTGCATTGGTGAGTCTCGCGCGGGAATCGCATACTGTCGCAGCATGTTGCAACTTTTTTCTCATCCTGAATCTGGATGAGAAAAGCGTCCGACACTCATCAATGTGCTCTTAGGGTACCTTTACACACGGCTACATTTGTAGCTTGTCACCAGGTAACTTACTGGCTGCAGTGAAATCATGGATACATGATTCCATTTGTACACAGCAACAAGATAGAACCATGTATCCATGATTTCACTGCAACCAGTAAGTTACCTGGTGACAAGCTACAAATGTAGCCGTGTGTAAAGGGGCCCTCAGAGATTGATTGCAATGCGAGAAAATCACACATTGCACTCATCAGAGTTTCACGCCAGTGTGTCCATACCCTAATACTAAACTCCATATAGTAATCCTACTGGTATGGGGAGGATTTATGGCTCAGTTAGTACACACTCCATACTTCTTGTTATTAACCAGTTAATGCTCTCTTGTCCACCACACTGCAGTGTCAAAAGAGGACGACAGCGAGACAGACAGCAACATGGCATCAGAGAGCCCCTGACCTCGAAATAGAAGATCCTCAGATCCCGGTATTGTGACATCATATTAAGAATAAAGGTTTTTTGCATTTATATTACACTATGAACTCCATAGCATGGCGGCAAAAATTGCTCCGGCCCCGGGCCCTCCTTGAGTCCTGCTTGTTGCCATACACTGGGGTTGTGCAGAGATGGCAATTGCACCCCCTTCTCTTTGTGTTTTAGTATAGTAAATTTTTCGACCGCCCCGGGCGCCACAAACAGTTGCTACGCCGCTGACTGTGCTGCACACCCGCGGCACTATTCTGGCACTGAGTTCTGGGGGGGGCCCCGAAAAATTTCTTGCACCAGGGCCCACTACAGTCTGGGTCCGCCCCTGCATAGAAGATACATAGAAGAGGTGCTGTGCTGTGTCCATACAGTCACAGGGAGAGGAATACATAGAAGATACATAGAAGAGGTGCTGTGCTGTGTCCATACAGTCAGAGGGGGAGGAATACATAGAAGATACATAGAAGAGGTGCTGTGCTGTGTCCATACAGTCAGAGGGAGAGGAATACATAGAAGATACATAGAAGAGGTGCTGTGCTGTGTCCATACAGTCAGAGGGGGAGGAATACATAGAAGATACATAGAAGAGGTGCTGTGCAGTGTCCATACAGTCAGAGGGGGAGGAATACATAGAAGATACATAGAAGAGGTGCTGTGCTGTGTCCATACAGTCAGAGGGGGAGGAATACATAGAAGATACATAGAAGAGGTGCTGTGCTGTGTCCATATAGTCAGATGGGGAGGAATACATAGAAGATACATAGAAGAGGTGCTGTGCAGTGTCCATACAGTCAGAGGGGGAGGAATACATAGTGATATATAGAAGAGGTGCTGTGCAGTGTCCATACAGTCAGAGGGGGAGGAATACATAGAAGATACATAGAAGAGGTGCTGTGCTGTGTCCATACAGTCAGAGGGGGAGGAATACATAGAAGATACATAGAAGAGGTGCTGTGCAGTGTCCATACAGTCAGAGGGGGAGGAATACATAGAAGATACATAGAAGAGGTGCTGTGCTGTGTCCATACAGTCAGAGGGGGAGGAATACATAGAAGATACATAGAAGAGGTGCTGTGCTGTGTCCATACAGTCAGAGGGGGAGGAATACATAGAAGATACATAGAAGAGGTGCTGTGCAGTGTCCATACAGTCAGAGGGGGAGGAATACATAGAAGATACATAGAAGAGGTGCTGTGCTGTGTCCATACAGTCAGAGGGGGAGGAATACATAGAAGATACATAGAAGAGGTGCTGTGCTGTGTCCATACAGTCAGAGGGAGAGGAATACATAGAAGATACATAGAAGAGGTGCTGTGCAGTGTCTATACAGTCAGAGGGGGAGGAATACATAGAAGATACATAGAAGAGGTGCTGTGCTGTGTCCATACAGTCAGAGGGGGAGGAATACATAGAAGATACATAGAAGAGGTGCTGTGCTGTGTCCATACAGTCAGAGGGAGAGGAATACATAGAAGATACATAGAAGAGGTGCTGTGCTGTGTCCATACAGTCAGAGGGGGAGGAATACATAGAAGATACATAGAAGAGGTGCTGTGCTGTGTCTGTAGCGACCGGTGGTAAGGCCGCGGGTGTGTGTGTATGATCTTTCTCAACAGAATCCCCATACTCAGATTTAACCGGTAATAACGTTTCTTTACTGTAAAACATATTTATCTCACAGTCAACCGAACTCTATGCGCACTTGTATATATTAGAGTCTCTGGATCTTCACTTCTTCCGGGTACGCAGCAAGAAAAGAAAACACAACAATGAAGGTATCTTTCCCTAACTTTCCCTAAAATCACGTACCAGTCTATCACAGAAGAAGATGTCGCTCCCACGTAGCAGGCCTGGGGATCTCCTCACTCTTCTTCTTTGGTCTCCTTCTGCAGGTAACAGTCTGTCTCTCCCAGTCTCAGGGCACACAGAGCAACAGCAGAAGGGAGATCACAGCAGCACAGAAGTCTCCCTTATGTCAGTCACGGCCCCTGCACATGCACTCTGGGTGCTCGGCGGGCAAGGTTTTGCAGAGCGGCCAGAGTCACAGCACCAAAGTCCAGTGGCCCAGGATCAGGCACGGGGGCTTCTGCGGGGTGATTTTTCCGGCAAGGTGTAGCAAAGTAGCCCTCTTTCAACACACATCCACAGGCAGATGTTCTCTTGTTCAACTCTGTGTCTGTACTAAGCTCTTTCACTTCCTGGGTAAACAAAAGAGATGGCTGGGAGTTTCCCAGCTCTGTGATTGTACAGTCCACTGATGCCCCCTGGTGGACAAGTGCGGACTGTGCACAGTTCATTTCACTGTCAATTTCGATAATACAGTCTGAATTGTACACCTCATTACATACCCCCCCACTTAAAGGTTGACAGTCCCTGTCAACAACCATCGGCTCCAAGGCAGTGATGGCCGTTGATATCACAGAGATTGATCTCCGGCGGAGTAGGGACCTCTGTTGGGAGAAACCGTCATCCCCCCGTTCACCTTCGCTCCCTTGTTCAGGGCTCACAATATCTCCAATAAACTCAGTCACATTTTCTACCCGGGGAGAGTAGGATCGCCGGCGGTAGCGGCGCCGGTTGGGGGCAAATCTGCTTCCTTTAACGGGAACACCCCCGGGACCGGTGACGTCGGCGGCCTCTGTACCCTTCTCTCCCTTCACAACATCAAACTGTACCACCTCCCCATCACCAACGCTGCGGAGGCACTTACGAGGATTGTTACACTTTATGGCAGTCTGATGTACAAACACGTCATCCTTTGTGTCATTCCTGTTGATGAAGCCATACCCATCGCGGACATTAAACCACTTCACCGTCCCCTGGACCCGAGTGGCCAGTACTTGCTTATCGGTCTGGCTCTGTCTCTTCACACCCTCTTCCCTGATCTCCCCTGCCGAGCGAACCGCTTTGGCTGGGGCGTCTAGTTTAAAGGTGGCTGCTGTTGTGGGGCATGACTTGCTGGTTCCGGTATATCGGACCACGGGTGGAGGATGCGGACAACGGTTTGCCCTTAGGGATGGGCGAATCTACTCGCTAGGACTCGTTACTCGGCGAGTAGTAAGGGACTCGCAGGACTCGGTACTCTGCGAGTTTCCCAGTGATTACTCGCGAGTCTAATGCAAATCAATATCAATCCTAGTTTTGTCAGAAACGCTGACAAAACTAGGATTGCCATTGTTTGCATTAGACTCGCGAGTAATCACTGGCTACTGTGCCAGTGATAGCAGGGAAACTCGCAGATAACTGCTGTTTCTTTGCGAGCCAGTCCAGCTGTCTTCTCTGTGCAGCTCCAGGGTCCTAGAGCCCGCCTGCTCACAGACATGATGTAGCAGTGCTGAGATTGTTCTCAGTCTGCTCATTCCCTGTGTACAGACATGAATGTCTGTGCACAGAGATGATGTAGCAGAGCTGAGATTGTTCTCAGTCTGCTCATTCCCTGTGTACAGACATGAATGTCTGTGCACAGAGATGATGTAGCAGAGCTGAGATTGTTCTCAGTCTGCTCATTCCCTGTGTACAGACATGAATGTCCGTGCACAGAGATGATGTAGCAGAGCTGAGATTGTTCTCAGTCTGCTCATTCCCTGTGTACAGACATGAATGTCTGTGCACAGAGATGATGTAGCAGAGCTGAGATTGTTCTCAGTCTGCTTATTCCCTGTGCATAGACATCTATATTTATGCACAGGGGATGTAGCAGAGAGGACATCGCGTTTTGGACTGCGTCGGACGGAAGAGGATTTTTTTAATTAAAGATGGAGTCCCTAATGGCTTTTTTTTTAATTTCTAATAAAAATTTTTCCTTGTGTTGTGTTTTTTTTAAAACAATTTAATAGAAATTCATGGTGGTCATGTCTAATATTGGCGTGACCGCCATAAATTTCGGGCTTAGGGCCAGCTGATAATACAAAGCTGGCCCTAACCTCTTTATTACCCAGCGTGCCACCGCTACCAGGGCCGCTGGAAGAGCGGGGTTCAGCGCCAGAGGATGGCGCTTCAATGAACGCGCCATCTTCTGGGGCGGCTGCGGGCTGCAATTTGCAGCGGGGGGTGCCCAGAAAGCTTGGGCATCCCTGCGCTGCGGATTCCAGCCCCCAGCTGCTTAGCTGTACCTGGCTAGACATAGAAATTGCGCGGAGCCCCACGCATTTTTTTTTAATTATTTCATGAATTTCAGAGTCAGAGTCTCAGAGTCAGAGTCTCAGAGTCAGAATCTCAGAATTTCATGAAATAATTAAAAAAAAATGCGTGGGGCTCCGCGCAATTTCTATGTCTAGCCAGGTACAGCTAAGCAGCTGGGGGCTGGAATCCGCAGCGCAGGGATGCCCAAGCTTTCTGGGCACCCCCCGCTGCAAATTGCAGCCCGCAGCCGCCCCAGAAGATGGCGCGTTCATTGAAGCGCCATCCTCTGGCGCTGAACCCCGCTCTTCCAGCGGCCCTGGTGGCGGTGGCACGCTGGGTAATAAAGAGGTTAGGGCCAGCTTTGTATTATCAGCTGGCCCTAAGCCCGAAATTTATGGCGGTCACGCCAATATTAGACATGACCGCCATGAATTTCTATTAAATTGTTTTAAAAAAAACACAACACAAGGAAAATTTTTTATTAGAAATAAAAAAAAAAGCCATTAGGGACTCCATCTTTAATTAAAAAAATCCTCTTCCGTCCGACGCAGTCCAAAACGCGATGTCCTCTCTGCTACATCCCCTGTGCATAAATATAGATGTCTATGCACAGGGAATAAGCAGACTGAGAACAATCTCAGCTCTGCTACATCATCTCTGTGCACAGACATTCATGTCTATACACAGGGAATGAGCAGACTGAGAACAATCTCAGCTCTGCTACATCAGGCAGCAGGCGGGCTCTAGGACCCTGGAGCTGGGGCAGCCAGAACACAGAGAAGACAGGATCTTATCTGTGCGAGTCAGTGATTACTTACAAAGTAAACTAGCAATGCAAATAAATGACACAACTCGGATTGCTTCAGGCTGAAGCTTCCGAGACACATCTGCGATTTGTAAATCTCACACTACTCGCTATTACTCGCTTCCCCATTCATTAACATTGGACTCGCTAGACTCGCAACGAGTAGCGAGTCCTGGGCTCGGACTCGCTAGAGTCAAGCGATTCCGAGTAATTTAGGATTCGCCCATCACTATTTGCCCTATGGCGGGGGTCGCCGCATGTCCAGCACCTTCCCATAGGCCGACTGGGTTGCTGTCTCGCTTGCCTGTCCGCCTGTTGGTCTAGCATGAGCTGCAGCTGTAGTATCTGTTTCTGCAACTCTGCTACTATCTGCTTCAATTCTTCTGTGTCACTGCTCTTACTGCTGGCACAGGATATGGACCTGCAGGCCGTAGTATAAGTCTGGTTATAAGCTACTACCGGGAGGAGATTCTGTTGATCACACATCCTGCCGACTACGCCAGATGTAGCGACCGGTGGTAAGGCCGCGGGTGAGTGTGTATGATCTTTCTCAACAGAATCCCCATACTCAGATTTAACCGGTAATAACGTTTCTTTACTGTAAAACATATTTATATCACAGTCAACCGAACTCTATGCGCACTTGTATATATTAGAGTCTCTGGATCTTCACTTCTTCCGGGTACGCAGCAAGAAAAGAAAACACAACAATGAAGGTATCTTTCCCTAACTTTCCCTAAAATCACGTACCAGTCTATCACAGAAGAAGATGTCGCTCCCACGTAGCAGGCCTGGGGATCTCCTCACTCTTCTTCTTTGGTCTCCTTCTGCAGGTAACAGTCTGTCTCTTCCAGTCTCAGGGCACACAGAGCAACAGCAGAAGGGAGATCACAGCAGCACAGAAGTCTCCCTTATGTCAGTCACGGCCCCTGCACATGCACTCTGGGTGCTCGGCGGGCAAGGTTTTGCAGAGCGGCCAGAGTCACAGCACCAAAGTCCAGTGGCCCAGGATCAGGCACGGGGGCTTCTGCGGGGTGATTTTTCCGGCAAGGTGTAGCAAAGTAGCCCTCTTTCAACACACATCCACAGGCAGATGTTCTCTTGTTCAACTCTGTGTCTGTACTAAGCTCTTTCACTTCCTGGGTAAACAAAAGAGATGGCTGGGAGTTTCCCAGCTCTGTGATTGTACAGTCCACTGATGCCCCCTGGTGGACAAGTGCGGACTGTGCACAGTTCATTTCACTGTCAATTTCGATAATACAATCTGAATTGTACACCTCATTACATGTCCATACAGTCAGAGGGAGGGGAATACATAGAAGATACATAGAAGAGGTGCTGTGTCCATACAGTCAGAGGGGGAGGAATACATAGAAGATATATAGAAGAGGTGCTGTGCTGTGTCCATACAGTCAGAGGGGGAGGAATACATAGAAGATATATAGAAGAGGTGCTGTGCTGTGTCCATACAGTCAGAGGGAGAGGAATACATAGAAGATACATAGAAGAGGTGCTGTGCTGTGTCCATACAGTCAGAGGGAGAGGAATATATAGAAGATACATAGAAGAGGTGCTGTGCTGTGTCCATACAGTCAGAGGGGGAGGAATACATAGAAGATACATAGAAGAGGTGCTGTGCTGTGTCCATACAGTCAGAGGGAGAGGAATACATAGAAGATACATAGAAGAGGTGCTTGTGCTGTGTCCATACAGTCAGAGGGGAGGAATACATAGAAGATACATAGGAGAGGTGCTGTGCTCTGTCCATACAGTCAGAGGGGAGGAATACATAGAAGATACATAGAAGAGGTGCTGTGCTGTGTCCATACAGTCAGAGGGAGAGGAATACATAGAAGATACATAGAAGAGGTGCTGTGCTCTGTCCATACAGTCAGAGGGGGAGGAATACATAGAAGATACATAGAAGAGGTGCTGTGCTGTGTCCATACAGTCAGAGGGGAGGAATACATAGAAGATACATAGAAGAGGTGCTGTGCTGTGTCCATACAGTCAGAAATACATGAAAGTGCTGTGCTGTGTCCATACAGTCAGAGAGGAATACAAAAGATACATGAGAGGGCTGTGCTGCCATACAGTCAGAGGGGAATACATAGAAGATAATAGAAAGGTGCTTGCTGTGTCTCATCAGAGGAGGAATACATAATACATAGAAAGGCTTGCTTGTCCATACAGTCAGGGGGAATACATTAAAGAGTGCTGGCGTGTCCATACGTCAAGGGAATACTAAGATAAAGAGAGTGTGTGCTGTGTCATACTCAGAGGGGGATACATAGAATATAAGAGGTGCTGTGCTTGTCCATACAGTCAGAGGGAGGAATAAAGATACATAGAGAGTGCTGTGCTGTGTCCATACTCAGAGGGAGGAATACAAGAAGATAATAAAGAGTGTGTCCATACAGTCAAGGGGGGAATCATAAACATAGAAGAGTCTGTGCGTGTCCATAATCAGAGGGGGAATTAATAGAAGATACATAGAGGGTGCTGTGCTGTGCATACAGTAGGGGGAATATAAAGATCATAGAAGGTGCTGTGCTGTGTCCTACATCAGAGGGGCAGGAATAATACATAGAGATACATAGAGAGGTGCTGTGCTGTGTCCAACAGTCAGAGGGAGGAAACATAAGATACATAGAAAGGTGCGTGCTGTGTCCATACAGTCAGAGGGAGGAATAATAGAAATACATAAGAGGTGCTGTGCTGTGTCCATACAGTCAGAGGGGATAATAAAGATACATAGAAGAGGTGCTGTGCTGTGTCATACAGTCAGAGGGAGGAATACATAGAAGATAATAGAAGAGGTGTGTGCTGTTCCATACAGTCAAGGGGGGAATACATAGAAGATACATAGAAGAGGTGCTGTGCTGTGTCCATACATCAGAGGGGAGGAATACATAGAATACATAGAAGGTGCGTGCTGTGTCCATACAGTCAGAGGAGAATAATAGAGATACATAGAAGAGGTGCTGTCTGTGTCCATACAGTCAGGGGGAGAATACATAGAAATACATAGAAGAGGTGCTGTGCTGTGTCCATACAGTCAGAGGGAGGAATACATAGAAGATACATAGAAGAGGTGCGTGCTGTGTCATACAGTCAGGGAGGAATACATAGAAATACATAGAAGAGTGCTGTGCTGTGTCCATACAGTCAGAGGGGAGAATACATAGAAGATACATAGAAGAGGTGCTGTGCTCTGTCCATACAGTCAGAGGGGAGGAATACATAGAAGATACATAGAAGAGGTGCTGTGCAGTGTCCATACAGTCAGAGGGGGAGGAATATATAGAAGATACATAGGAGAGGTGCTGTGCTGTGTCCATACAGTCAGAGGGGGAGGAATATATAGAAGATACATAGGAGAGGTGCTGTGCTGTGTCCATACAGTCAGAGGGAGAGGAATATATAGAAGATACATAGAAGAGGTGCTGTGCTGTGTCCATACAGTCAGAGGGAGGGGAATATATAGAAGATACATAGAAGAGGTGCTGTGCTGTGTCCATACAGTCAGAGGGGGAGGAATACATAGAAGATACATAGAAGAGGTGCTGTGCTGTGTCCATACAGTCAGAGGGAGGGGAATATATAGAAGATACATAGAAGAGGTGCTGTGCTGTGTCCATACAGTCAGAGGGAGAGGAATACATAGAAGATACATAGGAGAGGTGCTGTGCTGTGTCCATACAGTCAGAGGCAGAGGAATACATAGAAGATACATAGAAGAGGTGCTGTGCTGTGTCCATACAGTCAGAGGGAGGGAATACATAGAAGATACATAGAAGAGGTGCTGTGCTGTGTCCATACAGTCAGAGGGAGGGGAATACATAGAAGATACATAGAAGAGGTGCTGTGCTGTGTCTATACAGTCAGAGGGAGAGGAATACATAGAAGATACATAGGAGAGGTGCTGTGCTGTGTCCATACAGTCAGAGGGAGAGGAATACATAGAAGATACATAGAAGAGGTGCTGTGCTGTGTCCATACAGTCAGAGGAGGGGAATACATAGAAGATACATAGAGAGAGGTGCTGTGCTGTGTCTATACAGTCAGAGGGAGAGGAATACATAGAAGATACATAGAAGAGGTGCTGTGCTGTGTCCATACAGTCAGAGGGAGGGAATACATAGAAGATACATAGAAGAGGTGCTGTGCTGTGTCCATACAGTCAGAGGGAGGGGAATACATAGAAGATACATAGAAGAGGTGCTGTGCTGTGTCTATACAGTCAGAGGGAGAGGAATACATAGAAGATACATAGGAGAGGTGCTGTGCTGTGTCCATACAGTCAGAGGGAGAGGAATACATAGAAGATACATAGAGAGGTGCTGTGCTGTGTCCATACAGTCAGAGGGGAGGAATACATAGAAGATACATAGAAGAGGTGCTGTGCTGTGTCCATACAGTCAGAGGCAGAGGAATACATAGAAGATACATAGAAGATGTGCTGTGCTGTGTCCATACAGTCAGAGGGGGGGAAATACATAGAAGATACATAGAAGAGGTGCTGTGCAGTGTCCATACAGTCAGAGGGGGAGGAATACATAGAAGATACATAGAAGAGGTGCTGTGCTGTGTCCATAAGTCAGTGGGTGAGGAATACATAGAAGATACATAGAGGAGGTGTGCTGTGCTGTGTCCATAACAGTCAGAGGGGGAGGAATACATAGAAGATACATAGAAGAGGTGCTGTGCTGTGTCCATACAGTCAGAGGGGAGGAATACATAGAAGATACATAGAAGAGGTGCTGTGCTGTGTCCATACAGTCAGAGGGAGAGGAATACATAGAAGATACATAGAAGAGGTGCTGTGCTGTGTCCATACAGTCACAGGGAGAGGAATACATAGAAGATACATAGAAGAGGTGCTGTGCTCTGTCCATACAGTCAGAGGGGGAGGAATACATAGAAGATACATAGAGGAGGGTGCTGTGCTCTGTCCATACAGTCAGAGGGGGAGGAATACATAGAAGATACATAGAAGAGGTGCTGTGCTGTGTCCATACAGTCAGAGGGGGAGGAATACATAGAATATACATAGAAGAGGTGCTGTGCTGTGTCTATACAGTCAGAGGGGGAGGAATACATAGAAGATACATAGGAGAGGTGCTGTGCTGTGTCCATACAGTCAGAGGGGAGGAATACATAGAAGATACATAGAAGAGGTGCTGTGCTGTGTCCATACAGTCAGAGGGGGAGGAATACATAGAATATACATAGAAGAGGTGCTGTGCTGTGTCCATACAGTCAGAGGGGAGGAATACATAGAAGATACATAGAAGAGGTGCTGTGCTGTGTCCATACAGTCAGAGGGGGAGGAATACATAGAAGATACATAGAAGAGGTGCTGTGCAGTGTCCATACAGTCAGAGGGGAGGAATACATAGAAGATATATATAGAAGAGGTGCTGTGCTGTGTCCATATCAGTCAGAGGGAGAGGAATACATAGAAGATACATAGAAGAGGTGCTGTGCAGTGTCCATACAGTCAGAGGGGGAGGAATACATAGAAGATATATAGAAGAGGTGCTGTGCTGTGTCCATACAGTCAGAGGGGGAGGAATACATAGAAGATACATAGAAGAGGTGCTGTGCTGTGTCCATACAGTCAGAGGGAGGGGAATACATAGAAGATACATAGAAGAGTGCTGTGCAGTGGTCCATACAGTCAGAGGGAGGGAATACATAGAAGATACATAGAAGAGGTGCTGTGCAGTGTCCATACAGTCAGAGGGAGAGGAATACATAGAAGATACATAGAAGAGGTGCTGTGCTCTGTCCATACAGTCAGAGGGGGAGGAATACATAGAAGATACATAGAAGAGGTGCTGTGCTTGTCCATACAGTCAGAGGGGAGGAATACATAGAAGATACATAGAAGAGGTGCTGTGCTGTGTCCATACAGTCAGAGGGGGAGGAATACATAGAAGATACATAGAAGAGGTGCTGTGCTCTGTCCATACAGTCAGAGGGGGAGGAATACATAGAAGATACATAGAAGAGGTGCTGTGCTGTGTCCATACAGTCAGAGGGGGAGGAATACATAGAAGATACATAGAGAGGTGCTGTGCTGTTCAATACAGTCAAGAGGGGAGGATACATAGAAGATACATAGAAGAGGTGCTGTGCTGTGTCCATACAGTCAGAGGGGGAGGAATACATAGAAGATACATAGAAGAGGTGCTGTGCTGTGTCCATACAGTCAGAGGGGGAGGAATACATAGAAGATACATAGAAGAGGTGCTGTGCTCTGTCCATACAGTCAGAGGGGGAGGAATACATAGAAGATACATAGAAGAGGTGCTGTGCAGTGTCCATACAGTCAGAGGGGGAGGAATACATAGAAGATACATAGAAGAGGTGCTGTGCTGTGTCCATACAGTCAGAGGGGAGGAATACATAGAAGATACATAGAAGAGGTGCTGTGCAGTGTCCATACAGTCAGAGGGAGAGGAATACATAGAAGATACATAGAAGAGGTGCTGTGCTGTGTCCATACAGTCAGAGGAGAGGAATACATAGAAGATACATAGAAGAGGTGCTGTGCTGTGTCCATACAGTCAGAGGAGGGGAATACATAGAAGATACATAGAAGAGGTGCTGTGCTGTGTCCATACAGTCAGAGGGGAGGAATACATAGAAGATACATAGAAGAGGTGCTGTGCTGTGTCCATACAGTCAGAGGGTGAGGAATACATAGAAGATACATAGAAGAGGTGCTGTGCTGTGTCCATACAGTCAGAGGGGGAGGAATAATAGAAGATACATAGAAGAGGTGCTGTGCTGTGTCCATACAGTCAGAGGGGGAGGAATACATAGAAGATACATAGAAGAGGTGCTGTGCTGTGTCCATACAGTCAGAGGGGGAGGAATACATAGAAGATACATAGAAGAGGTGCTGTGCTGTGTCCATACAGTCAGAGGGAGAGGAATACATAGAAGATACATAGAAGAGGTGCTGTGCTGTGTCCATACAGTCAGAGGGGGAGGAATACATAGAAGATACATAGAAGAGGTGCTGTGCTGTGTCCATACAGTCAGAGGGGGAGGAATACATAGAGATACATAGAAGAGGTGCATGTGCTGTGTCCATACAGTCACAGGGGAGGGAATACATAGAAGATACATAGAAGAGGTGCTGTGCTGTGTCCATACAGTCAGAGGGGGAGGAATACATAAAAGATACATAGAAGAGGTGCTGTGCTGTGTCCATACAGTCAGAGGGGGAGGAATACATAGAAGGATACATAGAAGAGGTGCTGTGCTGTGTCCATACAGTCAGAGGGGGAGGAATACATAGAAGATACATAGAAGAGGTGCTGTGCTGTGTCCATACAGTCAGAGGGGGAGGAATACATAGAAGATACATAGAAGAGGTGCTGTCTGTGTCCATACAGTCAGAGGAGAGGAATACATAGAAGATACATAGAAGAGGTGCTGTGCTGTGTCCATACAGTCAGAGGGAGGGGAATACATAGAAGATACATAGAAGAGGTGCTGTGCTGTGTCCATACAGTCAGAGGGGAGGAATACATAGAAGATACATAGAAGAGGTGCTGTGCTGTGTCCATACAGTCAGAGGGGAGAATACATAGAAGATACATAGAAGAGGTGCTGTGCAGTGTCCATACAGTCAGAGGGGAGGAATAATAGAAGATACATAGAAGGTGCTGTGCTGTGTCCATACAGTCAGAGGGGAGGAATAATAGAAGATACATAGGAGAGGTGCTGTGCTGTGTCCATACAGTCAGAGGGGAGGAATAATAGAAGATACATAGAAGAGGTGCTGTGCTGTGTCCATACAGTCAGAGGGGGAGGAATAATAGAAGATACATAGAAGAGGTGCTGTGCTGTGTCCATACAGTCAGAGGGAGAGGAATACATAGAAGATACATAGAAGAGGTGCTGTGCTGTGTCATACAGTCAGAGGGAGAGGAATACATAGAAGATACATAGAAGAGGTGCTGTGCTGTGTCCATACAGTCAGAGGGGAGGAATACATAGAAGATACATAGGAGAGGTGCTGTGCTGTGTCCATACAGTCAGAGGGGGAGGAATACATAGAAGATACATAGAAGAGGTGCTGTGCTGTGTCCATACAGTCAGAGGGGGGGAATACATAGAAGATACATAGAAGAGGTGCTGTGCTGTGTCCATACAGTCAGAGGGGGAGGATACATAGAAGATACATAGAAGAGGTGCTGTGCTGTGTCCATACAGTCAGAGGGGAGGAATACATAGAAGATACATAGAGAGGTGCTGTGCTGTGTCCATACAGTCAGAGGGGAGGAATACATAGAAGATACATAGAAGAGGTGCTGTGCTGTGTCCATACAGTCAGAGGGGGAGGAATAATAGAAGATACATAAAAGGTGCTGTGCTTGTCCATACAGTCAGAGGGAGGAATACATAGAAGATACATAGAGAGGTGCTGTGCGTGTCCATACAGTCAGAGGGGAGGAATATATAGAAGATACATAGAAGAGGTGCTGTGCTGTGTCCATACAGTCAGAGGGGGAGGAATAATAGAAGATACATAGAGAGTGCTGTGCTGTGTCCATACAGTCAGAGGGGAGGAATAATAGAAGATACATAGAAGAGGTGCTGTGCTGTGTCCATACAGTCAGAGGGAGGGAATATATAGAAGATACATAGAAGAGGTGCTGTGCTGTGTCCATACAGTCAGAGGGGAGGAATACATAGAAGATACATAGAAGGTGCTGTGCTGTGTCCATACAGTCAGAGGGAGGGAATATATGAAGATACATAGAAGAGGTGCTGTGCTGTGTCCATACAGTCAGAGGAGAGGAATACATAGAAGATACATAGAGAGGTGCTGTGCTGTGTCCATACAGTCAGAGGAGAGGAATACATAGAAGATACATAGAGAGGTGCTGTGCTGTGTCCATACAGTCAGAGGGAGGGAATACATAGAAGATACATAGAAGATAATAGAAGAGGTGCTGTGCTGTGTCATACGTCAGAGGGAGGGAATACATAGAAGATACATAGAAGAGGTGCTGTGCTGTGTCCATACAGTCAGAGGGAGGGGAATACATAGAAGATACATAGAAGAGGTGCTGTGCTGTGTCCATACAGTCAGAGGGAGGGGAATACATAGAAGATACATAGAAGGTGCTGTGCTGTGTCATACAGTCAGAGGGAGAGGAATACATAGAAATACATAGAGAGGTGCTGTGCTGTGTCCATACAGTCAGAGGGAGAGGAAACATAGAAGATACATAGAGAGGTGCGTGCTGTGTCCATACAGTCAGAGGGGGAGGAATACATAGAAGATACATAGAAGAGGTGCTGTGCTGTGTCCATACAGTCAGAGGGAGGAATACATAGAAGATACATAGAAGATGTGCTGTGCTGTGTCCATACAGTCAGAGGGGGGAATACATAGAAGATACATAGAAGAGGTGCTGTGCGTGTCCATACAGTCAGAGGGGGAGGAATACATAGAAATACATAGAAGAGGTGCTGTGCTGTGTCCATAAGTCAGTGGGAGGAATACATAGAAGATACATAGAGGAGGTGCTGTGCTGTGTCCATACAGTCAGAGGGGGAGGAATACATAGAAGATACATAGAAGAGGTGCTGTGCTGTGTCCATACAGTCAGAGGGGAGGAATACATAGAAGATACATAGAAGAGGTGCTGTGCTGTGTCCATACAGTCAGAGGGAGAGGAATACATAGAAGATACATAGAAGAGGTGCTGTGCTGTGTCCATACAGTCAAGGGAGAGGAATACATAGAAGATACATAGAAGAGGTGCTGTGCTTTCCATACAGTCAGAGGGGGAGGAATACATAGAAGATACATAGAGGAGGTGCTGTGCTTGTCCATACAGTCAGAGGGGGAGGAATACATAGAAGATACATAGAAAGGTGCTGTGCTGTGTCCATACAGTCAGAGGGGGAGGAATACATAGAAATACATAGAAGAGGTGCTGTGCTGTGTCATACAGTCAGAGGGGAGGAATACATAGAAGATACATAGAGAGGTGCTGTCTGTGTCCATACAGTCAGAGGGAGGAATACATAGAAGATACATAGAAGAGGTGCTGTGCTGTGTCCATACAGTCAGAGGGGGAGGAATACATAGAATATACATAGAAGAGTGCTGTGCTGTGTCCATACAGTCAGAGGGAGAGGAATACATAGAAGATACATAGAAGAGGTGCTGTGCTGTGTCCATAAGCAGAGGGGAGGAAACAAGAAGATACATAAAGAGGTGCTGTGCAGTGTCCATACAGTCAGAGGGGGAGGAATACATAGAAGATAATAGAAAGTGCTGTGCTGTGTCCATCAGTCAGAGGGAGAGAATACATAGAAGATACATAAAGAGGTGCTGTGCAGTGTCCATACAGTCAGAGGGGAGGAATACATAGAAATAATAGAAGAGGTGCTGTGCTGTGTCCATACAGTCAGAGGGGGAATACATAGAAGATACATAGAAGAGGTGCTGTGCTGGTCCATACAGTCAGAGGGAGGGGAATACATAGAAGATACATAGAAGGATGCTGTGCAGGGTCCATACAGTCAGAGGGAGGGAATACATAGAAGATACATAGAAGAGTGCTGTGCGTGTCCATACAGTCAAGGAGGGAATACATAGAAGTACATAGAAGAGTGCTGTGCTCTGTCCATACAGTCAGAGGGGAGGAATACATAGAAGATAATAGAAGAGGTGCTGTGCTTGTCCATCAGTCAGAGGGGAGGAAACATGAAGATACATAGAAAGGTGCTGGCTGTGTCCATACAGTCAGAGGGGGAGGAATACATAGAAATACATAGAAGAGTGCTGTGCTCTGTCCTACAGTCAGAGGGGAGGAATACATAGAAGATACATAGAAGAGGGCTGTGCTGTGTCCATACAGTCAGAGGGGGAGAATACATAGAAGATACATAGGAGAGTGCTGTGCTGCTCAATACAGTCAGAGGGAGGGAATACATAGAAGATACATAGAAGAGGTGCTGTGCTGTGTCCATACAGTCAGAGGGGAGATACATAGAAGATACATAGAAGAGTGCTGTGCTGTGTCCATACAGTCAGAGGGGGAGGAATACATAGAAGATACATAGAAGAGGGCTGTGCTCTGTCCATACAGTCAGAGGGGGAGGAATACATAAAGATACATAGAAGAGGTGCGTGCAGTGTCCATACAGTCAGAGGGGGAGGATACATAGAAGATACATAGAAAGGTGTGTGCTGTGTCCATACAGTCAGAGGAGGGAATACATAGAAATACATAGAAGAGTGCGTGCAGTGTCCAACAGTCAGAGGGAGAGGATACATAGAAGATACATAGAAGAGGTGCTGTGCTGTGTCCATACATCAGAGAAGGAATACATAAATACATAGAAGAGGTGCTGTGCTGTGTCCATACAGTCAGAGGGAGGGAATACATAAAGATACATAGAAGAGGTGCTGTGCTGTGTCCATACAGTCAGAGGGAGAATACATAAAGATACATAGAAGAGGTGCTGTGCTGTGTCCATACAGTCAGAGGTGAGGAATACATAGAAGATACATAGAAAGGTGCTGTGCTGTGTCCATACAGTCAGAGGGGAGGAATACATAGAAGAGGTGCTGTGCTGTGTCCATACAGTCAGAGGGGAGGAATACATAGAAGATACATAGAAGAGGTGCTGTGCTGTGTCCATACAGTCAGAGGGGAGGAATACATAGAAGATACATAGAAGAGGTGCTGTGCTGTGTCCATACAGTCAGAGGGAGAGGAATACATAGAAGATACATAGAAGAGGTGCTGTGCTGTGTCCATACAGTCAGAGGGGAGGAATACATAGAAGATACATAGAAGAGGTGCTGTGCTGTGTCTATACAGTCAGAGGGGAGGAATACATAGAGATACATAGAAGAGGTGATGTGCTGTGTCCATACAGTCACAGGGGAGGAATACATAGAGATACATAGAAGAGGTGCTGTGCAGTGTCCATACAGTCAGAGGGGAGGAATACATAGAGGATACATAGAAGAGGTGCTGTGCTGTGTCCATACAGTCAGAGGGGAGGAATACATAGAGATACATAGAAAGGTGCTGTGCTGTGTCCATACAGTCAGAGGGGAGGAATACATAGAGATACATAGAAGAGTGCTGTGCTGTGTCCATACAGTCAGAGGGAGGAATACATAGAAGATACATAGAAGAGGTGCTGTCCTGTGTCCATACAGTCACAGGGAGAGGAATACATAGAAGATATATAGAAGAGGTGCTGTGCTGTGTCCATACAGTCAGAGGGAGGGAATACATAGAAGATACATAGAAGAGGTGCTGTGCTGTGTCAATACAGTCAGAGGGGTGAGAATACATAGAAGTTATATAGAAGAGGTGCTGTGCTGTGTCCATACAGTCAGAGGGAGGAATACATAGAAGATACATAGAAGAGTGCTGTCCTGTGTCCATACAGTCAGAGGGAGAGGAATACATAGAAGATACATAGAAGAGGTGCTGTGCTGTGTCCATACAGTCAGAGGGAGAGGAATACATAGAAGATACATAGAAGAGGTGCTGTGCTGTGTCCATACAGTCAAGGGAGAGGAATACATAGAAGATAATAGAAGAGGTGCTGTGCTGTGTCCATACAGTCAGAGGGGAGGAATACATAGAAGATACATAGAAGAGGTGCTGTGCGTGTCCATACAGTCAGAGGGAGGAATACATAGAAGATACATAGAAGAGGTGCTGTGCGTGTCCATACAGTCAGAGGGAGAGGAATACATAGAAGATACATAGAAGAGGTGCTGTGCAGTGTCCATACAGTCAGAGGAGAGGAATACATAGAAGATACATAGAAGAGGTGCTGTGCTGTGTCCATACAGTCAGAGGGGAGGAATACATAGAAGATACATAGAAGAGGTGCTGTGCTGTGTCCATACAGTCAGAGGGTGAGGAATACATAGAAGTAATAGAAGAGGTGCTGTGCTGTGTCCATACAGTCAGAGGGGAGGAATACATAGAAGATACATAGAAGAGGTGCTGTGCTGTGTCCATACAGTCAGAGGGAGGGAATACATAGAAGATACATAGAAGAGTGCTGTGCTGTGTCCATACAGTCAGAGGGGGGAATACATAGAAGATACATAGAAGAGGTGCTTGTGCTGTGTCCATACAGTCAGAGGGAGGGGAATACATAAAGATACATAGAAGAGGTGCTGTGCGTGTCCATACAGTCAGAGGGGAGGAATACATAGAAGATACATAGAGAGGTGCTGTGCTGTGTCCATACAGTCAGAGGAGGGGAATACATAGAAGATACATAGAAGAGGTGCTGTGCTGTGTCCATACAGTCAGAGGGGAGGAATACATAGAAGATACATAGAGAGGTGCTGTGCTGTGTCCATACAGTCAGAGGGTGAGGAATACATAGAAGATACATAGAAGAGGTGCTGTGCTGTGTCCATACAGTCAGAGGGAGGAATACATAGAAGATACATAGAAGAGGTGCTGTGCTTGTCCATACAGTCAGAGGGGAGGAATACATAGAAGATACATAGAAGAGGTGCTGTGCAGTGTCCATACAGTCAGAGGGGAGGAATACATAGAATATACATAGAAGAGGTGCTGTGCTGTGTCCATACAGTCAGAGGGAGAGGAATACATAGAATATACATAGAAGAGGTGCTGTGCTAGTCCATACAGTCAGAGGGGAGGAATACATAGAAGATACATAGAAGAGGTGCTGTGCAGGTCCATACAGTCAGAGGGAGGGAATACATAGAAGATACATAGAAGAGGTGCTGTGCTGTGTCCATACAGTCAGAGGAGAGGAATACATAGAAGATACATAGAAGAGGTGCTGTGCAGTGTCCATACAGTCAGAGGGAGGAATACATAGAAGATACATAGAAGAGGTGCTGTGCTTGTCCATACAGTCAGAGGGGAGGAATACATAGAAGATACATAGAAGAGGTGCTGTGCTTGTCCATACAGTCAGAGGGGAGGAATACATAGAAGATACATAGAAGAGGTGCTGTGCTGTGTCCATACAGTCAGAGGGGGAGGAATACATAGAAGAATATAGAAGAGGTGCTGTGCTGTGTCCATACAGTCAGAGGGAGGGGAATACATAGAAGATACATAGAAGAGGTGCTGTGCTGTGTCCATACAGTCAGAGGGGGAGGAATACATAGAAGATACATAGAAGAGGTGCTGTGCTGTGTCCATACAGTCAGAGGGAGGAATACATAGAAGAGGTGCTGTGCTGTGTCCATACAGTCAGAGGGAGAGGAATACATAGAAATACAAAGAAGAGGTGCTGTGCTGTGTCCATACAGTCAGAGGGGGAGGAATACATAGAAGATAATAGAAGAGGTGCTGTGCTGTGTCCATACAGTCAGAGGGAGGGAATACATAGAAGATACATAGAAGAGTGCTGTGCTGTGTCCATACAGTCAGAGGGGGAGGAATACATAGAAGATACATAGAAGAGGTGCTGTGCTGTGTCCATACAGTCAGAGGGAGGGAATACATAGAAGAGGTGCTGTGCTGTGTCCATACAGTCAGAGGGAGAGGAATACATAGAAGATACATAGAAGAGGTGCTGTGCTGTGTCCCTACAGTCAGAGGGAGAGGAATAATAGAAGATACATAGAAGAGGTGCTGTGCTGTGTCGATACAGTCAGAGGAGGAGGAATACATAGAAGATACATAGAAGAGGTGCTGTGCTGTGTCCATACAGTCAGAGGGGGAGGAATACATAGAAGATACATAGAAGAGGTGCTGTGCTGTGTCCATACAGTCAGAGGGGGGAATACATAGAAGATACATAGAAGAGGTGCTGTGCTGTGTCCATACAGTCAGAGGGAGAGGAATACATAGAAGATACATAGAAGAGGTGCTGTGCTGTGTCCATACAGTCAGAGGGGGAGGAATACATAGAAGATACATAGAAGAGGTGCTGTGCTGTGTCCATACAGTCACAGGGAGAGGAATACATAGAAGATACATAGAAGAGGTGCTGTGCTGTGTCCATACAGTCAGAGGGGAGGAATACATAGAAGATACATAGAAGAGGTGCTGTGCTGTGTCCATACAGTCAGAGGGGAGGAATACATAGAAGATACATAGAAGAGGTGCTGTGCTGTGTCCATACAGTCAGAGGGAGAGGAATACATAGAAGATACATAGAAGAGGTGCTGTGCTGTGTCCATACAGTCAGAGGGGGAGGAATACATAGAAGATACATAGAAGAGGTGCTGTGCTGTGTCCATACAGTCACAGGGAGAGGAATACATAGAAGATACATAGAAGAGGTGCTGTGCTGTGTCCATACAGTCAGAGGGGGAGGAATACATAGAAGAGGTGCTGTGCTGTGTCCATACAGTCAGAGGGGAGGAATACATAGAAGATACATAGAAGAGGTGCTGTGCTGTGTCCATACAGTCACAGGGAGGGGAATACATAGAAGATACATAGAAGAGGTGCTGTGCTGTGTCCATACAGTCAGAGGGGGAGGAATACATAGAAGATACATAGAAGAGGTGCTGTGCTGTGTCCATACAGTCAGAGGGGGAGGAATACATAAATAGAAGAGGTGCTGTGCTGTGTCCATACAGTCAGAGGCGGAGGAATACATAGAAGATACATAGAAGAGGTGCTGTGCTGTGTCCATACAGTCACAGGGAGGGGAATACATAGAAGATACATAGAAGAGGTGCTGTGCTGTGTCCATACAGTCAGAGGGGAGGAATACATAGAAGATACATAGAAGAGGTGCTGTGCGTTTTCCATACAGTCAGAGGGTGAGGAATACATAGAAGATACATAGAAGAGGTGCTGTGCTGTGTCCATACAGTCAGAGGGAGAGGAATACATACGTCATATTGAAAGTCTAGTTAAAGAGTCAGTTATGGCTTTTAGGATTGCTTCGTCCAATAGGATGGCGGCAGAGTTCATCTACGTCCTCCCTGAAGAGACAATTTGTATATTCCCAGAGGTACATTGCGTAAAAGTCTCCTCACTGCTGTCAGGCAGGATTGATCTCCATAAAGAGAAGAGCTATTCCATTGACCTGTGGGAGGATTGTTAACACAAAAATAATGAGAGGTAGTCTCTGGTCTTGTGGTCTTGTGGTCTTATGGTGTCTTTGTTTCATGGTCTCGTGGTCTCATGGGCTTGTGGTCTTGTGGTCTCATGGTCTCATGGTCTTGTGGTCTCATGGCTTGTGGTCTCAGGTCTCTTGTGTTTCATGGTTTCGTGGTCTCGTGGTCTCATGGGCTTGTGGTCTTAGGTCTTGTTGTCTCAGGTCTTGTGGTCTCAGGGTTTGTGGTCTCCTGTGGTCTTGTGGTCTCTGGTTTCTGGGTTTTATGGTCTCTGGGCTTGTGGTCTTGTGGTCTCGTGGTCTCTGGGTCTTGTGGTCTCAGGTCTTGTGGTCTCATGGTTTCGTGGGCTCATGGTCTCATGGTCTCGTGGCTTTCAGTTCCCAGAGATTATGGAAAACATACAGTATATTTATCATATGTTCCTGACACTTTTTTTCCCTAAAATACAAAGGAAATGTGTCATCTTTACTTTTATGCCTTTTATGGGGACGTCACACACATCATTGTCCCAGCGATCTGATCGCTGGTGTAGCTGTCACACAGGCAACTCACCAACAATCAGTACCAGCAAGATCGCTGGTAACCATGTAAACAAGCGGGTAACTAAGTGCCGTGCGGCTCTTAGTTACCCGCTATTTAACCTGGATACCAGCTCCCATCGCTGGCTTCTCGCTCGTCTCCCGGTGTCACACGCAGCGATGCGGCATGTCCACCGGGCGACCATAACCAGTCTGAGAGGTTCTAGAAACCTGGCGACCATCACCAGCGATTCGCTGTCACACGAATATCGCTGCAACGTCACGTGCAGCAGCGATATTGCACGCGATATTGACGTGTGACGTCCCCATTAGAGATGATTTCATCTTCAACTTTCTTAAGAGTTCCCAATAAAAGTCATTGTATCAGGGTGTCCAGACTTTCATACCACTGAACATACAGGGCAATCAGTGCAGAGACTAAGGTGCTTTCACATCAGCGTTTTGTAATTCGGCAGATGCGTGAAAACCGCATTGCCGTTTGCCGCATAACTTCCACTTGCGGCACTGCGGTTTTCCATAGAAGTATAGGGACTTGCGGCAGGCGGCAGCGAAAAAAAGCGTCAGCCGCAAGTGAACGGTTATCGCAACGGCAGATGCTTTTCACCGCATCTCGCGATACGAAAAACGCTGATGTGAAAGGCCCTATGATGGAATATTCCACAAGAAATCTTGCTTCCGTCCTTTGCTACATTGTAACCGTCACTTCCGGCTCGCTGATGTCAGACCCCGCCCATTTCTCCTCCAGAAATTTTATTGGACAACAACAGTCATGTGACAAGTAATCTCATAGAAATGAGTGATTACATACAGATGTAATGAATCCTCAGGGACACAACTAATATATTCATTATTGGTTTGGTTCATCATTTATCTCCCATGCAGCGGTCACCAGCTCATCACAACTGTGTCCCTCTCCTTAACTCTCTGCTTTCCAGATCAATAATAACAGGTGTCCGCGGACAATAACCGCACCTGACTCAAGGATGGGAGAAGTCTAAGTTTATTAGGAAGCAAAACAAGTTATACAGACAATCCTGGGGAATAAGATCATTAATTGGTTACAAAATATCAAACATAATTAATCATTGGTCACTAATAGCTGAGAGCTGATTGGATTATGCAAATCTATTCTAAATACATATGTATCCTTGCACTTCTCCATCATTTGTTGTTATTGACGTTATTGACCCATTATCTGGTGTTTTGGAACATCTTCCCTTCTTACCAAAACATGCTAGACATTGGCTTCATTCCCAGACTATGTGGTCTTCACCATTTCTCTATAACTTGCAGATTATTAGAAAACACTCAGTCTACTTATTCCTCTTAAAGGCACAGATGTTAGATATGCCGTACAATGCAAGATAATACAGGACAGAAGAACATCGGTAAATCTTTGGATATTTTCATATATTGATATCTATAACATGTAGAATGGACTTTCCCTTTAAGTCTTTCTTTGCTTTCACAATAAGGGCCGTTTCCCAACTCGCAGCTTTTAATGTGGCTGTAAATTGCTCTTTTTATTACCCCCGGTGACATCTTAGATGCATGAAATTATCAAATCACATTAGTTAAAAGAAACGGCAGCAAAATGCTTGCTCAGGTCAAAGAAATCTGAATAATCCCCTCGGAGGGCGCCGGGTGTTTATTGTTCGCTCACCTCTTTATTGCCAAATACAATTTGGGGAATGTTATAAGTGACACCCGGGATCGGCCAATTTATTTACTCTGCAAAACTTCCTGCAATTACCGATATTTGTGTGAAGTGGAGGCATCGGCCGGCGGCGAAAGAAAACATGGAAAAAGTTTAATAAAATAGAGCAGAAGCCGGAAGAGGTGGAAGAACGGTGATTAATAATCGCTGTAATTCCACAAGCTTCATATTAATCAATAGTGTAAAAAAGTATCAGAAAATGTGTAATAAATCTTACCAGAGAATTCTGACACTTTCTCCACTTTCTCCACTTACAAGTCTCTTCTCCTCCCACATTCTGGTCTTATTATCCACACTATGGAAAACTGCACAAATCACTAAACTACAAGATAGATTGCCACTTCACTGAGGGATCAGATTACAGCTGTCTATTAGAATCTATAAAGGGGAAAGGAAAATGGAGGAAAGCGGAGACACACGGATTCACGAGACTTGTTTATTGTGTTTTATAGTAACACAGCTCTGGATTCACAACTAGACCTATTAGTACTGATGAATAAAGTAATCCATGCTTCTGTTGCTGCTTCCTAGTAAGTGTTTATCTCACCCCAGTGCTTGATTCACAACTACACTGCTCAGTACTGTTGTATAATGTCCTCCATACTGCTGCTTTTAGTGTTTTATCTCAATACAGAGCTGGATTCAAAGCTACACTGCTCAGTACTGTTGTATAATGTCCTCCATACTGCTGTTTTTAGTGTTTTATCTCAATACAGAGCTGGATTCCAAGCTACACTGCTCAGTACTGTTGTATAATGTCCTCCATACTGCTGCTTTTAGTGTTTTATCTCAATACAGAGCTGGATTCAAAGCTACACTGCTCAGTACTGTTGTATAATGTCCTTCATACTGCTGTTTTTAGTGATTTATCTCAATACAGAGCTGGATTCAAAGTTACTCTACTCAGTACTGTTGTATAATGTTTTCCATGCTTTTGTGCCTTCTAGTAAATGTTTCTCACACCAGAGCTTAATTCACAGCTACACTGCTCAGTAATGCTCTAAATGTTTTTGATGATGTTGCTTTTTTTCTAGGAAGTCTTTTATCTCACCACAGTGCTGGATTCACAGCTACACTATAGACTATGCACTACACCATCTATACCCTTGGCCTAGGACAACTCATACAGTCCCATGGCTTCCAGTATCACCTGTACGCTGATGACACTCAGATCTACCTCTCTGGCCCAGACGTCACCTCTCTGCTGTCCACAATCCCGGAGTGTCTATCAGCCATATCCTCCTCCTCCTCTCTGCTGTCCAGAATCCCGGAGTGTCTATCAGCCATATCCTCCTCCTTCTCCTCTCTGCTGTCCAGAATCCCGGAGTGTCTATCAGCCATATCCTCCTCCTTCTCCTCTCTGCTGTCCAGAATCCCGGAGTGTCTATCAGCCATATCCTCCTCCTTCTCCTCTCTGCTGTCCAGAATCCCGGAGTGTCTATCAGCCATATCCTCCTCCTTCACCTCTCACTTCCTAACACTCAATGTAGACAAAACTGAACCCATCATCTTTCACCCATCTCACGCACCTTCCTTACCTGATCTATCTATCACAATAAATGACATCACACTTTGTCCTGTACCTGAAGTCTGCTGCCTCGGAGTAACCCTTGACTCTGCCCTGTCCTTTAAACCGAACATCCAAACTCTCGCCACCTCCTGCCGCCTCCAACTCAACAATATTTCCAGAATCCGTCCCTTCCTCAACCCTCAATCTGCTAAACTACTAGTGCATGCCCTCATCATCTCCCGCCTCGACTACTGTAACCTCCTCCTCTGCGGCCTCCCTGCTAACACTCTTGCACCTCTCCAGTCTGTCCTCAACTCTGCTGCCCAACTAATCCACCTTTCTCCTCTCCCCCCTGCAAATCCCTCCACTGGCTCCCAATTCACCAACAAATCCAGTTCAAGCTACTAACACTGACCTACAAAGCCGTCCATAACCTGTCCCCCCATATATCTCTGAACTAATATCCTAATATCTTCCCTCACGTAATCTTTGATCCTCCTAAGTCCTCCTCCTCTCCTCCACACAACTGCCACCAAGATTTCTCCAGGGTATCCCCCATCCTCTGGAATTCTGCGCCCCAACATGTCCGATTATCCACCGCACTCGGTTCCTTCAGACGGAACCTGAAAACCATCTCTTCAGGAAAGCTACAGCCTGCAATGACCATTCTGTGGCCCCCCTGCCACTGGAGCTGCCGACCCACCGCCACTGGAGCTGCCGACCCACCGCTACTGGAGCTGCTGACCCACTGCTACCAGAGCTGCTGCACCCTTCACCTAATGTCTCCTCCCCAATATCCTGTAGAGTGTAAGCTCGTAAGGGCAGGGTCCTCTCTCCTCTGTACCAGTCCGTCACTGTTAATTTGTTTACTGTAAACTAAATCTATAATTGTGTATGTAACCCCTCTCAGGTACAGCACTGTGGAAATAATGCTGCTATATAAAATAATAATAATAATACACTGACCAGTACAGGCACCAAAAAGGTCTTACACCTGGCTTCTGCTTTCTAGTAAGTGCTTGTCTCACCCCAGAGATAAATTTACAGCTACACTGCTCAGTACTGCTGTATAGTGTAATCTATCTTCTAGTGCTTTCTAGTAAGTGGTGCTCACCCTAGAGCTTAATTCACAACCACCCTGCTCAGTACTGCTGTATAGAGTCCTTCATACTGCTGGTCTTTTCTAGTAAGCATTTATCACCTCAGGGGTTAATTCACAGCTACACTGCTCAGTAACTCTATATATTGTCCTTTATGCTTCTGGTCTGTTCTAGTAAGTGTTAATTACCCCAGCGCTGGATTCACAGCTACACTGCTCAGTAACTCTGTATCATGTCATCTATGCTTCTGGTCTGTTCTAGTAAGTGTTAATTACCCCAGAGCTGGATTCACAGCTACCCTGCTCAGTAACTCTGTATAATGTCCTCTATGCTGCTGCTTCTGAATTACTACTTGCAGATCCTGCTCTCACTGTCTTGTCCAATCATGTCAGGTGTAATCACTGCTCATTTCTCACCTTAACCCTTCATACAATTACCTTTAACCTTCAACTTTCTTTTGCAAACAGTAATTTAATGTTCAGATTTGTGATTTCCTTCATAGAGGATCCGTCCTGGAGGCCACATATCTGAGGATCTGACTGTAATGATGGCAGAAGTCCTTCAAACTCTTGACCTTCACCTCCCACATAAATCACAATTATCCCTGGATGAGAAGTGATCGGGCCGATCCAATAACAGCTTCAATCTGGGACGATGAAGGAATTACAAGAACAAGATTGTGGAGCAGATGTGAAATCATCCGGAAACGACAAGAAAGACCCAAGAAATGAGAGACCCAGAACGTTCTATCTACAGACGAGACCGTGATCTGCCAGAGATATGGAAAACCTTCTCTTGTGGCTTCTTCACCAGGAATTGTACAAGACCAACGGGTCGTTCCGAATTATATCCATCTCCAGAAAAACCACAATCCGGAGGAGTCCAAACCGCTGAACCGACAGCTGACGAGAGGTCATCCAGGGAGAGAAGATCCAGGACCAGAGATTGTAACCGAACAAGTCAGAGAAGGCTGAAAGAAAGACACAACTGCTCTGCATCAATATAACTATTATAAGATTCAACTCAATGATTAAGATTGTGTTAAAACACGTGCGTTATTAATGTATGGACAATGATGTAATAATTTTCATACTATTTGAAGTTATGTAACTACTATAATACTGCTCCTATATACAAGAATATAACCACTATAAACCTACTCGCTGCCTATATACAAGAATATAACTACTATAATACTGCTCCTATATACAAGAATATAACTACTATAATACTGCCCTATATACAAGAATATAACTACTATAATACTGCCCCTATGTACAAGAATATAACTACTATAATACTGCTCCTATATACAAGAATATAACTACTATAATACTGCCCCTATATACAAGAATATAACTACTATAATACTGCCCCCTATGTACAAGAATATAACTACTATAATACTGCTCCTATATACAAGAATATAACTACTATAATACTGCCCCTATATACAAGAATATAACTACTATAATACTGCTCCTATATACAAGAATATAACTACTATAATACTGCCCCAATATACAAGAACTATAACTACTATAATACTGCCCCTATATACAAGAATATAACTACTATAATACTGCTCCTATATACAAGAATATAACTACTATAATACTGCCCTATATACAAGAATATAACTACTATAATACTGCCCCTATATACAAGACTATAACTACTATAATACTGCTCCTATATACAAGAATATATCTACTATAATACTGCTCCTATATACAAGAATATAACTACTATAATACTGCCCCTATATACAAGAATATAACTACTATAATACTGCCCCTATTGCAAGAATATAACTACTATAATACTGCCCTATATACAAGAATATAACTACTATAATACTGTTCCTATATACAAGAATAAACTACTATAATACTGCTTCCTATATACAAGAATATAACTACTATAATACTGCCCCTATATACAAGAATATAACTACTATAATACTGCTCCTATATACAAGAGTATAACTACTATAATACTGCCGCCTATGATACAAGAATATAACTACTATAATACTGCCCCTATATACAAGAATATAACTACTATAATACTGCTCCTATATACAAGAGTATAACTACTATAATACTGCGCCTATGTACAAGAATATAACTACTATAATACTGCTCCTATATACAAGAATATAACTACTATAATACTGCTCCTATATACAAGAATATAACTACTATAATACTGCCCCTATATACAAGAATATAACTACTATAATGCTGCCCCTATGTACAAGAATATAAACTACTATAATACTGCCCCTATGTACAAGAATATAACTACTATAATACTGCTCCTATATACAAAATATAACTACTATAATACTGCTCCCATATACAAGAATATAACTACTATAATACTGCTTCTATATACAAGAATATAACTACTATAATACTGCCCCTATATACAAGAATATAACTACTATAATACTGCTCCTATATACAAGAGTATAACTACTATAATACTGCCCCTATGTACAAGAATATAACTACTATAATACTGCCCCTATGTACAAGAATATAACTACTATAATACTGCTCTTATATACAAGAATATAACTACTATAATACTGCCCCTATATACAAGAATATAACTACTATAATACTGCTCCTATATACAAGAATATAACTACTATAATACTGCCCCTATGTACAAGAATATAACTACTATAATACTGCCCCTATGTACAAGAATATAACTACTATAATACTGCCCCTATGTACAAGAATATAACTACTATAATACTGCTCCTATATACAAGAATATAACTACTATAATACTGCCCCTATATACAAGAATATAACTGCTATAATACTGCTCCTATGTACAAGAATATAACTACTATAATACTGCTCCTATGTACAAGAATATAACTACTATAATACTGCTCCTATATACAAGAATATAACTACTATATAATACTGCTCCTATATACAAGAATATAACTACTATAATACTGCTCCTATATACAGGAATATAACTACTATAATACTGCTCCTATATACAGGAATATAACTACTATAATACTGCTCCTATATACAAGAATATAACTACTATAATACTGCTCCTATATACAAGAATATAACTACTATAATACTGCCCCTATATGCAAGAATATAACTACTATAATACTGCTCCTATACACAAGAATATAACAACTATAATACTGCCCCTATATACAAGAATATAACTACTATAATACTGCCCCTATATACAAGAATATAACTACTATAATACTGCCCCTATATACAAGAATATAACTACTATAATACTGCTCCTATATACAAGAATATAACTACTATAATACTGCTCCTATGTACAAGAATATAACTACTATAATACTGCTCCTATGTACAAGAATATAACTACTATAATACTGCTCCTATGTACAAGAATATAACTACTATAATACTGCTCCTATATACAAGAATATAACTACTATATAATACTGCTCCTATATACAAGAATATAACTACTATAATACTGCTCCTATGTACAAGAATATAACTACTATAATACTGCTCCTATATACAAGAATATAACTACTATAATACTGCTCCTATATACAAGAATATAACTACTATAATACTGCTCCTATGTACAAGAATATAACTACTATAATACTGCTCCTATATACAGGAATATAACTACTATAATACTGCTCCTATATACAGGAATATAACTACTATAATACTGCTCCTATATACAAGAATATAACTACTACTAGCTGTGAGCCCGATGCAAATGCATCGGGTGTCTAGAATACTATACTTTGTATGAGGATTACCGCAAGCGCGCCGCAAGTGTAACGACTCGCTGGCGCCGACCAATTAGAAGCGCGGCTCAGGCAGCGACTCGCAATGGCCTCGCGGCCATTGCTCGCGCTACCTGACCGGTAAATCGTTAACTTTGAGGGCGAGCCTCTGGTTCGATTTTCGGCCAGCGACTCGCAATGGCCGCTTCGCGGCCATTGCTGGTACTCAGCCTGCGCGAGCGATGGCCTCGCGGCCATTGCTCGCGCAAGCCAGCGGCTCGCATTGCTCGTCCTCAGCCTGCGCGAGCAATGGCCTCGCGGCCATTGCTCGCGCAAGCCAGCGACTCGCATTGGCCGCTAAGCGGCCAATGCTTCGCCGTGCTGACGTCACAGAGTGACATAGCCACGGTCTTTTCGGGTACCCACACGAAAGTGCCTACGGCAATTATATAGTAGATACTGTACATTGCATATGGAGGGGTGAGGAGAGCGGAGGCTGGAGGGGAGAGCGGAGGCTGGAGGGGAGGGCAGAGGCTAGAGGGCAGAGCAGAGGCTGGAGGGCAGAGGCTGGAGGGGAGAGCGGAGGCTGGAAGGGAGAGCAGAGGCTGGAAGGGAGAGCGGAGGCTGGAGGGGATTGGCTGGAGGCTGGAGGGGATTGGCTGGAGGCTGGAAAGGAGAGGCTGGAGGGGAGAGGCTGGAGGGGAGAGGCTGGAGGGCAGAGGCTTTAGGGCAGAGGCTGGAGGGGAGAACGGAGGCTGGAGAGGAGAGCGGAGGCTGGAGGGTAGAGCGGAGGCTGGAGGGTAGAGCGGAGGCTGGAGGGCAGAGCAGAGGCTGGAGGGCAGAGCAGAGGCTGGAGGGCAGAGCAGAGGCTGGAGGGCAGAGCGGAGGCTGGAGGGGAGAGCAGAGGCTGGAGGGCAGAGCGGAGGCTGGAGGGCAGAGCGGAGGCTGGAGGGCAGAGCGGAGGCTGGAGGGCAGAGCGGAGGCTGGAGGGGAGAGCGGAGGCTGGAGGGCAGAGGCTGGAGGGCAGAGGCTGGAGGGCAGAGGCTGTAGGGGAGAGCGGAGGCTGGAGGGGAGAGGCTAAAGGGGAGAGCGGAGGTTGGAGGGCAGAGGCTGGAGGGCAGAGGCTGGAGGGGAGAGGGGAGGCTGGAGGGGAAAGGCTGGAGGGGAGAGCGGATGCTGGAGGGCAGAGGCTGGAGGGGAGAGCGGAGGCTGGAGGGGAGAGCGGAGGCTGGAGGGGAAAGCGGAGGCTGGAGAGCAGAGCGGAGGCTGGAGGGGAGAGTGGAGGCTGGAGGGGAGAGGCTGGAGGGGAGAGACTGGAGGGCAGAGGCTGGAGGGCAGAGGCTGGAGGGAAGAGCGGAGGCTGGAGGGCAGAGGCTGGAGAGCAGAGGCTGGAGGGGAGAGCGGAGGCTGGAGGGGAAAGGCTGGAGGGGAGAGTGGAGGCTGGAGGGCAGAGGCTGGAGGGGAGAGGCTGGAGGCTGGAGGGGAGAGCGGAAGCTGGAGGGGAGAGCGGAGGCTGGAGGGGAGAGCGGAGGCTGGAGGGCAGAGCGGAGGCTGGAGGGCAGAGCGGAGGCTGGAAGGGAGTGCGGAGGCTGGAGGAGAGGGCAGAGGCTGGAGGGTAGAGCGGAGGCTGGAAGTGAGAGCAGAGACTGGAGGGGAGAGCGGAGGCTGGAGGGGATTGGCTGGAGGCTGGAGGGGATTGGCTGGAGGCTGGAAAGGAGAGGCTGGAGGGGAAAGGCTGGAGGGGAGAGGCTGGAGGGCAGAGGCTTTAGGGCAGAGGCTGGAGGGGAGAACGGAGGCTGGAGAGGAGAGCAGAGGCTGGAGGGGAGAGCGGAGGCTGGAGGGGAGAGCGGAGGCTGGAGGGGATTGGCTGGAGGGGATTGGCTGGAGGCTGGAAAGGAGAGGCTGGAGGGGAAAGGCTGGAGGGGAGAGGCTGGAGGGCAGAGGCTTTAGGGTAGAGGCTGGAGGGTAGAGCGGAGGCTGGAGAGGAGAGCGGAGGCTGGAGGAGAGAGCGGAGGCTGGAGGGGAGAGCGGAGGCTGGAGGGAGAGCGGAGGCTGGAGGGGAGAGTGGAGGCTGAAGGGGAGAGCAGAGGCTGGAGGGCAGAGCGGAGGCTGGAGGGCAGAGCGGAGGCTGGAAGGGAGTGCGGAGGCTGGAGGAGAGGGCAGAGGCTGGAGGGCAGAGCAGAGGCTGGAGGGCAGAGCAGAGGCTGGAGGGCAGAGCAGAGGCTGGAGGGCAGAGCGGAGGCTGGAGGGGAGAGCGGAGGCTGGAGGGGAGAGCGGAGGCTGGAGGGGAGAGCAGAGGCTGGAGGGGAGAGCGGAGGCTGGAGGGGAGAGCGGAGGCTGGAGGTCAGAGCGGAGGCTGGAGGTCAGAGCGGAGGCTGGAGGGCAGAGCGGAGGCTGAAGGGCAGAGCGGAGGCTGGAGGTCAGAGCGGAGGCTGGAGGTCAGAGCGGAGGCTGGAGGGCAGAGCAGAGGCTGGAGGTCAGAGCGGAGGCTGGAGGGGAGAGCGGAGGCTGGAGGGGAGAGCGGAGGCTGGAGGGGAGAGCGGAGGCTGGAGGGGAGAGCAGAGGCTGGAGGTTAGAGTGGAGGCTGGAGGTTAGAGCGGAGGCTGGAGATCAGAGCGGAGGCTGGAGGTCAGAGCGGAGGCTGGAGGTCAGAGCGGAGGCTGGAGGGCAGAGGCTGGAGGTCAGAGCGGAGGCTGGAGGTCAGAGCGGAGGCTGGAGGGCAGAGCGGAGGCTGGGGTCAGAGCGGAGGCTGGAGGTCAGAGCGGAGGCTGGAGGTCAGAGCGGAGGCTGGAGGTCAGAGGCTGGAGGTCAGAGCGGAGGCTGGAGGTCAGAGCGGAGGCTGGAGGTCAGAGCGGAGGCTGGAGGGCAGAGGCTGGAGGGCAGAGCGGAGGCTGGAGGGGAGAGCGGAGGCTGGAGGGGAGAGCGGAGGCTGGAAAGGAGAGCGGAGGCTGGAAAGGAGAGCGGAGGCTGGAGGGGAGAGTGGAGGCTGGAGGGGAGAGCGGAGGCTGGAGGGCAGAGCGGAGGCTGGAGGGGAGAGTGGAGGCTGGAGGGGAGAGCGGAGGCTGGAAAGGAGAGCGGAGGCTGGAAAGGAGAGCGGAGGCTGGAGGGGAGAGTGGAGGCTGGAGGGGAGAGCGGAGGCTGGAGGGCAGAGCGGAGGCTGGAGGGGAGAGCGGAGGCTGGAGGGGATAGGCTGGAGGGGAGAGCGGAGGCTGGAGGGGATAGGCTGGAGGGGAGAGCGGAGGCTGGATGGCAGAGGCTGGAGGGCATAAGGGAGGCTGGAGAGGAGAACGGAGGCTGAGAGGGAGAGCGGAGGCTGGAGGGGGGGGTGCTGTCATACAGATGTGAGGGCCGGGGGGACTCACCGCCACCGGCGTGCGTGTGCTGTAGGAGGAGAGGAGGGGCGGGCAGAGCTGCCGGACAGGAAGTTCCGTCCTCCCTCCTCTCCGGGCGCACGGCGGGCGGCTGTGGTGAGCACGGGGCCCCCCAGGGGGTGGAGGCAATGGGCCCCTCATGCCGAGTGGCAGGATGACAGCGGCGGCTCGCAATGCCCGCTACGCGGGCAATGCCTCGCACGGCGTGGTGACGTCACAGTGTGACATAGCCACGACGTGCGGGGGCCGACACAAAACGTGCTACGGCAATTATATAGTAGATAATACTGCCCCTATATACAAGAATATAACTACTATAATACTGCTCCTATATACAAGAATATAACTACTATAATACTGCCCCTATATACAAGAATATAACTACTATAATACTGCTCCTATATACAAGAATATAACTACTATAATACTGCCCCTATATACAAGAATATAACTACTATAATACTGCCCCTATATACAAGAATATAACTACTATAATACTGCCCCTATATACAAGAATATAACTACTATAATACTGCCCCTATTGTGATGCAACAGCTTGCTACATTGCACATGGCAGGTATATGTTGCAGAGGCAGGTTGTGCTCTGCAATACAAACCAACAAGGGTGACTATGGGACTTGTGGTGTAATGCATTGCAAGTGGTAGGTCTGCAGAAATACATGGGCGTGTCTGGCTAACCTGAAACCTCCCATGAGTGTGTCTCATGTGGACCAGATGGGATATTGCCTGGCTTCCTGCTTTGTAACATATCCCTGGGCTGGCAGTGGCCATCTTGCCAGAAGCACATGTCTCTGTGTGTTTAGAAGCTGGAGTGTCATTGGAAGAGAAATGGCCAGGGTAACCATGTGCAGAGCCTTGTATAGCTCTGGCAGAACCTGTGAGCCCTTAGTTTGCCTGTGAATCAGCAGGTACACAATTTTCCACGGGAGCTGAGCAGTGCAAAGGACACGTTTATATGGACTCTGAACTGTGTGAACTGTGGTTTATAATGTGATTGGGTATATAATGTGTTCAGTCCCACAGGTTTGAACAGAGAAGGAGGATATGTGATGCAGCAACTTGCAGGTATATCTGCAGAGGCAGGTTGTGTCCCGCGATATAAACCCACAGTATCCCCCGTATTATCCGAGAGTATCTAGAAATTCATCTGCACATTTCCATTCCATCAGTTCTGCTCACAGATTCCACTTTATGACTATGAGTTTTTCTATTACTTTGTTACTAATAGTTTATGTCTCAATTTAAGAATCTAAATAATTTAGTGTTACATCTCTTGTGCTATAATAGAATTATGCGCAGCCTCGTGGTCGGCTGTAATTAGTGATTCATTAGCGGCAGCTGCTCGTTTCTGACGTTTCTGTTTACTTTTATTTTATTAGTTTTGCTGTGAAAGAAAAATAATTGGATTATTTCACAGTCATCATATTCCATTATATTATGGATGGGTGAACTTTTAATTAGGAACAAAATCCGGCACCAGATGAGCTTCTCTGTTTGGTTTCATGTTGTGGTGATAATAAAGGCGACTTCTGTGATATGAAATATTGATGGATGAAAGGCTCAAACATCGCAAAATATACAAAAAGATACAGTAAATCATACGTCTATATTAGTGATGAGTGAGTATGCTCGGCGCTGCTCGTTACTCACACGAGTGTCCCGGTACTCAGGATGCTGGGTGAGCGCCGAGTACCGCTGAGATGCTCGGACTCTTCACTAATCGATGTGACACATACACAGCTCCCTTCAGTGCACACAGTGATCTGCACCTCACACAGAGCAGACTGATTGTTAGGGGCCCTCTGGGGGCCACAGCGAGGTGTTGTATGCTGCATCGATTTGATAAAGCCCCTCCCCCAGAAACACTCGTTTTATAGCCGGACGTCTGTGGGCGGAGCCTGGCACTAATTGACTTATATTGGGCTCGGTGCTCGGTCGAGTACACGAGGATCTTGGGATGATCGACCCGAGCATTTTAGTACTCGCTCATCTCTAGTCTTTTCCATTGTCTGTTAAATCTGTACAATCATCTGTGTCTGCAGAGTATATTGTGCTCCCCGTCTGCAGAGTGTATTGTGCACGCTGTCTGCAGAGTATATCGTGCTCCCTGTCTGCAGAGTATATTGCGCACACTGTCTGCAGAGTATATTGCGCACGCTGTCTGCAGAGTATATCGTGCTCCCTGTCTGCAGAGTATATTGCGCACACTGTCTGCAGAGTATATTGCGCACGCTGTCTGCAGAGTATATCGTGCTCCCCGTCTGCAGAGTATATTGTGCACGCTGTTTGCAAAGTATATTGCGCTCCCTATATGCAGAGTATATTGCGCACGCTGTCTGCAGAGTATATTGTGCTCCCTGTCTGCAGAGTATATTGTGCACGCTGTCTGCAGATTATATTGCACACACTGTCTGCAGAGTATATTGCACACACTGTCTGCAGAGTATATTGTGCACGCTGTCTGCAGAGTATATTGCACTCCCCGTCTGCAAAGTATATTGCATTTGCTGTCTGCAGAGTATATTGCGCACACTGTCTGCAGAGTATATTGTGCTCCCTGTCTGCAGAGTATATTGCGCTCCCCGTCTGCATAGTATATTGCGCACACTGTCTGCAGAGTATATTGCGCTCCCCATCTGCAGTGTATACTGTGCACGCTGTCTGCAGAGTATATTGTGCACACTGTCTGCAGAGTATATTGCGCACACTGTCAGCAGAGTATATTGCACTCCCCGTCTGCAGAGTATATTGCACTCCCCGTCTGCAGAGTATATTGTGCACACTGTCTGCAGAGTATATTGCGCACATTGTCTGCAGAGTACATTGCGCTCCCCGTCTGCAGAGTATATTGCGCTCCCCGTCTGCAGAGTATATTGCGCACACTGTCTGCGGGGCGATGACTCCGCTGTCCTTGGATCAGGTGTGTGATATGCTGAGTAATGTAGATTATCCTGTCACTGCAGATTCTCCCAAGGCTGTAATTTCTTCAGGACGGAACAAATCTCAGGATTTTCTGAACCATCAAGGTCACTGTACACAAAACAATAGAACATGAACGCGTTCTGTATAAGAGCCACTTTGTGCGAGGAGCGGCGGCGGCTGAGCGAGAGAAACGTGCGCCGTGCGTCCCCGGACATGATGGACACCACTCAGTCCCCGAGCAGGATCACAGCGCACCATTCTGGGACTTGTGGTGTGGTATTGATATGTGCTGGTGAGAGAGTCTGCCAGGAGGCGCCGCTTATCTCCGGGGGCACAGAAGATTCACAGTTTTTGGTGCTGGTTTTTGCAGTTTTTACATTCAGGATAAGATTCTGCTAAATCATTTACATAAATGTCTGGATCCAATAACAGCAATCTAATTCTACCCGACATATCCTCCAAATTAAAGCTTCTAGTAAAGAGTCCTCTCTCTTTTTTCTTGAGTCATTTTGCTAAAATTACATTTTTTATATTTCTTATTGTTTTCCTATACAATCACATATTGGGTGAAAGTGCTTGAGTAGAGATTCAATCCTTATTATATATCACTGATAATAATCTCGGCACTCAGAGAGGTTTCTTTTGTGAATATTTAATGGTGATAACCCAGAATGCGGCAGTTTAAATTGTGCAGACCTTTGTCAGATAAGATGCTGTAGGAGTACCAAATATAGTTTGATTGGCGATGTGTGAACCCACAAACATACCCTCCGATGGTAATCCACAGTGATGTCACTCGAAGCTTCTCAGCTCTGCTTCATTGCTTTGAGCGGTCACAGTACAGTGAGTGGTGAGCAGTGTGAGCGGTCACAGTACAGTGAGTGGTGAGCAGTGTGAGCGGTCACAGTACAGTGAGTGGTGAGCGGTGTGAGCGGTCACAGTACAGTGAGTGGTGAGCGGTGTGAGCGGTCACAGTACAGTGAGTGGTGAGCGGTGTGAGCGGTCACAGTACAGTGAGTGGTGAGCGGTGTGAGCGGTCACAGTACTGTAAGTGGTGAGCAGTGTGAGCGGTCACAGTACAGTGATGTGTGAGCGGTCACAGTACAGTGATGTGAGCGCTGTGAGCGGTCACAGTAACATGTAAGTGGTGAGCGGTGTGAGTGGTCACAGTACAGTGAGTGGTGAGCGATGTGAGCGGTCACAGTACTGTAAGTGGTGAGTGGTGAGCGGTCACAGTACAGTGAGTGGTGAGCGTGTGAGCGGTCACAGTACAGTGAGTGGTAAGCAGTGTGAGCGGTCACAGTACAGTGAGTGGTGAGCGGTGTGAGCGGTCACAGTACAGTGAGTGGTGAGCGTGTGAACGGTCACAGTACAGTGAGTGGTGAGCAGTGTGAGCGGTCACAGTACAGTGAGTGGTGAGCGTGTGAGCGGTCACAGTACAGTGAGTGGTGAGCGTGTGAACGGTCACAGTACAGTGAGTGGTGAGTGTGTGAGCGGTCACAGTACTGTAAGTGTGAGTGGTGAGCGGTCACAGTACTGTGAGTGATGAGCGGTGTGAGCAGTCACAGTACTGTAAGTGGTGAGCGGGGTGAGCAATGACGTCAGAGAGTTCATCTGAGGTAACAGCTGAACTGAACCAGCTATGTCCTTGGATGAACTTGACTCTGAAATAAACACTCACACAGCCGGTTGTCGTCTGAGAGAGTTACCACAGGTGAGTGGGTACTGTACTGTGACTGCTCTTTGCAATGTAGCAGAGCTGAAAAGCTTTAAGGGACATTCCTGTGGATTAGTGTCGGAGGGTATGATTTGGGTTAATAAATGGGTGAAAGATGGTCTTTGTGTTTTCTTTCATATAAAGGATTTTTCTCTGTGTTTTTTCAACTATTTACTCACCAGATTGGTTATGAGCGGGTCTCTAGAAGCCTGAACATTACCAATATACAGCTCAATGACAGGTGTGAAAATTCAGCTGTTATTTACCCTTTCCATTACCCTGATTGTTACCACACCAGGGCATCGGAAGAACCATGTGAAGAGCCAGGAATTGTCGCTTCTAATGAATGCACCAATATCTGGGATGGCTGCAGGCTGCTCTTCTGTAGCTGGGGGGGAGAAATAACTAAGGGCCCCACCATGCTGAGAATACCAGCCCCCTCGCTGCGTAGTTTTAACTTGGATGGCAAATTAAAAATAGGGCGGAGCTCACACATTTTGTTAAATAATTTCCTTAAGTGATTAAAAAATAATCATTTTTTGTATTTTTGATTGCCAGCCAAGGTAAAACCAGGCAGTTGGTAGCTGGATGCTTTATCTATGTTGAGAATCAAAAATACAAGGGATTCCTACACAATTTTACACCTCTATGATGGCAGGTTTGTTGCCAATACACTAATTTGGCAACCAATCAAAGACGCAGGCACAATGGATGGAGAGCAACAGCCAATCACAAATGCTGTCACAGAGAGTGGGCACTTGTGATTGGCTGTTGGAGTCAGTGCAGTGTACAAACATGAGGGTAATGAGCGGCCTGGACTGCAGTGGGAGGCTGGTAAGTATAGTGCTCCTGTTATTATCATGATTTTGCTTATTTTTACAGCTCTCCCAGCCAAACCTGAACCTGACCAGTAACATGGACTTCTCAGTGATGTTCGTGTTCGGGGTCTGTGCTCAAACACTACGTCTTCAGTACAAACTCTGAACTTTACAGTTTGGGTTCTTTGCATGAAGAGAAGAAAAGAGTAGCACTCACCGGAATCCTGGCAGACTTCTTTATTTCAACATGTTAAACATGTAAGCACAGAGACATGAGACAGGAGGGAGAAAGAACTACAGCCGTTTCACCCTGATAGCGTGAATCGGCTGTAGTTCGTTCCCATCCTCCCTCCTGTCTCATGTCTCTGTGCTTACATGAAACAGAAGGGATGGAACGAACTACAGCCGATCACTATTTGTGAGTAGATGTCCTCAAAACATGGAATATCTTTTTCCGCAGATGTAGCATGATGGAACGTTGAAATGTCGAGCGCCAACACGTGAGGAGTCACTGCACCGAGCGCTCTGCTGCTGAATTCTGGATTTTCACAATTAAACATTCACTATATTCAGAAAAAAAAACTTACTTGAGTGTTTTATTCCATCTAGTGCCGAATTCACAGCTACACTGCATAGTATGCTGTATTAGCCATACTTCCAAGTAAGTGTTGTATCCCACCTTAGTGCTGGATATATTGCACCGTACTGCTGTGTAATGCTTTCCATGTTTCTCTAGTATTTTAACCTATCTTAATGCTGGATTCACAGCTACCCTGCTCAGTACTGTTGTTTGATATCTTCCATGTCGCTACTGCTTTCTAGTAAGTGTTACCTCTCATTCTTTTATCCAGTGCTGGATGCACAGCTTTGCTGCTCAGTACTGCTCTAGTGCCGATTTATTATTACTACTTTTATATTTTCTGTTCCTGGGAACGTTGGGTAAGAACCGACATGGCGGCTGATCCATTTGCAAATATAATGTCGCCAAACACTACACCTAAGGGAAGCGGTGCTGCGCTCTCCGCTCTGCTCAGACTGTGGTAGGAAACTTATGGAAGAATGTGCAAAATCCAGAGGAACACAAACATTTCTGCCCTTTCTTTCATTCAGCTGCAGATGTGGAACCATCGAGAGTTTGCCAAGTCTCCAGCTCTGGTGTCCGCCGTCCAGCTGGAGCCGCTTCTGTCTCCCCAGCACTTTCCTCAGTGTCTTGTTTGGACATTTAATCTGAAGGGGCCGAAAAATCCTTGTAGGCGGAGGCAGGGCTGATGGGAATTAAAGGAGCGCTCCGGATAATGTGAGGAAGAGGAGCAGGACCCCAGTGCTGCCTGCAGATACAATGTATCAGTGCGATGTCGGTACCTCTCCTGTGACATGTCACAACATTACAATTTCTCCAGAATCCAATCATGTGACTTCCAAAGAGAGGTTAGGGCCCCGGGGTTATCAGTTCTTAGACCTAAATACAAAAGGGCCCCCAGCAGAAATTCAGCTCCCCAATTCATTAACTTCTCCGCCTTTTCTACTGTGCTCACTGCCTATAGAAGTCTATGTCTAGTGAAAGACACAGAGATAGGCCAAGAGATTCTGCTGCATCCTAACAATTGTTCAGACTCAGCACAGGGCTGGATTCTCAGCTACACGCTCAGTACGGCTGTAAAATATTTAAGTTGCTGCTTTCCAGTAAGTCTTTCTCACTTTTGCACTGGATTCACATCTACATTGCCCAGTCCTACTGGAAAATGTCTTCCATGAAGCTTCTGCTTTTTAAGTTTATCTCACTCCAATGTTACTTTCACAATCACACTGCTAGTAATGCCATGGTATTTCCTCCACCCTGCTGCTTTCTAGTAAGTGTTTATCTCTCATCCTGTTATCGAGTGCTGGATACACTGCTCAGTACTGCTGTATGATGTCCTCCATGCTGCTGCTGCTTTCTAGTAAGTAAATCTCACCTTAGTGCTGTATACAATGCACAGTTCTTCTGTGTAATGCCCCGATGTTTCTCCAGTTTTTTTTATACCATTTTAATGCTGGATTCACAGCTACACTGCATAGTACTGTTGTATTATCCATACTTCTGCTTTCTGGTAAGTGTTGGATCCCACCTTGGTGCTGGATATATTGCACCTAACTGCTATGTAATGTGTTCCATGCTTCTCCAGTGTTTTATCTTATCTCAGAGCTGGATTCACAGCTACACCATTTAGTGCTGTTTGTTCTGCCCATTTATGAGCAGCAAAGTAAATGTTCACAGTGTAATACCAGTTACAACCCATAGAGGACATCAGTTACCCATTTATCCTGTATCTGCACACATGAGAGTTTCCCCTTTAAGATCAGCGTGTTCTGAGTAGACCCACCCCCTTAGCTTTCTGAGGAGAATTAGATCTGCAGACATCTTTCTCGGGCTTTTGAGAAGATAATACTTTTGTTCTTAGCTCTACCCCCTTCTCTACAATGACTACTCTACTCCTGTCCAGCGGAGTCCGTTGAGAGTAGTACAAACCATATACTTGTGTTACAATCTGTATGCAGGTCGATATGCAGCCACTGTATTGGAATACTTTGTAATAAGAACGTGTTGTACTTTATAATTCTATACCATAGTTAATGCTCCAGCATCACATGTAGATAGATTGTATTTCTGTGTAGAATAGTGCTAGCTGCAATTAATTTTGCCCCAAATAGTCATGTTACTGTGCAATTTCTGCAATGTCCCAGTTATTAATGTAGTTGCACTCTGTGTCATGCTGCTGTTTCTGTGATGTGCCACTACTGATTCAAACTGTTTGTTCTTTGTAGTTTTTACCACGTCAATCAAGTTCACATCATCACCTCAATAAATCTAGACTTCAGAACCCATACAGTCTGTTTACTGGAGAAGTGGACGAGGGTTTAGCTGTATGCTGGATATCCACAGCACCACATGAAAAGAAGGCAGAACACTGTTGTTTGATATCTTCCATGCGACGACTGCTTTCTAGTAAGTGCTATCTCCCATCCTCTTATCCAGTGCTACATGTATGATATCCTCCATGCTGCTGCTTTCTAGTAAATGCATACACTGCTCAGTACTTCTGTATAATGTCCTCTTTGTTTCTCCAGTGTTTTACTCTATCTTAGTGCTGGGTTCACAGCTACACTGTTTAGTACTGCTATATGATACCTTTCATACTGCTGATGCTTTCTAAGTGTTATCTCTCATCCTTTTCTCCAGTGCTGGATATACAGCTTTACTGCTCAGTACTGCTTTATGCTTTTCTCCCTGAGGCTGCATTCTAGTAAGTGTTGTATCCCACCTCAGTGTGGGATATACTGCTCAGTACTGCTGTATGATATCCTCCATTCTGCTGCTGCTTTCTATTAAGAGTGGTATCCCACCTCAATACTGGATACACTGCACATTTCTCCTGTACAATGGCCTTCATATTTCTCCTCTGTTTTATCCACAGTCTCAGTGCTGGATTCACAGTTACACAGCGGCAGCTTGGATAATGGAAGACATCATGTCAGCTCCTTCACACCCACCAGCTGAGAGACGACTGACAATTAAGTATTGTCATACAGTGTACCGCTCTGTGCTCACTTGGTATCATGGCATCCTCTGACTCTGTTCACACTATGGAGTCTGATATGCAACCTTGTGCTTCTTTGTTGCTGTGTTAAAGTTAGGGCATCGGCTATATTGTATTCACTGGTCATAAGTATTGGGGGAGGTAACGTTCTGTTGGCTGGTAACTTGTTGCTGCAGTTTCACGTTGCTTCTGTCCTATAAAGGCCACCTCAGCCTTGTAGAGCCCAGTCTCCAATGCCAATTATAGCTTCAGCTTTGCTCCAGCGATATCGGCCCTGTCCTTGGGGTTCAGTTTTGGGAAACAGTTGCTACCGGTTTGGTGTTTGGTGGAAACATCATTGTTGTATTTTTATCTCCTACTTGTATTTGCTTTCTCCCTAATCACATATTTTATTCTCTCGGTGTATGAGTGCTGTGGCTTGTGTTTTGGTTTACCATGTCTGTCTTTATCTGTGGATTTTAGTACTTCCCAGCTCTGGGGGGAGGGGGAGTGGGAATCAGCTGAGGGCTGTACAGGAGCAGGGTCAGGGTGGAGACTCAGGCCTCTCCACCATCAGGAGTATCCCTGAGATAGGGAGAGTTCAGGCCTGGACAGGAGCAGGGCCAGAGTGGAGACTGAGGTCTCTCCACCATCAGGAGTACCCCTGAGATAGGGAGAGTTCAGGCCTGGACAGGAGCAGGGTCAGAGTGGAGACTCATGCCTCTCCACCATCAGGAGTAGCCCTGAGATAGGGAGAGTTCAGGGCTGTACAGGAGCAGGGTCAGGTGGAGACTCAGGCCTCTCCACCATCAGGAGTACCCCTGAGATAGGGAGAGTTCAGGCCTGGACAGGAGCAGGGCCAGAGTGGAGACTCAGGTCTCTCCACCATCAGGAGTACCCCTGAGATAGGGAGAGTTCAGGGCTGTACAGGAGCAGGGCCAGGGTGGAGACTCAGGCCTTTACACCATCAGGAGTACCCTGAGATAGGGAGAGTTCAGGCTGGACAGGAGCAGGGTCAGGGTGGAGACTCAGGCCTCTCCATCATCAGGAGTACCCTGAGATAGGGAGAGTTCAGGCCTGGACAGAAGCAGGGCCAGGGTGGAGACTCAGATCTCTCCACCATCAGGAGTATCCCTGACTTAGGGTGAGTTCAGGCCTGGACAGGAGCAGGGCCAGAGTGAAGACTCAGGCCTCTCCACCATCAGGAGTATCCCTGAGATAGGGAGAGTTCAAGCCTGGACAGGAGCAGGGCCAGGGTGGATAATCAGGCCTTTACACCATCAGGAGTACCCCTGATATAGAGAGCATTTAGGGCTCCTTAGCTTGAGTAAATCAGGCACCCCAGTTTGCCTTTTCCCCATAATCTCTGTGACAGGTGTAGATCCTGCAGATGGGAAACACAATAGTCATATAATGGCCAGCATTGGTGCCTTTACACTGAGTTTTCGTCCTCATTAGCTGGTATCTATAGCCCCCCCTCCTTCATCTCTGTCCGGTGCAGCTGGCGATCCCCTTCCCATGCCGTCGCTCTCCGCCCAGGTGCACGTCGTCTTTTCTGCCGTCTCAGCGAGACTCGGCACCGGCTTAGATTTGAGGGACGGCTCCTGCACCGCCAGCAGATCTGCCGCCAGGAACTTCCCAAACGCTTCATCTATAATCCTCCTGATTCCCGAAGCTTCGGAGTAATATGTAAAAATAACGGATTAGTGGAAATCACTGACAAATCCGCGCTCCACTATTGCAATCCTAAACGCGGCCATCTTCGGCGGCGGCCGTCCGTGGCTCTTCGGGGACGTTGGCGTTTGTGGATGTAAAAGACTCGGTTCCATTTCTCATCTTCTTCATTACGGAATATGTTACTGACTGTTGCCGGGGAGAAGTGAATCATTTTTCACAGTGGGGCCTTGAGGATTGTATGCTAATCGACTTGAAATATTGGTCGTCTTGATTCCCACAAATGCTAATTCCTTCTATGTACACAGCGATTTCCATCATCTTCCCATTAATAGCCCAGTGGAGCTCTGAATTGCACTCGGAGTTTGCTGTAGTAAATCACGTCTCAACCTTAGTCAATGGCAAGAGACATTTGTTATTTCCAACATGAATAATTGGTAACAGGCGGCGATATGAAGTGGAGGGCAGGGGGGGGGGCGATAAAGGAGGATCCCGCTACAAAAGGTCCTTATTATAAAGGAGGTGAGTGAGGACCCCCGAGATGCCCTGGACAGTGCACCGCTCCTAGACATCCAGAACGTGACAGCCCATCACCGCCACAGAGACATCCGGAATGTGACAGCCCATCACCACCACCGAGACATCCAGAACGTGACAACCCATCACCACCACCGAGACATCCAGAATGTGACAAGCCATCACCACCACTGAGACATCTGGAATGTGACAAGCCATCACCGCCACCGAGACATCCGGAATGTGACAACCCATCACCACCACCGAGACATCCGGAATGTGACAAGCCATCACCATCACTGAGACATCCGGAATGTGACAACCCATCACCACCGCCGAGACATCCAGAACGTGACAACCCATCACTGCCACGAGACATCTGGAATGTGACAGCCCATCACCATCACCGAGACATCCAGAACGTGACAGCCCATCACCATCACCGAGACTTCTGGAATGTGACACCCCATCACCATTATTGAGACATCCAGAACGTGACAGCCCATCACCACCACCGAGACATCTGGAACGTGACAGCTCATCACCACCACGAGAAATCCAGAACGTGACAGCCCATCACCACCACTGAGACATCCAGAACGTGACAGCCCATCACCACCACCGAGACATCCAGAACGTGACAAGCCATCACCACCACGAGAAATCCAGAACGTGACAGCCCATCATCACCACTGAGACATCCAGAACGTGACAAGCCATCACCACCACTGAGACATCCAGAATGTGACAAGCCATCACCGCCACCGAGGCATCCAGAAAGTGACAGCCCATCACCGCCACCGAGACATCTGGAATGTGACAAGTCATCACCGCCACCAAGACATCCAGAACGTGACAGCTCATCACCACCACCGAGACATCTAGAATGTGACAAGCCATCACCGCCAACGAGACATCCGGAATGTGACAACCCATCATCGCCAACGAGACATCTGGAACATGACAGCTCATCACCGCCACCAAGACATCCAGAATGTGACAAGCCATCACCGCCACCGAGACATCCGGAACGTGACAGCTCATCACCATCACTGAGACATCCGGAACGTGACAGCTCATCATCACCACGAGAAATCCAGAACGTGACAGCTCATCACTATCACCGAGACATCTGGAATGTGACACCCCATCACCACCACTGAGACATCCAGAACGTGACAACCCATCACCGCCAATGAGACATCCAGAACATGACAGCCCATCACCACCACCAAGACATCTGGAACGTGACAGCTCATCACCATCACTGAGACATCCGGAACGTGACAGCTCATCACCGCCGCCGCCGAGAAATCCAGACTGTGACAGCTCATCACCACCACCGAGACATTCGGAATGTGACACCCCATCACCACCACTGAGACATCCAGAATGTGACAGCCCATCACCGCCACCAAGAAATCCAGAACGTGACACCCCATCACCACCACGAGAAATCCAGAACGTGACAGCTCATCACCGCCACCGAAAAATCCAGAATGTGACAGCCCATCACCACCACCGATGCATCCGGAATGAGACAGCCCATCACCACCACCAAGACATCCGGAACATGACAGCTCATCACCGCCACCGACACATCCGGAACGTGACAGCTCTTCACCACCACCGAGACATCCGGAACGTGACAGCCCATCACCACCACCGAGATATCCGGAGGTTATCGTTAGGCTGTTGACTATAGTTAGGCTGATGGTTATGGTTAGGCTGATGACTATGATTAGACTGGGGTTATGGTTAGGCTAAGGGTTATGTTAGGCTGATGGTTATGGTTAGTCTCGGGTTGTTAGCTGAGGTTATAGTTAGCTGAGGTTATGGTTAGCTGAGGTTATAGCTAGCTGAGGGTTATGGTTAGGCTGATAGGTAGTATGGATTAGGACTGGATGATTATGGTTAGGACTGAGGTTATGGTTAGATGGTTATGTAGGCTGAGGTTGTTAGGGATGTTATGTTGGCTTGAGGTTGAGGGTTAGGCTGTAGGGTTTAGTAGGCTGGGTTATGGTTAGGCTGATGGTTGATGGTTAGGCTGAGGTTATGGTTAGGCTGGGGTTATGGTTAGGCTGATGTTATGGTTAGGCTGATGGTTATGGTTAGGCTGAGGGTTAGGTGTAGGATGAGGTGTATGGTTAGGCTGATGGTTATAGTTAGGCTGATGGTTATGGTTAGGCTGATGGTTATAGTTAGGCTGATGGTTATGGTTAGGCTGATGGTTATGTTAGGCTGAGGTTATGGTTAGGCTGATGGTTATGGTTAGGCTGATGGTTATGGTTAGGCTGAGGTTATGGTTAGGCTGATGGTTATGTTAGGCTGATGGTTATGGTTAGGCTGGGGGTTATATTTAGGCTGATGGTTATAGTTAGGCTGAGGGTTATAGTCAGGCTGATGGTTATGGTTAGGCTGATGATTATGGTTAGGCTGATGATTATATTTAGGCTGATGGTTATGATCAGGCTGAGGTTGATGGTTATGGCTGATGGTTATGGTTAGGCTCGGGTTATGGTTAAGCTGATGGTTATATTTAGTCTGAGGGTTATGGTTAGGCTGAGGTTATAGTTAGGCTGATGGTTATAGTTAGGCTGATGGTTATAGTTTTGGCTGATGGTTATAGTTAGGCTGAGGGTTATAGTTAGGCTGAGGTTATAGTTAGGCTGAGGGTTATAGTTAGGCTGATGGTTATAGTTAGGCTGGAGGTTATAGTTAGGCTGATGGTTATATTTAGTCTGAGGTTATAGTTAGTCTGAGGGTTATAGTTAGGCTGATGGTTAATATTTAGTCTGAGGTTATAGTTAGTCTGAGGGTTATGGTTAGGCTCATGGTTATAGTTAGGCTGAGGGTTATAGTTTAGGCTGATGGTTATGGTTAGGCTGATGATTATATTTAGGCTGAGGGTTATGGTTAGGCTGGATGGTTATAGTTAGGCTGATGGTTATGGTTAGGCTGATGGTTATAGTTTTTGGCTGATGGTTATAGTTAGGCTGATGGTTATAGTTAGGCTGATGGTTATGGTTAGGCTGATGGTTATGGTTAGGCTGAGGGTTATGGTTAGGCTGATGGTTATGGTTAGGTTGATGATTATAGTTAGGCTGATGGTTATGGTTAGGCTAATGATTATAGTTAGGCTGAGGGTTATGGTTAGGCTGAGGGTTATAGTTAGGCTGGGGGTTATATTTAGGCTGATGGTTATAGTTAGGCTGAGGGTTATAGTTAGGCTGATGGTTATGGTTAGGCTGAAGGTTATGGTTAGGCTGATGATTATAGTTAGGCTGAGGGTTATGGTTTGGCTGATAGTTATGGTTAGACTAGAGATTATGGTAAGGCTGATGGTTATAGTCAGGCTGATGGTTATGGTTAGGCTCGGGGTTATGGTTAGGCTGATGGTTATAGTTAGGCTGATGGTTATGATCAGGCTGAGGTTGATGGTTAGGCTGATGGTTATGGTTAGGCTCGGGTTATGGTTAAGCTGATGGTTATATTTAGTCTGAGGGTTATGGTTAGGCTGAGGGTTATAGTTAGGCTGATGGTTATAGTTAGGCTGATGGTTATAGTTTGGCTGATGGTTATAGTTAGGCTGAGGGTTATAGTTAGGCTGATGGTTATAGTTAGGCTGAGGGTTATAGTTAGGCTGATGGTTATAGTTAGGCTGAGGGTTATAGTTAGGCTGATGGTTATATTTAGTCTGAGGGTTATAGTTAGTCTGAGGGTTATAGTTAGGCTGATGGTTATATTTAGTCTGAGGGTTATAGTTAGTCTGAGGGTTATGGTTAGGCTCATGGTTATAGTTAGGCTGAGGGTTATAGTTAGGCTGATGGTTATGGTTAGGCTGATGATTATATTTAGGCTGAGGGTTATGGTTAGGCTGATGGTTATGGTTAGGCTGATGGTTATAGTTTGGCTGATGGTTATAGTTAGGCTGATGGTTATAGTTAGGCTGATGGTTATGGTTAGGCTGATGGTTATGGTTAGGCTGAGGGTTATGGTTAGGCTGATGGTTATGGTTAGGTTGATGATTATAGTTAGGCTGATGGTTATGGTTAGGCTAATGATTATAGTTAGGCTGAGGGTTATGGTTAGGCTGAGGGTTATAGTTAGGCTGGGGGTTATATTTAGGCTGATGGTTATAGTTAGGCTGAGGGTTATAGTTAGGCTGATGGTTATGGTTAGGCTGAAGGTTATGGTTAGGCTGATGATTATAGTTAGGCTGAGGGTTATGGTTTGGCTGATAGTTATGGTTAGACTAGAGATTATGGTAAGGCTGATGGTTATAGTCAGGCTGATGGTTATGGTTAGGCTCGGGGTTATGGTTAGGCTGATGGTTATAGTTAGGCTGATGGTTATGATCAGGCTGAGGTTGATGGTTAGGCTGATGGTTATGGTTAGGCTCGGGGTTATGGTTAAGCTGATGGTTATATTTAGTCTGAGGGTTATGGTTAGGCTGAGGGTTATAGTTAGGCTGATGGTTATAGTTAGGCTGATGGTTATGGTTAGGCTGATGGTTATAGTTTGGCTGATGGTTATAGTTTGGCTGATGGTTATAGTTAGGCTGATGGTTATAGTTAGGCTGATGGTTATAGTTTGGCTGATGGTTATAGTTAGGCTGATGGTTATAGTTTGGCTGATGGTTATAGTTTGGCTGATGGTTATAGTTAGGCTGAGGGTTATAGTTAGGCTGATGGTTATAGTTAGGCTGAGGGTTATAGTTAGGCTGATGGTTATAGTTAGGCTGAGGGTTATAGTTAGGCTGATGGTTATATTTAGTCTGAGGGTTATAGTTAGGCTGAGGGTTATAGTTAGGCTGATGGTTATATTTAGTCTGAGGGTTATAGTTAGTCTGAGGGTTATGGTTAGGCTCATGGTTATAGTTAGGCTGAGGGTTATAGTTAGGCTGATGGTTATGGTTAGGCTGATGATTATATTTAGGCTGAGGGTTATGGTTAGGCTGATGGTTATAGTTAGGCTGATGGGTTATGGTTAGGCTGATGGTTATAGTTTGGCTGATGGTTATGGTTAGGCTGATGGTTATAGTTAGGCTGATGGTTATAGTTAGGCTGATGGTTATGGTTAGGCTGATGGTTATGGTTAGGCTGAGGTTATGGTTAGGTGCTGATGGTTATGGTTAGGTGATGATTATAGTTAGGCTGATGGTTATGGTTAGGCTAATGATTATAGTTAGGCTGAGGTTATGGTTAGGCTGAGTGGTTATAGTTAGGCTGGGGTTATATTAAGGCTGATGGTTATAGTTAGGCTGAGGGTTATAGTTAGGCTGATGGTTATGGTTAGGCTGAAGGTTATGGTTAGGCTGATGATTATAGTTAGGCTGATGGTTATGGTTAGGCTGATGGTTATGGTTAGGCTGATGGTTATAGCTGAGGCTGAGGTTATAGTTTAGAGGCTGAGGTTATGGTTAGGCTGAAGGTTATGGTTAGGCTGATGTTATAGTTAGGCTGATGGTTATGGTTAGGCTGATGGTTATGGTTAGGCTGATGGTTATGGTTAGGCTGATGGTTATAGTAGGCTGAGGTTATAGTTAGGCTGAGGGTTATAGTTAGGCTGAGGTTATGGTTAGGCTGATGATTATGGTTAGGCTGAGGTTATATTAGGCTGATGATTATATTAGGCTGAGTTATGGTTAGGCTGATGATTATATTTAGGCTGAGGTTATAGTTAGGCTGATGGTTATGGTTAGGCTGAGGGTTATATTTAGGCTGATGGATTATAGTTGGTGATGATGGTTTAGACTTTGTTGATTTTCACAGGCAATCATCTAGCCTCTTCATATCTATTTCATGTTTCGTCTCCAATCTGCCTCATTTACACTTTACTTCTTTTGTGTCTTCAGAATTCATTTTTTTATTGTAATTATAAGATTTTTTTGCCAATTATGAACATTTAGAGGACGGAGCAGCTAATCAGCTTTGGGAGCCTAAGGGCTTAGTGTTGGGTTTGGCTCCTCGGCCCGTCTTCGCTCTCCTGTCACTCAGGCCCGCTGTGCGGTATAACGAGCGGTCGTGCCGGGCATTCTGGGTAGTTGGCGGTAAGACGCACGGAGCGTTAAATATCCTGCTATAATAATTACTTAGTGATGTTCTAGAAACGCGCCGGTGTCGACAGAAAGCAGCATGATCATTTCCATCCAGAATTTGGGATTTTAACATTCACTTAAGCAGCGTTCACCATTATCATTTCCACCCGCGGCCGGCGGCTCATGGTGAAGGTTTTGGTAGCGAGAAAAGACTAAAGCTTCAGTATTATAAATGTGAAATCCACATAAGCTCTTGTGTCGTTCTCCAAGTGACGGTGAGCCCCTATGGAGTCTGAACACGAGATGTGTAATCTTCACCATAGACGACCATGGCCTCCCCGGAGCCGGAGACTACAGCGGTGGGATCCTCAGGGGAGGAGTCAGGGGGACGCCCTGAGTTATGTGACCGGGGGATACAATGTTACAGCTCTCATAGTGTTTGGGTTATTAGCATCCATCCTTGTCTTAATGGAGGCAGAACTTGCACCACATTGGACGCGCACATGATAACCGGGGGAATTGTATGTGGCCTTATAAAAATTGGGCAGTAAGACTAGAATACAGTGGGGAACAGAAGTATTTAGTCAGCCACCAATTGTGCAAGTTCTCCCACTGAAAAAAAAAGATGAGAGGCCTGTGATTGACATCACACATAGCGACATCGCCGGGGAGGTCGCTGTTATGTCACAAAACCTGTATCAGCAATCTCGCTAGCGATCTCGCTATGTGTGACGGGGGCTTTACACAAAACGTCCACCTCTGTCATTGTCAACAAAGGAAGAGAGAACAAAGGATTGGAGGAACTTTTCTTATTGACCAAACACTTTATTTTCCACCAAAATCTGAAAAAAAAATGTCTTCCCAAATCATCAATGTGATTATCAGGATTAGTTTTCTCTTGTTGTCTCTCACAGTCGAGGTCACCTAAGATGTCAATTACAGGCCGACCTCAGCTTTATGGGGAGAACCTGCACAATTGGGGGCCGACTAAAGACTGATTTTCCCCCACTGTAATAGTAACTCTGTGTAGTTATATCATTTAGGTCTCTCCCGAAACTGTGCAGCCAAGATCACAGATTCTGCAATGATGTCCACTAACGTGATCTCTATCTGCAGCGCGAGATCAGACGAGGCCTCTCCGTATACAATGGTGACACGGCAGCCATGGAGAAAGGATGGGGAAGCAGTGCTGCAGAGAAGTGTCTATACAGCCAGCCAGGGACACTGAGCCTATGCCTGGCCCTAAACCCAGCCATGGGAGATACTGATCCAAGAACCGTATGGTCAGAACCTTTTCGGTTTTGGAAATATGCAGAATATGTCAGTTTATGCTCATAATCCAACCTGATGACATTCATCATGTTCTAGGCTGTCTGCCACATTTGTTATGAGCACTTCGATGACATCAGTTCTAGGGCGTGATTCGTAGGTGTCGATGACATCATCAGTTCTAGGCTGTCGACCATCGACCTCGATGACATAATTAGTTTCAGGGCTGCCCCTGATGACATCTACAGTTCCAGCATGTGGGTTGGCCCATTCTGACAAGGGTAAATGTTGAATGGATAGATCCCATCCAAATTCACCATACAGTTGTATACAGGAGAAACAAGATGAACTAACCACTACCGGGGCCCCGAGGATACCAGCAATCCTATTCTATTAACCTATGTGACATGCCTGAGGATCCTGTCTCCATTATAAGACCCCTGAGGATCCCAACTCCATCGTGACCCCACTGAGGATCCCACATCTTATGTGACATCACTGATTATCACAATTCCATTGTGACATCACGGAGGATCCCGCCTCCTGTGTGACACACCTGAGGATTCTGTCACCTATGTGACACCCCTGAGGATCCCATCTCCTATATGTTTCCACTAGGATCCCACCTCCTATGTGACACCCCTAAGGATCCCACCTCCTATGTGACACCCCTGAGGATCCCACCTCCATGTGACACCCCTGAGGATCCCACCTCCTATGTGACACCCCTGAGGATCCCACCTCCTACATGACTCCTCTGAGGATCCCACCTCCATGTGACACCCCTGAGGATCCCACCTCCTACATGACTCCTCTGAGGATCCCACCTCCATGTGACACCCCTGAGGATCCCACCTCCTACATGACTCCTCTGAGAAACCCACCTCCTATGTGACTCCTCTGAGGATCCCACCTCCTATATGACTCCTCTCAGGATCCCTCCTCCTATATGACTCCTCTGAGGATGCCACCTCCATGTGACTCTTCTGAGGATCCCACCTCCATATGACTCCTCTGAGGATCCCACCTCCTATATGACTCCTCTGAGGATCCCACCTCCTATATGACTCCTCTGGAGATCCCACCTCCATGTGACACCCCTGAGGATCCCTCCTCCTATATGACTCCTCTGAGGATCCCACCTCTTATATGATACTCTGAGGATCCCACCTCCATGTGACTCCTCTGAGGATCCCACCTCCATGTGACTCCTCCGAGGATCCCACCTCCTATGTGACACCACTGGTTACAATGTCCACCTCTCACGTTCTTTGTTCCTCTGACCACACATCTGGTTTATACCAATTATCTGTACTTTTGAGGAGTTGAATTAGCATTTTGCGCGGCGGTGCCCACAGCCCCGTCACATCCAGCCGAAAGTTTCATCACTTCTGTTAATGAACTTGCATTTCATTAGGAAATCTCTGAGCAGCGGTTAATAATGAGCGATTCTTGGGCTGATTTAGAGCAATATTAAATATGATAATTTTTGTTCAAATATGATTTAATTAAGTCGCTAAGCAAACAGCTTGAGTAAATCCGGAGGAGAACGCTGCATCGCGAGCTGCCATTGATTAATGGAGACGGCGGCAGATGATGAAGCCGATGATGGGGCAGCCATGATATTTGGGATGAGAGGATGGACCACAGTGATGAGAATCATCTTCATCAGGTTCTGCCTGAAAGGAGAGATGAATGACCGCCAATATGGCGCTGCTAACCTCAGTACAAGGTCTACACCAGTGTCCTCACCGCACTTGTGTTACTGAGGCTTTAGAGTTCCACAGTCACTGGGGGCCCAATGTATATACCCCGGACAGAGTCCCATGGAGTGTTACACCCACGACTGATTATCTGGGGAGCGGGAACCATTATGGCCGCCCATCGCCATAGACTCTGTTATTGGTGCAGTATATCCGCTCTTATTGGAGCAGTTCCCTCTTGTGTTTGGTGTTCACCATCTTCTCCCCTTCTCTTGTATCTCTCCCCTCCCATCTATGTATTGTGATAAATGTCCGCCCTGATTGTCATTGGGAAATAATGTAGCAGACAGTGAAGTGTGGGCTCATTTCATGCCCAGCATGGCGCGTTTTTGCCCCGGCCGGACGACACAACACTTAATGTCTGCCGTCCCCTTTGCACTTTATCCGCCACTTCTGTGGCTCCGCCATCCATTAGCGCTAAGCGTCCAGCACGGCGGGACTCGCACCGGCGAGGAGCATCCACCGCTCTGACTCTAATGCATTCTACTGAAGAATAACAATTCGTATTTACCTGAGATAATTGCGGCCTTTGCAGCGTGTTAGCGACGTCTCCTCACCTTCCCTGCACGTTGCTGTTTATTGCGGCGTTACGTCGGACCCCGCTGGCCGCCCTCTCCCCCTCCTCCTCCTCCTCCGTGCCGCCACTTTCTCCTTTATGTTCCCCCTCTGGCAGTAATATAATTAAGCGTAGGAAAACACAAGGGGCGATTCCATCTTCTGGATCTATTTAATGACAATCTCGCCATCCACTGCGCCGGAATATGAAAATGATATGTACAGTAACGGTTGACTTGCCGGCGTCCTGCGTTTCGTGACGGTGACCTCGGGGCATCGCTGTTCACCTTGAATTGACACCATCCGAATATGAGGCTTCAAGATTAAAAACTGCGGGGAATCGGCCACAAAAGAAATGAACCGGAAACCGCGCAGACGACTGATAGATCCTGCGCGACTCACAACCTGCAGAACCTCAATGAACGGAGTCTTGTTTACAAACAGAAATCACAATTGTATCAAACGGAATCATTCACTCAGCGCTGATACATTGTAGCAAACAGTGTTATAAGGGCTGTAGAATGAAGTAAAAGCAGCCATCTAAGGACGGTTTATAATGTAAAGTGGAAAGCTGCAGAATTTCATTAGATTAAAGGGCCCGTTACACGCTACGATATCAGTGGGGCGGTGCAGCAACGTCGTTGCGTGTGACACGTCGATACGACCAGCGATGAGTCGGCTGATTGTTGATCGCAGGTTTATGAACAGGAACATAAATCAGTCATTGATCCCACGTTCGATCTGCAGCATCGTTGTGTGTGACACCTTGATAACGATGTCGTTTATGACTTCGCCTATTGAGAAGTGAAGGACGTAAACGACCAAACCAACGCAAGTATCGTTTGCTTGTCGCGGAGTCGTTGCTGCGTCGTTCACGATATCTGTACATGTGACACCTCCCCACCGATCATTGAACGACGTTCAAGCGATCCAGGTCTAGTCGGATCGTTGGTCGGATCGCTGAGACATTGAAGCGTGTAACGGGCCCTTAAATGGGCTGGAAATTGCCAGGATGTGTTATCAGTGGAGTCCATGAGGCGAGAGGGGTCAAAGAGTGATATGGAATCAATGTATGATTGACGGAGGTCAATGTGAAATAGATGGGGGTCCTAGAGGTCAGTAGTGGTCCCAGAGTGATATACCATGGTTTTATTATCATTGGGGGGTCCCAGAGTGATATACCATGGCTTTATCATCATTGGGGTGGTCCAAGAGTGATATATTATGGCTTTGTCATGATTGGGGGGTCCTAGAGTGATATAACATGGCTTTATCATTAGTGGGGGGCCCAGACTGATATATTATGACATTATCATCATTGGGGGGTCCCATAGTGATATACAATGGCTTTATTATCATTGGGGGTCCCACAGTGATATATCATGGCTTTATTATCATTGGGGGGTCCCATAGTGATATATTATGACTTTATCATCAGTGGGGGCCCCAAAGTGATATATCATGGCTTTATTATCAGTGGGGGGCCCCAAAGTGATACATCATAGATTTATCATCATTGGGGGTCCCAGAGTGATATACCATGGCTTTATTATCATTGGGGGGTCCCAGAGTGATATACCATGGCTTTATCTTCATTGGGGGCCCCAGAGTGATATACCATGGCTTTATCTTCATTGGGGGCCCCAGAGTGATATACCATGGCTTAATTATCATTGGGGGGTCCCAGAGTGATATACCATGGCTTTATTATCATTGGGGGGTCCCAAAGTGATATATCATGACTTTATCATCAATGGGGGTCCCAGAGTGATATACCATGGCTTTATTATCATTGGGGGTCCCACAGTGATATATCATGGCTTTATCTTCATTGGGGGCCCCAGAGTGATATACCATGGCTTTATCATCATTGGGGGGTCGCAGAGTGATACACCGTGGCTTTATTATCAGTAGGGATCCCAGAGCGGTATACCATCCCTTTATTATCAGCAGGTGGGTGGTCACAATTAGTTTGTTCGGTGGGGGTCCCAGAGTGGTATACCAGTGCTATATGGTTAGTGGGATCCCAGGGTGATGCAATATGCTTTCACTTTATAGTTTTATGGGGTCCCAGAGGCTGTGGGGGCCCATGGGTGCTATGTGACCACTTTACCTGTTGGGGCCCTTTAACCCTTTGGATTCTGTACAGTAGGGCCCAGCTACGCTGCACATCACTGACCCGGGTGTACAGAGTTTGCATTTTTGCAAAGTGATTGGTTCTCATTAATCCGTAGTGACAATAATTCCCGGGACTGATCGCCGATCTCCTCCTCCCCCGCTCCTTGGAGGCGGTCCTATATAAAACGTCACTCCGCAGGGGAGGAACAGAGTTCGGAGGATGAAACCTGCGCTCTGCCCCAATGGGCCAAACGTCAGTACAGAATATAGAGACCTAGTGACGCTGACCGGCACAAAATATCTGGTCCCTGCATCGGTCACATTAACATCAGCGGTGACCGGAGCCGCCCTTTACATCATTACCCGATCCATCTGATGGACGGTGCTGATCGGTTCTGCATTCTTAAACTCCCCGGGAAATGTCACTGATCTCCTTGTTAAATGGTCGCGGTGTTGAGTGCAGTCGCCGTCTATTACTTTTTATAGGAGGCAATAATCAGCTGATCTCTATGACTTGTCTGCATGTGACTGGCGGCACAGTGTGATCTCTGTTGCCATAATGTCCTCCTAAAACAATATGTCCAGGACTCCCCCCTCCTGGCTTTACATTACAGTCATAGATGATGCTCCAGTTATCTCCATTGCAAAATTTGGGAGAACTCCAGTCATCCCAAACTTGTGAATAGAATGCGAAACTGCAGTGAAGACTGACACAAGAGAAGAAAGTAACAACCTCGTGGACAGAAGATTACCACCTCCAGTAGTGTTCAGCCAAGGACACAGCATGAAGACACTGCTCACAAGCGGAGGCTGATAAATGGCAGCGCCATATGTACAGAGCGGATATAACAATGGCTGCAGCCCGGACTCTCCATACTAACTCAGCCTATTCCCCATATAGCGACTCAGCCCGGACTCTCCATACTAACTCAGCCTATTCCCCATATAGCGACTCAGCCTGGACCCTCCATAGTGACTCTGCCCGGACCTCCCATAGTGACTCAGCCCGGACCCCCCATAGTGACTCAGCCCGGACCTCCCATAGTGACTCAGCCCGGACCCTTCATATTGACTCAGCCCGGACCCTCCATAGTGACTGACCCTGGACCCATATAATGACTGACCCTGGATATTCCATACTGTCTCAACCCGGACCTCCACATAGTGACTCATCCTGGACCCTCCATACTGCCTCATCCTGGACCCCCCATAGTGACTCATCCTGGACCCTCCTTACTGTCTCATCCTGGACCCCCATATTGACTCAGCCCGGACCCTCCATAGTGACTGACCCTGGACCCATATAATGACTGACCCTGGATATTCCATACTGTCTCAGCCCGGACCTCCACATACTGTCTCATCCTGGACCCTCCATACTGTCTCATCCTGGACCCTCCATACTGTCTCATCCTGGACCCTCCATACTGCCTCATCCCGGACCCTCCATACTGCCTCATCCTGGACCCTCCATACTGTCTCATCCTGGACCCCCCATAGTGACTCAGCCTGGACCCTCCATAGTGACTCAGCCTGGACCACCCCATACTGACTCAGCCCAGACCCTCCATACTGTCTCATCCTGGACCACCCATACTGTCTCATCCCAGACCCTCCATAGTGACTCAGCCCAAACACCCCATAATGACTAGCCCCGGACCACCCCATAGTGACTCAGCCTGGACCCTCCATATTGTTTCATCCTGGACCTGCCCTTCTGTCTCATCCCAGACCCTCCATACTGACTCATCCCGGACCCCCCATAGTGACTCAGTCTGGACCCCCCTTAGTGACTCATCCCGGACCCCCCATAGTGACTCAGTCTGGACCCCCATGGTAACAGCCATTATCCACTTATTGGTCTTTGTGACGCCTACTTATGGCTTTGTGTATCTGGGAGGTGTCCGGAAGCTGCGCCCGTCGCTCCGTTAACCGCCTAACTCCAGCGCATTAACATTCCCGAGGGGCTCGGGGCGCGATTTGGTATTCCAGAGGACGCAGCTGTGTGATACGCTCGGCAATTTCAGGCAGATTTAGCGTTCATCCGGCGTTGAATAATAGATGTTCCTCGGAATAACTGGTTATGTGAGAGTGGACTTTAATAGATTCTAAACTTGGTAAATTTGTGGCGGCGATCACCGGCGCCTGTGAAGAATGCGCGCGGCCGGAGATTAGTAAACTATCAGATTCTCTACAAACCCATTTCATGTAGATGACGAGCCGAGCTCAGGTGCTTCTAGGCCCCGAGGATACGACGGCGCACCGCCGCCACCACCGTCTCCTGATACAAGTCTGCTGCAATTACCGGAATGTGAAGAGAGAAGTGAACGCACAATCGTCCTCGCTACAAACCGGCAAAATGGAACAAATCAAAGAAAACTCATTTCCTGAAGAAGTTTCTCGCCTGTCGCTGGTTGTGTGTAGCGAGGAGCGGCGGAGTCCGGATGACGGAATGTTACATTGTAAAGAAACTGATACTTTGTGTTTATCATTACTGGCAGATACATTGTATCCAGGGGCCCTGTTGTGAAAGCTCCAGGGGGGCCCCCAATTATTGCAAATCTTTAATACCAATAGTATTTTTCTATAAAACAAAGGGACTTCTGGGGCCCCCGAGGTTCCAGGGCCCGAGTGCGACTGCAACCCCTGCACTTGTTCTAGGACACCCTGATTGTAATGTGTGAAGTTCACAGTCCTCCCACCTCAGTCCGGGATCCCTTCGTGGTAGAGGCGCAAAAAACGAATCCACTAACAGATGACCAATAGAAACAATGGATCCAGTTGTGCTATGTTTTTATTTGTTCTGCATTGCCAGGTCTACAAGTATCCGAACAATTATATCCCCCATAAGAGGCCTCTCAGCCAATCAGATCTCACCCCCTGATGAGCAACGAACGACCTGAAACGCGTCTGTGGATCTGGATTGGCTTCTTACCCTAAGTCATGTGACCAGGTCCAGTACAGGGCTGACATTGACTTCTAGGGTGTTGCACCCAGTAGGTGGCGCCGGAGTTCTAGTTCTCTATTAAATTTCTGCGGATTAAGTTGATCCTACAAGGGAAAAGAGCAAAAAGGAAAGAAAGAACAAAAGAACGAAGCTTTCAACGCCGCAATGTTTGATTTCCATTTCTCTGAATCATAGTGCAGAAATTACAAAGTGTCTGTCACACAGATCCATCACCATTTAATGATTCTGTCTAGTCTAGAATAATGAGTGTAATACAGCTGGGACCCCAATAGTGACTCAGCCCGGACCCCCATAGTGACTCAGCCCGGACCCCTCCATAGTGACTCAGCCTGTACCCCCCATAGTGACTCAGCCCGGACCCCCCATAGTGACTCAGCCCGGACCCCCCATAGTGACTCAGCCCGGACCCCCCATAGTGACTCAGCCCGGACCCCCCATAGTGACTCAGCCCGGACCCCCCATAGTGACTCAGCCCGGACCCCCATAGTGACTCAGCCTGGACCCTCCATACTGACTCAGCCCGGACCCCCCATAGTGACTCAGCCCGGACCCCCCATAGTGACTCAGCCTGGACCCTCCATAGTGACTCAGCCCGGACCCCCATAGTGACTCAGCCCGGACCCTCCATAGTGACTCAGCCTGGACCCCCCCATAGTGACTCAGCCTGGACCCTCCATAGTGACTCTTCCCGGACCCCCATAGTGACTCAGCCTGGACCCCCATAGTGATTCAGCCTGGACCCTCCATACTGACTCAGCCTGGACCCTCCATAGTGACTCTGCCCGGACCCTCCATAGTGACTCAGACCGGACCCTCTATAGTGACTCAGCCTGGACCCCCCATAGTGACTCAGCCTGGACCCTCCATAGTGACTCTGCCCGGACCCCCATAGTGACTCAGCCCGGACCCCCATAGTGACTCAGCCCGGACCCCCATAATGACTAAGCCCGGATCCTCCATAGTGACTCAGCCCAGACCCTCCATAGTGACTCAGCCTGGACCCTCCCCTCCATAGTGACTAAGCCCGGATCCTCCATAGTGACTAAGCCCGGATCCTCCATAGTGACTCAGCCTGGACCCCCCATAGTGACTCAGCCTGGACCCTCCATAGTGACTCAGCCTGGACCCCCCATAGAGACTCAGCCTGGACCCTCCATAGTGACTCAGCCTGTACCCCCATAGTGACTCAGCCTGGACCCCCTATAGTGACTCAGCCTGGACCCCCTATAGTGACTCAGCCTGGACCCCCTATAGTGACTCAGCCCGGACCCTCCATAGTGACTCAGCCTGGACCCCCCCATAGTGACTCAGCCTGGACCCTCCATAGTGACTCAGCCTGGACCCCCCCATAGTGACTCAGCCCGGACCCTCCATAGTGACTCAGCCTGGACCCCCCCATAGTGACTCAGCCTGGACCCCCTATAGTGACTCAGCCCGGACCCTCCATAGTGACTCAGCCCGGACCCTCCATAGTGACTCAGACCGGACCCTCCATAGTGACTCAGCCTGGACCCCCCATAGTGACTCAGCCTGGACCCTCCATAGTGACTCTGCCCGGACCCCCATAGTGACTCAGCCTGGACCCCCATAGTGATTCAGCCTGGACCCTCCATACTGACTCAGCCCGGACCCTCCATAGTGACTCTGCCCGGACCCTCCATAGTGACTCTGCCCGGACCCTCCATAGTGACTCAGACCGGACCCTCTATAGTGACTCAGCCTGGACCCCCCATAGTGACTCAGCCTGGACCCTCCATAGTGACTCTGCCCGGACCCCCATAGTGACTCAGCCCGGACCCCCATAGTGACTCAGCCTGGACCCTCCATAGTGACTCTGCCCGGACCCTCCATAATGACTAAGCCCGGATCCTCCATAGTGACTCAGCCCAGACCCTCCATAGTGACTCAGCCTGGACCCTCCCCTCCATAGTGACTAAGCCCGGATCCTCCATAGTGACTAAGCCCGGATCCTCCATAGTGACTCAGCCTGGACCCCCCATAGTGACTCAGCCTGGACCCTCCATAGTGACTCAGCCTGGACCCCCCATAGAGACTCAGCCTGGACCCTCCATAGTGACTCTGCCCGGACCCCCATAGTGACTCAGCCCGGACCCCCATAGTGACTCAGCCTGGACCCTCCATACTGACTCAGCCTGGACCCTCCATAGTGACATAACCCGGATCCTCCATAGTGACTCAGCCCGGACCCTCCATAGTGACTCGGCCCGGACCCTCCATAGTGACTCGGCCCGGACCCTCCATAGTGACTCAGCCCGGACCCTCCATAGTGACTCAGCCCGGACCCTCTATAGTGACTCTGCCTGGATCCCCATAGTGACTCAGCCAGGACCCTGCATAGTGACTCAGCCAGGACCCTCCATAGTGACTCTGCCCGGACCCCAATAGTGACCCTGCCCGGACCCCAATAGTGACTCAGCCCGGACCCCCCATAGTGACTCTGCCCGGACCTCCCATAGTGACTCAGCCAGGACCCTCCATAGTGACTCTGCCTGGACTCTCATAGTGACTCAGCCCGGACCCTCCATAGTGACTCAGCCCGGACCCTCTATAGTGACTCTGCCCGGATCCCTCATAGTGACTCAGCCAGGACCCTCCATAGTGACTCAGCCAGGACCCTCCATAGTGACTCAGCCAGGACCCTCCATAGTGACTCTGCCCGGACCCCAATAGTGACTCTGCCCGGACCCCAATAGTGACTCAGCCCGGACCCCCCATAGTGACTCAGCCCGGACCCCCCATAGTGACTCAGCACAGACCCCTGTAGGGACTCGGTCCAGACCCACATAGTGACTGAGCCCGGACCCCCCATAGTGACTCAGCCCGGACCCTCCATAGCTGTGGCTCCAGGTTTCTGTATTCCTCTATGGTTTATACAGCCTGGACCCCATAGTGACTCAGTGGAGCCCCCCGCAGGCTGTAGCTCCAGGTTTCTGTATTCCTCTATGTGTTATACAGCCCGCACCCCCATAGTGACTCAGTGGAGCCCCCCGCAGGCTGTAGCTCCAGGTTTCTGTATTCCTCTATGGTTTATACAGCCCGGACCCCCATAGTGACTCAGTGGAGCCCCCCACAGGCTGTAGCTCCAGGCTTCTGTATTCCTCTATGGTTTATACAGCCCGGACCCCCATAGTGACTCAGTGGAGCCCCCCGCAGGCTGTAGTTCCAGGTTTCTGTATTCCTCTATGGTTTATACAGCCCGCACCCCCATAGTGACTCAGTGGAGCCCCCCACAGGCTGTAGCTCCAGGCTTCTGTATTCCTCTATGGTTTATACAGCCCGGACCCCCATAGTGACTCAGTGGAGCCCCCCGCAGGCTGTTGCTCCATCTTTCTGCATTTTTCTCCCTTGGTGACACATTATCTGTGTGGTTCCCGGACGGTGGATGTGATATTGATTGTCGTCGTTGGGAGGTAATCAGCTCGCTCTACTTAGGACCATTATCATCAGCTCACATTGGAAGCCGCCATTCATCAATGCCATTCAGCCTGTGCCCACAAAGATAAAATATTCAGTCTTAAAGGGGTGGACCCATCCTGTGAGATCCTCTGAAATACTCTGTGCTGCTGAGAAGAATCTATAATGAACAAACACAATGGAGAAAAATGTTGAATGTTACTGTATCAGCACTAAGGTAACCTGGGCTGTTATAGTAAGTGAGTACACCCGGTCATAGACCTGTAGTCCGTCCTGCAGGCATGATTGTGTCTTACGGAATAAGAAGGCACTAAATGCATAATGATGGAATCAAAATGACCTGCTGATGAAGGTGTTGGGGTTCCAATGAAGCAATAAAGATCTGGGAAACCTTTAATGTTAGGATTGGTCTTAGGTTGTATTCACACTTTGCAGCCATGGTGCAGTTTTTTTCCACAATCGAGCTAAAACCACAGCGAATTTCCCATGATTTTTAAAAACAGCCCATAATACTGGATCAATGATATATCTCCAACTCTCCTGCATCCAGTACAGATCTGTGACATTGAGTTCCATTACATGGCGCCCCCCAGTGTTCACAGGGTATAGCTATGTGCACGTCCCTTTAAAGGGAACCAACCAGCAGGATTTAGGGCTATAAAGTGAAGCCGATGCCTTACACGCGCTGGGATGCTGAATGCAATCAGACCTTTACATGAATGATTCCATGTTTGATTGCAGAGAAAAGGGTCATAAAACTCCTGGAAAACAGGGCAGCAGATGATTTATGAGTGCAGCACTGCGTCACTATTTGGGGGTGTTGTTTTTTTTTTCCCTCCCCTGTGGGCATGCCTTTCGGCTGTAAGCCAAACCCTCCCTCATCCCTTTCATCTCTACTATCAGATTTGTCAGGTACCCTGTGGTTGGAGTATAGTGAAAGTGCGCAGGACACCGAAACTGAAAGTAGAAATGAGAAGGAGGGGGTAGGTCTTAGCTTACAGTAGAAAGACATGCCCACAGGGGTGGAAACAAAACAACAACCCAGAATAGTGACGCAGTGCTGCACACATCAATCATCTGCTGCCCTGTTTTTCAGACGTTTTATGACACTTTTCTCTGCAATCAAACATGGAATCAGTGAAGTAAAGGTATGAATGCTCTCACTATCCCAGTAAGGCACCGGCTTCACTTTATAACCCTAAATCCTGCTGGTTGGTTCCCTTTAAGAGATGAGGTCCGGGGGTCACACTCAGTGACCCTCTGCAGTTAGGTTTCTGCTAACTGCAGGTTAATCACTAGAAATAGTGTTCTGCCTGCATGTCCGGAAAATGTCAGCTGCCAGATGGGGAAGGAGACTGATTCTGTCCAGAAATGTAAAGTAACTGCAGCACCAAGGGGGGCACGAAGCAAAAACTATCATGCGTGAAGCTGCACAGCTTATGTATAACACATAGGTATGTACACTGTATAGTGGGGAATAAGTCTCCTAATTCTGATATAATATTGTATAATGATCTGACATTGACTATATGAGTCCATCAGCCGCCCGCCTTCGTGTCCGCGCTCCGCCGCTCTGCAGGCGTCCTCCTCCAGTGCAGTAATAAACCTCGGCCGCGGGAATCGCCCAATAGTCCTTGCTCAGCACATTGGGCCGCGCACGCGGTAAATTGGTGTAATGTTGGTAAATGATGTATCTCTTTATTGTATTGCTGAGGCCCAGGGGGATAATTGCCGGCTGATTACGTCCTCCCATAAATGAGCCGCATTGTTTATGGATCGGAGCCGCGGACGCTCCTGATATATATGTAACCTCTGGACACAAACAAAATACAGGGACAACATGGATTTACTAACCGCACAACCGCCAAAGTGTCAATACGGCAACAGCAAAATAAACGCTTTATGGGCGGCCATTGCCCCAACGTTTTATAATTATTGAATGGCGCCCGCAGCCGTTCCGAGGGTAAATTGTAGCAGATATTGGATTCAGCTGTAATCATTTGTGACATAAATCTAGTTGTAAAAAGCTGATAATTTATCACACAGATAATAAGTGAGTGACCCCGAGCCGCACACAAATCTCCGGCTACCAAGAGACTCGGACATTAACTGGAGGGAAATAGGAAGGTCCCGGCCATGGAATCAATGACAATGCTTCATCTGCCCGGGGGCGACCCAGAGGGGAAGAGTCCACTAAATAACGGTTCATTGTCAATGGTCAGATAGGCCCAAAGAATGATCCACTCAATGGCGGGAACCTCCGGACAATCACAGATATAGGACTGTGATAAGGAAGAAGTGGCCGTGTCTGAGCATAGACATAGGAACGGCTGTCAGTGACCTTCTACCCATGGTTACAAAAAGGTAATAACTGTGATCAGTCACCAGGAGATAGAGAACCAAATCACTGGACATCAGAGATAGAGAACCAAACCACTGGACACCAAGAGATAGAGAACCAAACCACTGGACACCGGAGATAGAGAACCAGACCACTGGACACCGGAGATAGAAAACCAAATCACTGGACATCAGAGATAGAGAACCAAACCACTGGACACCAGAGATAGAGAACCAAACCACTGGACATCAGAGATAGAGAACCAAAACACTGGACACCAGAGATAGAGAACCAAATCACTGGACACCGGAGATAGAGAACCAAACCACTGGACACCGGAGATAGAGAACCAACCACTGGACATCGAGATAGAGAACCAAACCATGGACACGAGATAGAGAACCAAACCTGGACACCAGAGATAGAGAACCAAACCACTGGACACCGAGATAGAACCAAACCACTGGACACCGAGATAGAGACCAAACACTGGACACGGAGATAGGACAAACCACTGGACACCGGGATAGAGAACCAAACACTGGACACCGGAGATAGAGACCAAACACTGGACACCGAGATAGAGGACCAAACATGGACACCGGAGATAGAGAACCAACCACTGGACACCGGAGATAGAGACCAAACCACTGGACACGAGATAGAGAACCAAACACTGGACACCGGAGATAGAGGACCAAACACTGGACACCGGAGATAGAGAACCAAACACTGGACACCGGAGATAGAGAACCAACACTGGACACAGAGATAGAGAACCAAACACTGGACACCGAGATAGAGAACCAAACCACTGGACACCGGAGATAGAGAACCAAACCACTGGACACGAGATAGAGAACCAAACCACTGGACACCGGAGATAGAGAACCAAACCACTGGACACGGAGATAGAGAACAAACACTGGACACGGAGATAGAGAACCAACCACTGGACACCGGAGATAGAGAACCAAACCACTGGACACGGAGATAGAGACCAAACCACTGGACACCAGATAGAGAACCAAACCAACTGGACACCGGAGATAGAGAACCAAACCACTGGACACGGAGATAGAGAACCAAACCACTGGACACCGAGATAGAGAACCAAACCACTGGACACGGAGATAGAGAACCAAACCATGGACACCGGAGATAGAGAACCAAACCACTGGACACGGAGATAGAGAACCAAATCACTGGACACCAGAGATAGAGAACCAAATCACTGGACACAGAGATAGAGAACCAAATCACTGGACACCGGGAGATAGAGAACCAAACCACTGGACACCGGAGATAGAGAACCAAATCACTGGACACCGGAGATAGAGAACCAAACCACTGGACACCGGGAGATAGAGAACCAAATCACTGGACACGGAGATAGAGAACCAAACCACTGGACACCGAGATAGAGAACCAAACCACTGGACACCGGAGATAGAGAACCAAACCACTGGTCAACCGAGATAGAGAACCAAACCACTGGACACCGGAGATAGAGAACCAAACCACTGGACACCGGAGATAGAGAACCAAACCACTGGACACCGGAGATAGAGAACCAAATCACTGGACATGGAGATAGAGAACCAAACCACTGGACACCGGAGATAGAGAACCAAACCACTGGACACCGGAGATAGAGAACCAAACCACTGGACACCAGATAGAGAACCAAACCACTGGACACCGGAGATAGAGAACCAAACCACTGGACACCGGAGATAGAGAACCAAACCACTGGACACCGAGATAGAGAACCAAACCACTGGACACACGGAGATAGAGAACCAAACCACTGGACACCGGAGATAGAGAACCAAACCACTGGACACCGGAGATAGAGAACCAAACCACTGGACACCGGAGATAGAGAACCAAACCACTGGACACCAGATAGAGAACCAAACCATGGACACCGGAGATAGAGAACCAAACCACTGGACACGGAGATAGAGAACCAAACCACTGGACACCGGAGATAGAGAACCAAACCACTGGACACCGGAGATAGAGAACCAAACCTGGACACCGGAGATAGAGAACCAAACCACTGGACACCGGAGATAGAGAACCACAAACCAAAACATGGACACCGGAGATAGAGAACCAAACCACTGGACACCGGAGATAGAGAACCAAACCACTGGACACCGGAGATAGAGAACCAAACCACTGGACACCGGAGATAGAGAACCAAACCACTGGACACCGGAGATAGAGAACCAAACCACTGGACACCGAGATAGAGAACCAAACCACTGACACCGGAGATAGAGAACCAAACCACTGGACACCGGTAGAGACCAGACCAGGACACCAAAGAACCAACACTGGACACCGAGATAGAGAACCAAACCACTGGACACCGGAGATAAGACAACAGGACCGAGATAGAACCAAACCATGGACACCGGAGATAGAGAACCAAACCATGGACACGAGATAGAGAACCAAACCACTGGACACCGGAGATAGAGAACCAAACCACTGGACACCAGGAGATAGAGAACCAAACCACTGGACACCGGAGATAGAGAACCAAACCACTGGACACGGAGATAGAGAACCAAACCACTGGACACCGAGATAGAGAACCAAACCACTGGACACCGGAGATAGAGAACCAAACCACTGGACAGAGATAGAGAACCAAACACTGGACACGAGATAGAGAACCAAACCACTGGACACCGGAGATAGAGAACCAAACCACTGGACACCCCGGAGATAGAGAACCAAATCACTGGACACCAGGAGATAGAGAACCAAACATGGACACCGAGATAGAGAACCAAACCACTGGACACCGGAGATAGAGAACCAAACCACTGGACACCAGAGATAGAGAACCAAACCACTGGACACCGGAGATAGAGAACCAAACACTGGACCCCAGAGATAGAGAACCAAACCACTGGACACCGGAGATAGAGAAACCAAACCACTGGACACCGGAGATAGAGAACCAAACCACTGGACACCAGAGATAGAGAACCAAACCACTGGACACCGGGAGATAGAGAACCAAACCACTGGACACCGGAGATAGAGAACCAAACCACTGGACACCAAGATAGAGAACCAAACCACTGGACACCGGAGATAGAGAACCAAACCACTGGACACCGGAGATAGAGAACCAAACACTGGACACCAGAGATAGAGAACCAAACCACTGGACACCGAAGATAGAGAACTAAACCACTGGACACCGGAGATAGAGACAACCAGGAACCAATGGACACCGACGAGAGATAGAGAACCAAACCACTGGACACCGAGATAGAGAACCAAATCACTGGACACCGGAGATAGAGAACCAAACCACTGGACACCAGAGATAGAGAACCAAATCACTGGACACCGGAGATAGAGAACCAAATCACTGGACACCAAAGATAGAGAACCAAATCACTGGACACCAGAGATAGAGAACCAAATCACTGGACACCAGAGATAGAGAACCAAATCACTGGATACCAGAGATAGAGAACCAAACCACTGGACACGGAGGACAATGGAGGGAAACCAAACCAGTGGACACCGGAGATAGAGAACCAAACCACTGGACACCAAAGATAGAGAACCAAATCACTGGACACCGGAGATAGAAACCAAACCACTGGACACCGAGATAGAGAACCAAACCATGGACACCGAAGATAGAGAACCAAACCACTGGACACCAGGAGAAAGAGAACCAAATCACTGGACACCAGAGATAGAGAACCAAACACTGGACACCAGAGATAGAGAACCAAACACTGGACACCAGAGATAGAGAACCAAATCACTGGACACCGGAGATAGAGAACCAAACCACTGGACACCGGAGATAGAGAACCAAATCACTGGACACCGAGATAGAGAACCAACACTGGACACCGGAGATAGAGAACCAAATCACTGGACACCGGAGATAGAGAACCAAACACTGGACACCAGAGATAGAGAACCAAACACTGGACACGGAGATAGAGAACCAAACACTGGCACCGAGATAGAGAACAAACACTGGACACCGAGATAGAGAACCAAACCATGGACACCGGAGATAGAGAACCAAACCACTGGACACCGGAGATGAGAACCAAATCACTGGACACGGAGATAGAGAACCAAACCACTGGACACCGAGATAGAGAACCAAACACTGGACACGGAGATAGAGAACCAAACCACTGGACACCAAAGATAGAGAACCAAACACTGGACACCGGAGATAGAGAACCAACCACTGGACACCGGAGATAGAGAACCAAACCACTGACACCAGAGATAGAGAACCAAATCACTGGACACGGAGATAGAGAACCAAACACTGGACACCGAGATAGAGAACCAAATCCACTGGACACCGGAGATATAGAGAACCAAACCACTGGACACCGGAGATAGAGAACCAAACACTGGACACCGAAGATAGAGAACCAAACCACTGGACACCGGGAGATAGAGAACCAAACACTGGACACCGGAGATAGAGAACCAAACCACTGGACACCGGAGATAGAGAACCAAACCACTGGACACCGGAGAGATAGAGGAACCAAAACCATGGACACCGGAGATAGAGAACCAAACCACTGGACACCGGAGATAGAGAACCAAACCACTGGACACCGGAGATAGAGAACCAAACCACTGGACACCGGGAGATAGAGAACCAAACCACTGGACACCGGAGATAGAGAACCAAACCACTGGACACCGGAGATAGAAAACCAAACCACTGGACACCGGAGATAGAGAAACCAAACCACTGGACACCAAGATAGAGAACCAAATCACTGAACACCGGAGATAGAGAACCAAACCACTGGACACCGGAGATAGAGAACCAAACCACTGGACACCGGAGATAGAGAACCAAACACTGGACACCGGAGATAGAGACCAAACCACTGGACACCGGAGATAGAGAACCAAACCACTGGACACCGGAGATAGAGAACCAAACCAACGGGACACCGGAGATAGAGAACCAAACCACTGGACACCGAGATAGAGAACCCAAAACCCACTGGACACCGGAGATAGAGAACCAAACCACTGGACACCGGAGAAAAGACAAACCAAATCACTGGACACCAGAGATAGAGAACCAAACCACTGGACACCGGAGATAGAGAACCAAACCACTGGACACCGGAGATAGAGAACCAAACCACTGGACACGGTGATAGAGAACCAAACCACTGGACACCGGAGATAGAGAACCAAACCACTGGACACCGGAGATAGAGAACCAAACCACTGGACACCGGAGATAGAGAACCAAACCACTGGACACCGGAGATAGAAAACCAAACCACTGGACACCGGAGATAGAGAACCAAACCACTGGACACCAGAGATAGAGAACCAAATCACTGAACACCGGAGATAGAGAACCAAACCACTGGACACCGGAGATAGAGAACCAAACCACTGGACACCGGAGATAGAGAACCAAACCACTGGACACCGGAGATAGAGGACCAAACCACTGGACACCGGAGATAGAGAACCAAACCACTGGACACCGGAGATAGAGAACCAAACCACTGGACACCGGAGATAGAGAACCAAACCACTGGACACCGGAGATAGAGAACCAAACCACTGGACACCGGAGATAGAGAACCAAACCACTGGACACCGGAGATAGAAAACCAAATCACTGGACACCAGAGATAGAGAACCAAATCACTGGACACCGGGAGATAGAGAACCAAACCACTGGACACCGGAGATAGAGAACCAAACCACTGGACACTGGTGATAGAGAACCAAACCACTGGACACCGGAGATAGAGAACCAAATCACTGAACACCGGAGAACTAAACCTGATGGTAGAACTTTTTATTATATAACTATTAACCCTTTTTCTACAGTGACTATAATAACACATTGATGACAGTCGCCTTCAGTCTTCATTCCTGGGTGACTATCACTCTCATCATCTCTCCTATCACTCTCTTCACCGCAGCTGCAGGACGTCTCTTTGTATCTGTCTTTCTTCTGTATTCTCTCATCTCTTAATCCGGGCTCTTTCCTCTGCACCTATCACATCTGATATCTGCGTTCTCCTGACACGGAGCTCACAGCTCGCTGCCATCTATTACATTTGTGATCCTCGTATGACGTCTCGGAGCCCCAGCGACAGCGACTTTATCGTTACTGCAATTGTCAGACATCTAAAGGGAAAGCAGGAAAACATATGTAAGACGTCAGCTGCAAGCTGTGGGCACATTAGATGTGATACTGAGTGACAGGTGAATGGCGGCAGCTTCCATCAGAGGAAAGCGCTCACACCGGAGAAGACTGCGAACTCCACCACCGACCATCCGGCTACAACCAAACACTCCGCTCCTCTATAGGATAATGTTATAGTTACTGTCAGTGCATGAAACTTTCTTATTATTTCTTCTCACAGCTGAGTGTTTGCTACAATTGTATCCTATCTACACAATCCTGTGAGCTAAATACATCAGTAGCACAAAGCTCTACTGTTCTGATAGTTTGTAACAATGTATCGGTGCAAGGTAAGATGTATCAGTCTGATGGGAGATGACAGTCACAGGACTGGAAGGGAGAAGCGTGCGGTGTCTGCTGGTAATAGATATAAGGCTGAAGGCACAGGAGCGTGTTTGATGCACGAGAGTGATGCGAGTGTAATGTTTGTTTTTGGGTGAGTGTGGTGAGTGTGGTGAGTGTGGTGAGTGCGCATGGCTGTATGGATGTGAGTGTGCTGCGAGTGTGAGCTGTGTGTGGTGCGTGTGAGTGTGATGCTGTCCATGGTCCTTAAGCAAACTTCCGGTGATTTTATGTGCTGGTTTGGCGGTACAGTAATCAATAATGTGTCAGCGCTGTCACATCATAGTTAAAAACTCAGGTGGTAATAAAAGATTTAAGTTCTATGGCTTACTCATCATTTTAACCCCCTCTGCAAGCTCTGCGCTGCATGTCAGCACAGAGCATGCAGATGCGGCTAATAAAAGCTGGTGTATGAAGGGTTAGTGTGCTGTTGTGTGTTGCCATCATGTGTACACAGAGTGTGTACAATCTGTGTACACAAGGTGACATCCCACCCTGGCAGTGGAGGGGTTAATAGCAAGAATTATCTGCTCCCGGCATTTGTCGGGTTATAGTTTAATTTTATTAAAAGCCGCTCGGCTCCTGCTGTCAGGGTGCTGACTGTATCCCCCTGTCCATCTCTCAGTGCTGAAGCTGGTGCTGAGCGGTGACCAGGAGGCCGTGCATCTTACAGTACACTTAAGTCTACTGACCCCCCCATTCTTGGATATTGCAGCTCCACATCATTGCATATGCCCCCCATATTGGGATATAGCACCCCCATTAAGGGATATTGCACTCTAGCGATCACTGGATATTCCCCCCATCCTGGGATTTTGCACCTTTCCTCCTTCACTGGATGTGGCCCCCATGCTGCTGCACACACTAAAACAATAAGCGGTGCACATACCTGTCTGTTGCTCCCCTCCGTCTCTCCCTCTACATGCACAGACAAGAAGAGAGTGATGCTGCTGCAGAGGGAGGGACGGAGGGGAGCAGCAGACAGGTATGTGCACCGCTTATTGTTTTAGTGTGTGCAGCAGCATGGGGGCCACATCCAGTGATGGGGTGAGGTGCTATATCCCAGCATGGCGGGTGCTATATCCCAGGATGGGGGTTATATACAAGGATGGGAGGGCTGTATACCAGCATGGGAATCTATATACCAGGATGGGGGCTATATACCAGGATGGGAGGCTATATACCAGAATGGGAATCTATATACCAGGATGGGAGCTATATACCAGGATGGGAGGCTATATACCAGGATGGGGGCTAAATACCAGGATGGGGGCTATATACCAGGATGGGGGCTATATACCAGGATGGGGGTTATATACAAGGATGGGAGGGCTGTATACCAGCATGAGGGTTATATACCAGAATGGGAATCTATATACCAGGATGGGGGCTATATACCAGGATGGGGGCTATATACCAGAATGGGAATCTATATACCAGGATGGGGGCTATATACCAGGATGGGAGGCTATATACCAGAATGGGAATCTATATACCAGGATGGGAGGCTATATACCAGAATGGGAATCTATATACCAGGATGGGGGCTATATACCAGGATGGGAGGCTATATACCAGAATGGGAATCTATATACCAGGATGGGGGCTATATACCAGGATGGGAGGCTATATACCAGGATGGGAATCTATATAGCAGGATGGGGGCTATATACCAGCATGAGGGTTATATACCAGAATGGGAATCTATATACCAGGATGGGGGCTATATACCAGAATGGGAATCTATATACCAGGATGGGGGCTATATACCAGGATGGGAGGCTATATACCAGAATGGGAATCTATATACCAGGATGGGGGCTATATACCAGGATGGGAGGCTATATACCAGGATGGGAGGCTATATACCAGAATGGGAATCTATATACCAGGATGGGGGCTATATACCAGGATGGGAGGCTATATACCAGAATGGGAATCTATATACCAGGATGGGGGCTATATACCAGGATGGGAGGCTATATACCAGGATGGGAATCTATATAGCAGGATGGGGGCTCTATACCAGGATGGGAGGCTATATACCAGAATGGGAATCTATATACCAGGATGGGGGCTATATACCAAGATGGGAGGCTATATACCAGGATGGGAATCTATATAGCAGGATGGGGGCTCTATACCAGGATGGGAGGCTATATACCAGAATGGGAATCTATATATCAGGATGGGGGCTATATACCAGGATGGGAGTCTACATACCAGAATGGGTGGCTATATACCAGGATGGGGGCTATATACCAGGATGGGAGTCTACATACCAGAATGGGTGGCTATATACCAGGATGGGAGGCTATGTATAAGTATGGCAGACTGTATCCAGGATGGGGGACATATATTATCTGGACAGGGCCAGTGAAGGGGACAGTACCACCATAACAGTGTCAGCAGCAGATCCCCTCCATAACAGTTAAACATAACCACATTTTTTGCTTAATTGTTTTCCCCTATTTTCCTGCTCCAAACTCTGGGTGCGTCTTATAGTCCAAAAAATACAGTATATGTGTGGCGCCCCACTTGCCGGGACGCTCTATACATGCGTACTGCACCCATAATAGACTGTGTGGTACTCCTGTGACTAGGGAATTGGAATGTTGCACAAAGGACCTTCACGCAACACATGCACACACCCTAGGTAGGGGACCGTGGGTGGACCCGCTTCAGGGAGGACTGACAGGGTAGAAGAGTGTGGGTGGGAGGAGAGTTAGGTTAGTCTGATCAGAGCTCTGTTGGGGAGTGAGGAGTGCAGGACGGCGGAGAGGCGGTCAGGAAAGAAGGAGATCCTAAGGGCACCAGGTAGTGCGGTGCTCCTGAATCCGGAGCCGCTACGATTACCGACCGGATCTGACCCGGAACAGAGGAGCGGCTCTGAGCACGGTGTGGGTGTCTATCCCCGAGCCGTCGTACTGGAGGCCCCGAGCTTCTAGAGGAAGTTGCAGCTGACCCCCGGCGCATCCAGAATAAGGCACTGTATAGGGTCTGGGGGACCTGGAGAAGAGTCCTCCGCCGAGAGATCCGTGGGAGATGGCTCCCGGCTCTGTGCGCGGGAGCGCTGAGGGAGACAGGAGAGAGAGTGCAGGAAGGGACCGGACAGGAACGGCAGGCACACCACCGAGGGTCCTCAGTAAAGCATCCGAACTCCCAGTGAGTACCCAGGCCAGGCAGACCTGAAAAGACTGTTATCAAAGAACTGCCAGTAAACCTGTGCAGAGTAAAAGAGACTGTGTGGCGTCCTTTACTATCTTCACCTGAGGAGCCGCCGACTGCAGCAGGGAGGAGGATCAGTGTCAAGGCCTGGCGTAGCCGTGTCCCTGGGTGAAACCTCAAACTTCCACTACTGCCCCGGAGATCCCGCTCCACCTACGGGGAGCGTCACCATCCTGCTCCTCCACCATCACCCCGGAGGACTGTCCCGCAGCGCCCGTAACTATACCGGAACCGTAGGTGGCGTCACGAATCATCCTTTATTTTATTCCAATTGACTTAAACCCCTTTTTCAGCAACCACCAGTTCCACGGGAGCGGGCAACAGGCCCCGTGACATCCCCTGTGAACTACAACACCCGGGACCGGGTACCCCAAGGCCCTGGGGCGGGTCATATATCGCAGCCACAGGTCTCTAACCAGCATTGTATCAATGTTAGAGTAGTTCCTTGATCTGTAGAGTTCCATCTTCTGGAGATCTTCTATGCTCATCCTGGTCTTCTGATTCATGAATACAATGCTACAACGACAGTAGAGACTGACACACAACCAAAGCGATACATTAAAAGCTGCCATATAATATATAGAATGAGAATGGAAGGTGAAGTGCAAAACTACATGGCTGCGGCCTTTCAGAAATTGCACCTTACCCCATTGCACTGAATGGAGATCATCTGCAATACCTGGTACTGGCCATTGGCCAGGGGTGGCGCTGAGAGAACGTAGCCATATATCTGTAATGCTGAATAATTCCTTAAAGGAAGATATAGCCCTTGTGCCATGTTTGACCCCATATGGACTGGATAACCCCTTGATGTCCAGAGCTGCTCACTTCATGACGTGTACACGACACCTGTCAATCACACATGAGTCTTGGCGTGTGTGCAGCGTGTGCGATGTGAGCGGCTCTGGTTGTTGCAGGATATTGTATCAATTGTTAATATATCGCATCTTGTGCTAATCCTGTGCATTGCTGTTGACTCCTATTGATCTCTTCATCCTGAGCCTCCTGGTTCATGCTCAGAGGATCCGCACTATCGGGTCGGGTCTGGGGGGACGAAGCGCGGTATGCAGTCAGTGAGACGTGGACGTGGTGCCCCAGGACGGCGGAGGTGTGAACGCGCCTCTCCTCCTGCTCTTCCGCCGGTGACTTTTCTCGCCTCAGTGCATTGAAATCGATGGCGACGGCTCAACAACATGGTGAGAAGGCGGCAGCCGCCATAAAGAAGACGTGTAGATGTTATTGTGTGTGCTGACACCGGCTCTATACATGCGGCTGTCAGATCAATAGCCGCCATGACTCAGGCAGCTTCATTATCAGCGCGGGCAGCTCGTTAGATAAAACTCGGGCGAGTGAATCACTTGTTGTCTTAGGAACTCGTTAGCTTTCATTTGTGCACAATAACCCGTGTATATCACAGTGCAAAGAGACGCCCAGAAAATATGGATCTGTGCTGGGAACGTCAGCAAAAGCCCGGAACATTCCGCCCGCGGATAATTACGTGCCGCATATACGCCGCGTCAACCGCGAAATACTGCCGGGGCTGAATACAGTAAAACGAGGCGCTGTGATGTGCACTCAACCATTGTATCACTACAACATGACTGTGCTGCAGAAAAGTGCTGCCGAGATATTGCTGGACCCTCCTTAGGAAAGTGATCTATAATATCAGATTGACAGAGGCCGAACCCCGAACCCTCAAAAAGGACAATAGTGCAGAAGCCAGAACTACCAGGACAGCACAGCACCACAATATAGATAGTGGTCATTCTCAGTACTGCAGCTCAGCTCCTCACAGCTCTGTACACCGTGTAGTGGTCGTTCTCAGTACTGCAGCTCCACACAGCGCTGTACACCATGTAGTGGTCGCTCTCAGTACTGCAGCTCCTCACAGCTCTGTACACCGTGTAGTGGTCGATCTCAGTACTGCAGCTCAGCTCCTCACAGCTCTGTACACCGTGTATTGGTCGATCTCAGTACTGCAGCTCAGCTCCTTACAGCTCTGTACACCATGTAGTGGTCGTTCTCAGTACTGCAGCTCCTCACAGCTCTGTACACCGTGTAGTGGTCGTTCTCAGTACTGCATCTTCTCACAGCTCTGTACACCGTGTAGTGGTTGCTCTCAGTACTGCAGCTCCTCACAGCTCTGTACACCGTGTAGTGGTCCTTCTCAGTACTGCAGCTCAGCTCCTCACAGCTCTGTACACCATGTAGTGGCCATTCTCAGTACTGCAGCTCCTCACAGCTCTGTACACCATGTAGTGGTCGTTCTCAGTACTGCAGCTCAGCTCCACATAGCTCTGTACAGTATGTAGTGGTCGTTCTCAGTACTACAGCTCCTCACAGCTCTGTACACCGTGTAGTGGTCGTTCTCAGTACTGCAGCTCCTCACAGCTCTGTACACCGTGTAGTGGTCGTTCTCAGTACTGCAGCTCCACACAGCTCTGTACACCGTGTAGTGGATGTTCTCAGTACTGCAGCTCCTCACAGCTCTGTACAGTATGTAGTGGCCATTCTCAGTACTGCAGCTCCTCACAGCTCTGTGCACTGTGTAGTGGATGTTCTCAGTACTGCAGCTCCTCACAGCTCTGTACACCGTGTAGTGGTTGTTCTCAGTACTGCAGCTCCTCACAGCTCTGTACACTGTGTAGTGGTCATTCTCAGTACTGCAGCTCAGCTCCTCACAGCTCTGTACACCATGTAGTGGTCGTTGTCAGTACTGCAGCTCCTCACAGCTCTGTACACCATGTAGTGGTCATTCTCAGTACTGCAGCTCCTCACAGCTCTGTATACAGTGTAGTGGTCGTTTTCAGTACTGCAGCTCTGTACACCGTGTAGTGGTCATTCTCAGTACTGCAGCTCAGCTCCTCACAGCTCTCTACACCGTGTAGTGGTCATTCTCAGTACTGCAGCTCCTCACAGCTCTGTATACAGTGTAGTGGTCGTTTTCAGTACTGCAGCTCAGCTCCTCACAGCTCTGTACACCGTGTAGTGGTCATTCTCAGTACTGCAGCTCAGCTCTTCACAGCTCTGTACACCGTGTAGTGGTCATTCTCAGTACTGCAGCTCAGCACCTCACAGCTCTGTACACCGTGTAGTGGTCGTTCTCAGTACTGCAGTGTTATGAACCGATGGACTCAGGGATACCATTCAGATTCCACAGAAGTCGTTGGTAACTGTACTGACTGCAATCCCTGACTACACACCGCAACTAGAAGTAGCCGTCGGATGTAACTAACCAGACCTAGACACCTCTGCACAGCCGGAGAACCAACCGCTCCCAAAGATGGATGTAGGAAAAGTTATCTTGCCTCAGAGCAGAACCCCAAAAGAATACCAAGCCCCAACAGATATTAACTGGGAAACAAGAGAAAGAAAAACAAACACAGGCAGAGTAAAAGGTTTAGCAAAAGAGGCCAGACTAGCTATATAGGAAAGACAGGATAGAATACTATTGCGGTCAGTATAAAACACTATCAAAAACTACCGACAGCAGATAGTACAACAACTAAGACTAAGACTCGGCACCCTCTATATCTGCAGACTTCTATAAATCAAATGCCAGCAGAACTGGAAATAACAGATAGTAGTGAATGGTAAAATTCCTAGGAAGAAAACTTCCTATCTGAGAGCAGATAAACAAATATACAGACTAAATTACAAACCCACAGCTCAGAATAAGACAAAACATAAACAGAACCTTAAGCACACAAAAGTGTGCGACAAAATATCAAAAAACCATACACTTAGCTTGCAAAGATCTCCACAGAGCAGAAGAAACAAGAGAGATGTGAACTCCTCCAGGAACAAAAGACAACTGGCAAGGATTGATCCACTTCAAACCATTATATGCTCCAAGAACCAGATTGCCAATCATCACCATGACTTGGGAAGCCCACACAGTCATCTGCATCACCAGCAACAACCACCAGAGGGAGCTCCAATGAATTCACAACACTGCAGCTCCTCACAGCTCTGTACACCGTGTAGTGGCCGTTCTCAGTACTGCAGCTCAGCTCTGTACACCGTGTAGTGGTCATTCTCAGTACTGCAGCTCAGCTCCTCACAGCTCTGTACACCGTGTAGTAGTAATTCTCAGTACTGCAGCTCAGCTCCTCACAGCTATGTACTCCATGTAGTGGTTGTTCTCAGTACTGCAGCTCAGCTCCTCACAGCTCTGTGCACTGTGTAGTGGTCGTTCTCAGTACTGCAGCTCAGCTCCTCACAGCTCTGTACACCGTGTAGTGGTCGTTCTCAGTACTGCAGCTCAGCTCCTCACAGCTCTGTACACAGTGTAGTAGTTGTTCTCAGTACTGCAGCTCCTCACAGGTCTGTACATTGTGTAGTGGTCGTTCTCAGTACTGCAGCTCCTCACAGCTCTGTACACCATATAGTGGTTATTCTCAGTACTGCAGCTCAGCTCCTCACAGCTCTGTACACCATGTAGTGGTCGTTCTCAGTACTGCAGCTCAGCTCCTCACAGCTCTGTACACCGTGTAGTGGTCGTACTTAGTACTGAAGCTCAGCTCCTCACAGCTCTGTACACCATGTAGTGGTCGTTCTCAGTACTGCAGCTCAGCTCCTCACAGCTCTGTACACAGTGTAGTAGTTGTTCTGAGTACTGCAGCTCCTCACAGCTCTGTACACCGTGTAGTGGTCGTTCTCAGTACTGCAGCTCCTCACAGCTCTGTACACCGTGTAGTGGTCGTTCTCAGTACTGCAGCTCCTCACAGCTCTGTACACAGTGTAGTAGTTGTTCTCAGTACTGCAGCTACTCACAGCTCTGTACACCATGTAGTGGTCGTTCTCAGTACTGCAGCTCCTCACAGCTCTGTACACCGTGTAGTGGTCGTTCTCAGTACTGCAGCTCCTCACAGCTCTGTACATTGTGTAGTGGTCGTTCTCAGTACTGCAGCTCCTCACAGCTCTGTACACCATGTAGTGGCCGTTCTCAGTACTGCAGCTCAGCTCCTCACAGCTCTGTACACCGTGTAGTGGACATTCTCAGTACTGCAGCTCCTCACAGCTCTGTACATCGTGTAGTGGCCATTTTCAGTACTGCAGCTCCTCACAGCTCTGTACAATGTGTAGTGGTCGTTTTCAGAACTGCAGCTCCTCACAGCTCTGTACACCGTGTAGTGGTCGTTCTCAGTACTGCAGCTCCTTGCAGCTCTGTACACCGTGTAGTGGTCGTTCTCAGTACTGCAGCTCAGCTCCTCACAGCTCTGTACACCGTGTAGTGGTCGTTCTCAGTACTGCAGCTCCTCACAGCTCTGTACACCGTGTAGTGGTTGTTCTCAGTACTGCAGCTCAGCTCCTCACAGCTCTGTACACCATGTAGTGGTCGCTCTCAGTACTGCAGCTCAGCTCCTCACAGTTCTGTACACCGTGTAGTGGTTGTTCTCAGTACTGCAGCTCAGCTCCTCACAGCTCTGTACAATGTGTAGTGGTCGTTCTCAGTACTGCATCTTCTCACAGCTCTGTACACCGTGTAGTGGTTGCTCTCAGTACTGCAGCTCCTCACAGCTCTGTACACCGTGTAGTGGCCGTTCTCAGTACTGCAGCTCCTCACAGCTCTGTACACCGTGTAGTGGTCGTTCTCAGTACTGCAGCTCCTCACAGCTCTGTACACCGTGTAGTGGCCGTTCTCAGTACTGCAGCTCAGCTCCTCACAGCTCTGTGCACTGTGTAGTGGCCGTTCTCAGTACTGCAGCTCAGCTCCTCACAGCTCTGTACACCGTGTAGTGGTCGTTCTCAGTACTGCAGCTCCTCACAGCTCTGTACACCATGTAGTGGTCGTTCTCAGTACATGTATTGGTGTTCCCACACTTTACCAGTGGCTCAAGTCAAATAAATGTTAGCTAAAAGGTTGAAATGAGCTTTCTTGTACCTGATGAAGACCCTTTTTGAAAGTGGAAACATCTTGTATATTTCAGTTCCATCTATTGGAAGATTCCTTACACCCAGCTCTATATCTGTACCTTGATGGATCGTTGTGTGGTTACATGTAATTAATGGATATCTCTGTGGAGCTGCGCACGTTTTCGGATTCCTCCTTTCATCCAACTGTCAGAACAGCAGCACAGAAAACATTTTCTTTCTCCTGAATGTTGTACGTTGAGTCGTCATCCCTCCTTCACCCGGTGCGAATCGTCACATCAGCCCCGGACGCTTTTATCTGTGCAAAGTCTGGAAATGCAGTGAGGTTTCCACTTGGAACAGACGCTGGTTCCCGGGCTATGTCCTGACAGACGGGGCTCAGTTGCTTGTGATGAAGCCGTTTCTGAATAGATTTGCCTGAGGAAACTCAACAGATGTTCATCTTCTCAGAACACACTTGAATAAGACTTGGAAGCCCTGAGACGGTGATAGATCCCGGGGTAACTGTGACTGGAGTTAATGGATGCCAACCATCATTTTGGGTTTTTCTTTACACACAAGTCTATATTTCAAGCCATTGACCTTTGCAGAATTCCGTTGTGACTAATTACCGGGGAGCGAGCGGCGCTTGCTGTTTGCAAAAAAAAATGCAATTTTGTTGCTAAATAACCTTGAGTCCTTTGTAGCCAACGAGGCTGAAGAATGTGCGGAGCTTCTCGGGGTCTTTCCTGGCAGGCGCAGTCTGCTGGCATCTTGCTGAGCCTCCGCTCCGCGCCACAGTCAGCAGTCTGCTATTCCCTGCCTGCTGTTTAGGCTTCAGATAATCTCCAAATTGTACAGTTATTGAGAAAGAAAAAGTTTTAAGATAATTTGGAAGGCGAGTACAAAATGGAGAAATTAGAATCTAGGGACAGAAGTTCAAGTTAGGAAAAGAAAAGGAGAGTGATGCCAAGAGGAGGCGAGAAGATGTGGAGGGTAATGGCAAGAGGTGGGAGAAGACATGGAGGTGATTGGCAAGATGGCGAGGCAGAGACAGACGGGGAGTGATGTGATAGAGGAGCGAGAAGAGTGAGGAGAATCGATGCAAGAGGAGCAGAAACCTGAATAGAGGTTTGATGGCAAGAGGAAGCGAGAGAACTGGGGTGATGGAGAATGGAGGCGAAGACATTGGAGGGTTGTACACAAAGTAGAAAGATGTGGAGGAGTGATGCAAGAGGAGGGAGCGAGTGGGGTTATGTGCAAGAGGAGGCAAAAGACCTGAGGTGATGCCAAGAGGAGGCTGAGAGATGTGGAGGTACTGCAAGAGAGGCTGGAGGAGTCTGGGAGGTGATGCCCAAGAGGCCAGAAGACTGTGAGTGATGCAAGTAGGCTGCGAGATCCCAAGACAGGAGAAGAGGGTGTGGAAGAGGAGGCGAGAAGATGGGAAGTGTAGATGGCAAGAGGAGGTGAGGCAAGAAGAAGGGAAAGAGTGATGCAAGAGGAGGGAGAAGAGTGGAGGGTGATGGCAAGAGGAGGCGAGAAGAGTGGAGGGTGATGGCAAGAGGAGGCGAGAAGACGTGGAGGGTGATGGCAAGAGGAGGCGAGAAGACGTGGAGGGTGATGGCAAGAGGAGGGAGAAGACGTGGAGGGTGATGGCAAGAGGAGGCGAGAAGACGTGGAGGGTGATGGCAAGAGGAGGCGAGAAGACGTGGAGGGTGATGGCAAGAGGAGGCGAGAAGACGTGGAGGGTGATGGCAAGAGGAGGCGAGAAGATGTGAGGGTGATGGCAAGAGGAGGCGAGAAGACGTGGAGGGTGATGGCAAGAGGAGGCGAGAAGAGTGGAGGGTGATGGCAAGAGGAGGCGAGAAGACGTGGAGGGTGATGGCAAGAGGAGGCGAGAAGACGTGGAGGGTGATGGCAAGAGGAGGAGAAGAGGGAGGTGATGCAGAGGAGGGAAGACGGGAGGGTGATGCAAGAGGAGCGAGAAAGGGAGTGATGGCAGAGGAGGCGAGAAGACGTGGAGGGTGATGGCAAGAGGAGCGAGAAGACCTTGGAGGGTGATGCAAGAGGAGGCGAGAAGACGTGGAGGGTGATGCCAAGAGGAGGCGAGAGATGTGGAGGGTGATGGCAAGAGGAGGCGAGAAGACTGGAGAGGTGATGCCAAGAGGAGGCGAGAAGACGTGGAGGGTGATGCAAGGAGCGAGAAGACGGGAGTGATGCAAGAGGAGGAAGATGAGGAGCAGGAGGAGACGGAGGTGATGCCAAGAGGAGGCGAGAAGACTGGAGGGTGATGGCAAGAGGAGGGGAGAAGAGTGGAGGTGATGCAAGGGAGGCGAGAAGACGTGGAGGGATGATGCAAGACGGAGGCGAGAAGAGTGGAGAGGTTGAATGCAGAGAGAGGGAGGAGAAGACGAGGGTGATGCAGAGGAGCAAGAAGAGTGGAGGAGCCGAGAGTGAAGAGGGCGAGAAGACGTGGAGGGTGATGGCAAGAGGAGGCAGAGAGGTGAAGTGATGGCAAGAGGAGGCGAGAAGACCTGGAGGTGATGGACAAAGGAGGCGAGAAGACGTTGGAGGTGATGCAAAGAGAGGCGAAGAACGTGGAGGGTGATGCAAGAGGGAGAGGCGGAGGACTGGAGGTGATGGCAAGGAGGCGAGGAAGACGTGGAGTGATGCCAAGAGGAGGCGAAAAGACCGTGAGGTGAATGCCAAGAGGAGGCGAGAAGACGGGAGGTGGAAGGAAGGGGAAGCGAGAAGAGATGGAGAGAGTGTGGAAAGAGGAGAGAGTGAGGTTGGAAGAGGAGGAGAAGACGTGGAGGTGATGCAAGAGGAGGCGAGAAGATGTGGAGGGTATGCAAGAGAGGGAGGAGAGAGAGGAGGTGATGGCAGAGAGGAGGACGAGAAGATGGAGGTGATGGCAAGAGGAGGAGAGAAGATGTGGAGGGTGATGGCAAGAGGAGGCAGAGAGACGTGGAGGGTGATGGCAAGAGGAGGCGAGAAGACGTGGAGGGTGATGGCAAGAGGAGGCGAGAAGACGTGGAGGGTGATGGCAAGAGGAGGCGAGAAGAGTGGAGGGTGATGGCAAGAGGAGGCGAGAAGACGTGGAGGGTGATGCCAAGAGGAGGCGAGAAGACGTGGAGGGTGATGCAAGAGGAGGCGAGAAGACGTGGAGGGTGATGCAAGAGGAGGCGAGAAGACGTGGAGGTGATGCCAGAGAGAGGGAGGAGAGGAGGGATGCGAAGAGAGGCGAGGAGGAGAGGAGGGTGATGGCAAGAGGAGGCGAGAAGACGTGGAGGGTGGATGGCAAGAGGAGGCGAGGAAGACAGGAGGTGATGGCAAGAGGAGGGAGAGACGTGGAGGGTGATGCCAAGAGGAGGCGAGAAGACGTGGAGGGTGATGGCAAGAGGAGGCGAGAAGAGTGGAGGTGATGCCAAGAGGGAGGCGAGAAGACGTGGAGGGTGATGCCAAGAGGAGGCGAGAAGACGTGGAGGGTGATGCAAGAGGAGGCGAAGAAGAGTGGAGGTGATGGCAAGAGGAGGCGAGAAGACGTGGAGGGTGTGGCAAGAGGAGGCGAGAAGAGTGGAGGGTGATGGCCAAGAGGAGGCGAGAAGACGTGGAGGGTGATGCGCAAGAGGAGGCGAGAAGAGTGGAGGGTGATGCAAGAGGAGGCGAGAAGAGTGGAGGGTGAGGCAAGAGGAGGCGAGAAGAGTGGAGGTGATGGCAAGAGGAGGCGAGAAGACGGAGGGTGATGCAAGAGGAGGCGAGAAGACTGGAGGGTGATGCAAGAGGAGGCGAGAAGACGAGGAGGAGTGATGGCAAGAGGAGGCGAGAGAGAGGAGGGTGGGTGGCAAGAGGAGGCGAGAAGACGTGGAGGGTGATGCAAGAGGAGGCGAGAAGACCGGAGGGTATGCCAAGAGGAGGCGAGAGAAGACGGGAGGGTGATGGAAGAAAAGGCGAGAGGATGTAGAGGGTGATGGCAAGAGGAGGCGAGAAGACCTGGAGAGTGATGGCAAGAGGAGGCGAGAAGATGAGGAGGGTGATGGCAAGAGGAGGCGAGAAGACGTGGAGGGTGATGGCAAGAGGAGGCAAGAAGAAGTGGAGAGTGATGGCAAGAGGAGGCGAGAAGACGTGGAGGGTGATAGAAAGAGAAGGCGGGAAGACGTGGAGGGTGATGGCAAGAGGAGGCGAGAAGACGTGGAGAGTAATGCCAAGAGGAGGCGAGAAGACGTGGAGAGTGATGCCAAGAGGAGGCGAGAAGATGTGGAGGGTGATGGCAAGAGGAGGCGAGAAGATGTAGAGGGTGATGGCAAGAGGAGGCGAGAAGATGTAGAGGGTGATGGCAAGAGGAGGCGAGAAGACGTGGAGGGTGGTGGCAAGAGGAGGCGAGAAGATGTAGAGGGTGTTGGCATGAGATTTGGTAAGGGTAATAACAAGAGGCGGTGAGCAGGGTAATGGAGAGAGAAGATGTGGAAGATGATGGCATGGAATGTGGGAAGGGTAATGCCAAACGGATGCAGGGAGGGTAATGAGGCGAGTAATCAGTAGAGAAGACAAGGAGGATAATTCCATGGGATGTGGGAAGGGTAATGCCAAGAGAGGTATCTGTGTAATCCTCTGTACCATACTATGTACCATCCTCTGTGCCATCCTCTTTACCATCCTCTCTGCCGTACTCTTTGCCACCCTCTGTACTAATTTCTGTGCCATCCTCCGTGCCATTCCCTGCGCCATCTTCTCTGCCATTCTTCATGCCATCATCTGTGTCATCATCCGTACCATCCTCCATGCAGTCCTCTGTGTCATCCTCTGTGCCATCTTCTCTGTCATCCTCAGTACTATTCTATGCACCATCTTCTTGTCCTCTGTGCCATCCTTTATGCCATCCTTCATGCCATCCTCTTTGCCATCTTCTCTGACATCTTCTTTGTCATCCTCGGCACCATCGTCATTGCCATCCTCTATGCCATCCTCTGTGCCGTCGTCTTTGCCATTCCATGTTTTATCTTCTGTACCATCCTCTGTGACATTCTATATGCCATTGTCTATGCCATTCTCCATGGCTTCCTCTATACCATCCTCCATGTTATCCTCTGTTTCATCCTCTGTGCCGTCCTCTTTGGTATCCTCTGTGCCATCCTGTGTGGCGTCCTCTTTGGTATCCTCTGTGCCATCCTCTGTGCCGTCCTCTTTGGTATCCTCTGTGCCATCCTCTGTGCCATCCTCTATTCCATCCTCCATGGCATCCTCTGTGCCATCCTCTGTGCTGTCCTCTTTGGCATCCTCTGTGCCATCCTCTGTGCCGTCCTCTTTGGTATCCTCTGTGCCATCCTCTGTGGCGTCCTCTTTGGTATCCTCTGTGCCATCCTCTGTGCCGTCCTTTTTGGTATCCTCTGTGCCATCCTTTGTGCCATCCTCTATGCCATCCCTATTCCATCCTCTGTTCCATCCTCTGTGCCATCCTCTATTCCATCCTCCATGGCATCCTTTGTGCCATCCTCCATGTTATCCTCTGTTTCATCCTTTGTGCCGTCCTCTTTGGCATCCTTTGTGCCATCCTCTGTGCCATCCTCTGTGCCATCCTCTGTGCCGTCCTCTGTGCCGTCCTCTGTGCCATCCTCTGTGCCATCCTCTGTGGCGTCCTCTGGCATCCTTTGTGCCATCCTCTGTGCCGTCCTCTTTGGTATCCTCTGTGCCATCCTCTGTGGCGTCCTCTGGCATCCTTTGTGCCATCCTCTGTGCCGTCCTCTTTGGTATTCTCTGTGCCATCCTCTGTGCCGTCCTCTTTGGTATCCCCTGTGCCATCCCTGCACTTGCACCTTTCTTAGCATCTTCCAGCTGTGAGCAGACGTATCCGGTGTGGCACTAGGTCATGTTATTTGGGCGCTCTTCATCCTCGTCTGTGTATTTGCTTCTCCTCGGGTTAGAGGAGGACAGGCAGTAATTACCGGCAAATTAAAATAGTATGAAATGTTAATGGCGGCAGAACACGCGGAGTCGTCAACATTTGGAATCAGAGGTCAATGGTGACCTATTTAGAGAATGACGGCACGCGCCAGGTGTCTCCCAAGAACGAAGCCAAGTCTACTGGGTAAAAACCAGGGGTGTAACTACAACAGGTGCAGGGGCTGCAATCACACCCGGGCCCTGGAGCCTGGGGGCCCCAAAAGTCCCTTTGGCCTATAGAAAAAGACTAATCTATCTATATAATTGATCCATCCACTTCCGTCTGGATGTCGCCTATGTCTCTTCCGGCCGCCATATTACTACACCCAAGTGATGAGTATGGAAATATGGCGGCCGCTGCTCCCCCGCCACTCCCAGCAGTCTGCCCGGTGAGCCCCCGCCCAGCCCCCGCAGTCCCCCCACTTACCTGATGCCGCACTCCCCCGCCAGCCATCGCTGATAAGAGGGGAGTTACAGGACCTGTGGTGACATCAGGATCATGGGCGGAGCCAGGTCACATGATCATGACATCACCACAGGATCTTCAGTGCAGAGCTGCAGAACAGATGGAAGTGAAGAGTGGAGCCAGGTAATGTAGCTGCAGTTCACACCTCACACACCCTGCACTCACACACCCTGCACTCACACCACCCTGCACTCACACACCCTGCACTCCCACACACCCTGCACTCTCACACACCTGGCCTCGCTCACACACACCCTGGCTTGCTCACACACCCTGCCTCCCTGCACACACAACCTGGCCTCGCTCACACACAACCCTGGCCTTGCTCACACACACCCCTGGCCTCGCCACACACACCCTGGCCTCGCCAACACACCCTGGCCTCGCTCACACACACCCTGGCCTCGCTCACACACACCCTGCCTGCCACACACACCCGCCTGCACTCACACATCCTGCGCTCACACTCACCCTGCACTCACACACCCTGGCCTCGCTCACACACACCTGGCCTCCCCACGCACACCCTGGCCTCGCTCACACACACCCTGGCCTCGCTCACACAACCCTGCACTCACCCTGCACTCTCTCACCCTGGCCTCGCTCACACATACCCTGGCCTCGCTCACACACACCCTGTCCTCGCTCACAACACCCTGGTCTCGCTCATACACCTGGCCTCGCTCACACACCCTGGCCTCGCTCACACACACCCTGGCCTCGCTCACACAACCCTGGCCACGCTCACACACACCTGCCTGACACACCCTGGCCTCGCTCACACACACCCTGGCCTCGCTCACACACACCCTGGCCTCGCTCACCACACCCTGGCCTCGCTCACACACACCCTGGCCTCGCTCACACACACCCTGGCCTCGCTCACAACACCCTGGCCTCGCTCAACACACCCTGGCCTCGCTCACACACACACCCTGGCCTCGTTCACACACACCCTGGCCTCGCTCACACACACCCTGCACTCACACACCCTGCACTCACACATCCTGCGCTCACACATCCTGCCTCACACTCACCCTGGCCTCGCTCACACACGCTGGCCTCACTCACGCACACCCTGGCCTCGCTCACACACACCCTGGCCTCGCTCACACACCCTGCACTCACCCTGCACTCCTCACCCTGGCCTCGCTCACACACACCCTGGCCTCGCTCACACACACACCCTGTCCTCACTCACACACACCCTGGCCTCGCTCACACACACCCTGGCCTCGCTCACACACTCCCTGGCCTCGCTCACACACTCCCTGGCCTCGCTCACACACCCCCTGGCCTCGCTCACACACACCCTGGCCTCGCTCACACACACCCTGGCCTCGCTCACACACACCCTGGCCTCGCTCACACACCCTGGAATCGTCACACACCCTGGCCTCGCACACACACACACCCTGGCCTCGCTCACACACTCCCTGGCCTCGCTCACACACTCCCTGGCCTCGCTCACACACCCCCTGGCCTCGCTCACACACACCCTGGCCTCGCTCACACACCCTGGCCTCGGTCACACACCCTGGCCTCGCTCACACACTCCCTGGCCTCGCTCACACACACCCTGGCCTCGCTCACACACACCCTGGCCTCGCTCACACACCCTGGCCTTGGTCACACACCCTGGCCTCGCACACACACACCCTGGCCTCGCTCACACACACCCTGGCCTCGCTCACACACCCTGGCCTTGGTCACACACCCTGGCCTCGCTCACGCACACCCTGGCCTCGCTCACACACCCTAGCCTCGCTCACATACCCTGCACTCACACATCCTGGCCACACACACCCTGGCCTCACTCACACACCCTGCACTCACTCTGCCCCGCACTCACCCTGCACGCTCAGCCCTTACTCACTCTACTTAACCCACAGTCCACTGAACGAGGCCAGTTCCTCATGCTACCATCTGCTGCCGCCTCATGAGAGGGAGCACAGGGCAGGGGGGCAAAGACCGAGCACAGGGGGTAGCGTCAAGGCAGCACAGGGGGAGAAGAGAGTGAGGGGGAAAAAGCAGTGGACAGGTGAGAGACAACACAGGGGAGGGACGGCTGCTGCCCCCAGCGCAATACAGCCCGCCCCTATCATGACATCACCGCCCACCCTGATGGATAGCATCGAGCTCTCATCTAGTGATATTTGCAATAATTGGGGGCCCCGTTGGAGCTTGTGCATCGTCGGGGCCCATGAGCTACAAGTTACAACACGGATCACAATGACTGGGTGTAGATACCTGAGCGCTGCGGCTGCATTTGTTTGTTTTTTTATAGTGGAATAATACGAGAAAGACTATTAACGATGTAACAAAATAGTTACCAGCCCATCGACTCCGGCCACCTGTGAAGCACAAGTAATGGCCGCCGCGAGCACCGGCCCTGCCCCGCCAAGAGGACGACATGTTTATTTATAAGACTCATTTACCCTGAAGCCGCATCTAAAAGGAGACGGAGCAAAATGTATCGAGACGGTGAAACCAAATCACCGAAATATCTACAAATCTGGCTGCAGGCGACGAACAACACGGAGGGTCTGAGAGCAGCGAGCGCCACTGACTGCAGGACGAGTAATGGAGGAGGCAGGAGTGGGCCCGCAGCTCAGGGCGCGGAGTGGGGGGCCCGCAGCTCAGGAGGCAGGAGGGGGCCCGCAGCTCAGGAGGTGGGAGGGGGCCCCAGCTCAGGAGGTGGGAGGGGGCCGCAGCTCAGGAGGCGGGAGGGGGGCCCGCAGCTCAAGGAGGCAGGAGGGGGGCCCGCAGCTCAGGAGGTGGGAGGGGGCCCCAGCTCAGGAGGTGGGAGGGGGCCCGCAGCTCAGGAGTCAGGAGGGGGCCCGCAGATCAGGAGGTAAGAGGGGGGCCCGCATCAGGAGGCAGGAGGGGGCCCGCAGATCAGGAGGCGGAGGGGGGCCCCAGCTCAGGAGGCAGGAGGGGGGCCCCAGCTCAGGAGGTGGGAGGGGGCCCGCAGCTCAGGAGACGGGAGGGGGGCCCGCAGCTCAGGAGGCAGGAGGGGGGCCCGCAGCTCAGGAGGCGGAGAGGGGGCCCCAGCTCAGGAGGTGGGGCCCACAGATCAGGAGTGGGAGGGGGGCCCGCAGCTCAGAGGTGGCAGGGGGCCCGCAGATCAGGAGATGGGAGGGGGCCCTGCAGATCAGAGGCAGGGGGGCCCAGCTCAGGAGGCAGGGGGGGCCCGCAGATCAGGAGGTGGAGGGGGCCCCAGCTCAGAGGAGGAGGGGGGCCCCAGCTTAGGAGCGGAGGGGGCCCCAGCTCAGAAGTGGGAGGGGGCCCGCAGCTCAGGAGGCAGGAGTGGGGGCCCCAGATCAGGAGCGGAGTGGGGGCCCACAGCTCAGGAGGCGGGAGGGGGGCCCGCAGTCAGGAGCGGGAGGGGGGCCCGCAGCTCAGGAGGTGGGAGGGGGCCGCAGCTCAGGAGGCGGGAGGGGGCCCGCAGCTCAGGAGTGGGAGGGGGGCCCGCAGCTCAGGAGGCTGGAGGGGGCCCAGCTAGGAGGGGAGGGGGCCCGCAGTCAGGAGGATGGGAGGGGCCCGCAGCTCAGGAGGCGGAGGGGGCCCCAGTCAGAAGCTGGAGGGGGCCCCAGCTCAGGAGGCGGGAGGGGGTGCCCACAGCTCAGGAGGCGGGAGTGGGGTGCCCACAGCTCAGGAGGCGGGAGGGGGGCCCGCAGCTCAGGAGTTGGGAGGGGGGCCCGCAGCTCAGGAGGTGGGAGGGGGGCCCGCAGCTCAGGAGGCGGGAGGGGGGCCCGCAGATCAGTAGGCAGGAGGGGGCCCCAGCTCAGGAGGCAGGAGGGGGGCCCGCAGATCAGGAGGTGGGAGGGGGGCCCCAGCTCAGGAGGCAGGAGGGGGGCCCCAGCTTAGGAGGCAGGAGGGGGGCCCCAGCTCAGGAGATGGAGGGGGGCCCGCAGCTCAGGAGGCAGCAGGGGGGCCCCAGCTCAGGAGGCAGGAGGGGGCCCGCAGCTCAGGAGGCAGGAGGGGGGCCCGCAGCTCAGGAGACGGGAAGGGGGCCCCAGCTCAGGAGGTGGGAGGGGGCCTCAGCTCAGGAGGCAGGAGGGGGGCCCGCAGCTCAGGAGGCAGGAGGGGGCCCGTAGCTCAGGAGGTGGGAGGGGGGCCCGCAGCTCAGGAGGCGGGAGGGGGCCCGCAGCTCAGGAGGTGGGAGGGGGGCCCGCATCTCAGGAGGTGGGAAGGGGGCCCGCAACTCAGGAGCGGGAGGGGGGGCCCAGTTAAAGAGGCAGGAGGGAGGCCGTAGCTCAGGGGCCGGCCAGGCTTCTCCTACCACTGCCAAAAGCACATAAAGAAGATGGGAATCTTATACACAGTAGGAGATGATATTAGTCAGATATTATGCAGCTTCTCAGCGAGATCATTCAGCACCAGACTATCCCCGGAACAGAGCGAACTCCAGAGAATATTGCAAAACTCATCCAGAATAAATCTCCATAGACAGCAGAGGAAATTGTCCATACATTACATTACTGATCCTGAGTTACCTCCTGTATTATACTCCAGAGCTGCACTCACTATTCTGCTGGTGCAGTCACTGTGTACATACATTACATTACTGATCCTGAGTTACCTCCTGTATTATCCTCCAGAGCTGCACTCACTATTCTGCTGGTGCAGTCACTGTGTACATACATTACATTACTGATCCTGAGTTACCTCCTGTATTATCCTCCAGAGCTGCACTCACTATTCTGCTGGTGCAGTCACTGTGTACATACATTACATTACTGATCCTGAGTTACCTCCTGTATTATACTCCAGAGCTGCACTCACTATTCTGCTGGTGCAGTCACTGTGTACATACATTACATTACTGATCCTGAGTTACCTCCTGTATTATACTCCAGAGCTGCACTCACTATTCTGCTGGTGCAGTCACTGTGTACATACATTACATTACTGATCCTGAGTTACCTCCTGTATTATCCTCCAGAGCTGCACTCACTATTCTGCTGGTGCAGTCACTGTGTACATACATTACATTACTGATCCTGAGTTACCTCCTGTATTATACTCCAGAGCTGCACTCACTATTCTGCTGGTGCAGTCACTGTGTACATACATTACATTACTGATCCTGAGTTACCTCCTGTATTATACTCCAGAGCTGCACTCACTATTCTGCTGGTGCAGTCACTGTGTACATACATTACATTACTGATCCTGAGTTACCTCCTGTATTATCCTCCAGAGCTGCACTCACTATTCTGCTGGTGCAGTCACTGTGTACATACATTACATTACTGATCCTGAGTTACCTCCTGTATTATACTCCAGAGCTGCACTCACTATTCTGCTGGTGCAGTCACTGTGTACATACATTACATTACTGATCCTGAGTTACCTCCTGTATTATCCTCCAGAGCTGCACTCACTATTCTGCTGGTGCAGTCACTGTGTACATACATTACATTACTGATCCTGAGTTACCTCCTGTATTATACTCCAGAGCTGCACTCACTATTCTGCTGGTGCAGTCACTGTGTACATACATTACATTACTGATCCTGAGTTACCTCCTGTATTATACTCCAGAGCTGCACTCACTATTCTGCTGGTGCAGTCACTGTGTAAATACATTACATTACTGATCCTGAGTTACCTCCTGTATTATACCCAGAGCTGCACTTACTATTCTGCTGGTGCAGTCACTGTGTACATACATTACTGATCCTGAGTTACCTCCTGTATTATCCTCCAGAGCTGCACTCACTATTCTGCTGGTGCAGTCACTGTGTACATACATTACATTACTGATCCTGAGTTACCTCCTGTATTATCCTCCAGAGCTGCACTCACTATTCTCCTGGTGCAGTCACTGTGTACATACATTACATTACTGATCCTGAGTTACCTCCTGTATTACACTCCAGAGCTGCACTCACTATTCTGCTGGTGCAGTCACTGTATACATACATTACATTACTGATCCTGAGTTATCTCCTGTATTATACTCCAGAGCTGCACTCACTATTCTGCTAGTGCAGTCACTGTGTACATACATTACATTACTGATCCTGAGTTACCTCCTGTATTATACTCCAGAGCTGCACTCACTATTCTGCTGGTGCAGTCAATGTGTACATACATTACATTACTGATCCTGAGTTACCTCCTGTATTATACTCCAGAGCTGCACTCACTATTCTGCTGGTGCAGTCACTGTGTACATACATTACATTACTGATCCTGAGTTACCTCCTGTATTATACTCCAGAGCTGCACTCACTATTCTGCTGGTGCAGTCACTGTGTACATACATTACATTACTGATCCTGAGTTACCTCCTGTATTATACTCCAGAGCTGCACTCACTATTCTGCTGGTGCAGTCACTGTGTACATACATTACATTACTGATCCTGAGTTACCTCCTGTATTATACTCCAGAGCTGCACTCACTATTCTGCTGGTGCAGTCACTGTGTACATACATTACATTACTGATCCTGAGTTACCTCCTGTATTATCCTCCAGAGCTGCACTCACTATTCTGCTGGTGCAGTCACTGTGTACATACATTACATTACTGATCCTGAGTTACCTCCTGTATTATACCCCAGAGCTGCACTTACTATTCTGCTGGTGCAGTCACTGTGTACATACATTACTGATCCTGAGTTACCTCCTGTATTATCCTCCAGAGCTGCACTCACTATTCTGCTGGTGCAGTCACTGTGTACATACATTACATTACTGATCCTGAGTTACCTCCTGTATTATACTCCAGAGCTGCACTCACTATTCTGCTGGTGCAGTCACTGTGTACATACATTACATTACTGATCCTGAGTTACCTCCTGTATTATCCTCCAGAGCTGCACTCACTATTCTGCTGGTGCAGTCACTGTGTACATACATTACATTACTGATCCTGAGTTACCTCCTGTATTATACTCCAGAGCTGCACTCACTATTCTGCTGGTGCAGTCACTGTGTACATACATTACATTACTGATCCTGAGTTACCTCCTGTATTATACTCCAGAGCTGCACTCACTATTCTGCTGGTGCAGTCACTGTGTAAATACATTACATTACTGATCCTGAGTTACCTCCTGTATTATACCCCAGAGCTGCACTTACTATTCTGCTGGTGCAGTCACTGTGTACATACATTACTGATCCTGAGTTACCTCCTGTATTATCCTCCAGAGCTGCACTCACTATTCTGCTGGTGCAGTCACTGTGTACATACATTACATTACTGATCCTGAGTTACCTCCTGTATTATCCTCCAGAGCTGCACTCACTATTCTCCTGGTGCAGTCACTGTGTACATACATTACATTACTGATCCTGAGTTACCTCCTGTATTACACTCCAGAGCTGCACTCACTATTCTGCTGGTGCAGTCACTGTATACATACATTACATTACTGACCCTGAGTTATCTCCTGTATTATACTCCAGAGCTGCACTCACTATTCTGCTGGTGCAGTCACTGTGTACATACATTACATTACTGATCCTGAGTTACCTCCTGTATTATACTCCAGAGCTGCACTCACTATTCTGCTGGTGCAGTCACTGTGTACATACATTACATTACTGATCCGGAGTTACCTCCTGTATTATACTCCAGAGCTGTACTCACTATTCTGCTGGTGCAGTCACTGTGTACATACATTACATTACTGATCCTGAGTTATCTCCTGTATTATACTCCAGAGCTGCACTCACTATTCTGCTGGTGCAGTCACTGTGTACATACATTACATTACTGATCCTGAGTTACCTCCTGTATTATACTCCAGAGCTGCACTCACTATTCTGCTGGTGCAGTCACTGTGTACATACATTACATTACTGATCCTGAGTTACCTCCTGTATTATACTCCAGAGCTGCACTCACTATTCTGCTGGTGCAGTCACTGTGTACATACATTACATTACTGATCCTGAGTTACCTCCTGTATTATCCTCCAGAGCTGCACTCACTATTCTGCTGGTGCAGTCACTGTGTACATACATTACATTACTGATCCGGATTACCTCCTGTATTATACTCCAGAGCTGCACTCACTATTCTGCTGGTGCAGTCACTGTGTACATACATTACATTACTGATCCGGAGTTACCTCCTGTATTATACTCCAGAGCTGCACTCACTATTCTGCTGGTGCAGTCACTGTGTACATACATTACATTACTGATCCTGAGTTACCTCCTGTATTATACTCCAGAGCTGCACTCACTATTCTGCTGGTGCAGTCACTGTGTACATACATTACATTACTGATCCTGAGTTACCTCCTGTATTATACTCCAGAGCTGCACTCACTATTCTGCTGGTGCAGTCACTGTGTACATACATTACATTACTGATCCTGAGTTACCTCCTGTATTATACTCCAGAGCTGCACTCACTATTCTGCTGGTGCAGTCACTGTGTACATACATTACATTACTGATCCTGAGTTACCTCCTGTATTATACTCCAGAGCTGCACTCACTATTCTGCTGGTGCAGTCACTGTGTACATACATTACACTGATCCGGAGTTACCTCCTGTATTATACTCCAGAGCTGCACTCACTATTCTGCTGGTGCAGTCACTGTGTACATACATTACATTACTGATCCTGAGTTACCTCCTGTATTATACTCCAGAGCTGCACTCACTATTCTGCTGGTGCAGTCACTGTGTACATACATTACATTACTGATCCGGAGTTACCTCCTGTATTATACTCCAGAGCTGCACTCACTATTCTGCAGTCATTTAGATTACATTACTGCTGTTACCTTTGTTTGATGGGACCCTAAGCTTTGGTTATGCCTCTCCTGTGATAAGAGCGAGAGAAAAAAGTTCAGGTAGAATACAGCAGTGATACATACCAGTCTGGACACTGAGAGGACATTGGAGCTTGGCTATACTGATAAGGAGAGAAAGCCATAAACACTGAATAAACATTACAGACAGTGTGTGACAGCAGGGAGGAATAATCCCATCTGTTTACCCATAGCCTGATATTCTGAGGTCTCTTGGTTAGTAATGCTGTGTACAGGGGCTGGATATCGTCCTCTTTTCTGGGCAAATTAATCCTAATAAAGCACCAAAGCAAGTTTTTCTGAGAAGTTTCACAAAGTTGATAAATATTAATTTAAAAAAGATCCATCCCCTCCCCCTAGTATATATATATATTATCGGTGCCCGGAGGCCCACGCCCCACGTTTTCCTCGTCAGCCATCTTTGGTCCGGCGGTTAGTTTCGCGCCCGTTCCACCTGCTCGTGTTTCCCGCCGTCTCTGTTCCTGTTTTCTGCTTCGTGGATCCGGGTGATTCCCGTCAGCAGTTTATACATTAATTTCATTACATTATAGCGCCCCCCCTTCCACCCCCTCCCCCCTCCCCTCCCCGTCCCCGTCCTTTTTCTATTTGCTTATGGAGTAAAAAATAAACCCCGAGCCAGTAATAATAATTTCATGGGATTGTAAGTATTGCGCTAATGTGTCGTCCGCCGCCGGCAGGAGCTGCCTCTGATCTCCCCATACAGGAGCGGACGCCATATTATTATTATTATTACCAGTAAAATCTGCGGCTTCTCAGGGTCCTGCAAATGGGAAACACAAAGTGGAATATGTTACACCTACAGGAAACGTCCCCGGTTAATTGGCTCCTCATTTCTCGAAGGAGAAGGGAGGAGGTAAAGGGTTAAATATCAAGAAGGCGAAAACAGTCTGAAAGTTTACAGATCTGGAACCTCGTTACTTTGTGTCTGATCAGTTTAGCTCTTCTGCTTCAGAATGGTGCAGCCTAAAACGATCCTTGATCTCAGCAATATACTAATGTGGGTCCACATCGCCTGCTATATTTCCCTAATGGGCCCCTCGCTGTCAAGGCTTCATGTACTTGATGGGCCCCTCGCCGTCAAGGCTTCATGCACCTGATGGGCCCCTCGCCGTCAAGGCTTCATGCACCTGATGGGCCCCTCGCCGTCAAGGCTTCATGCACCTGATGGGCCCCTCGCCGTCATGGCTTCATGTACCTGATGGGCCCCACGCCATCAAGGCTTCATGCGCCTGATGGGCCCCTCGCTGTCAAGGCTTCATGCACCTGATGGCCCCTCGCTGTCAAGGCTTCATGTACCTGATGGGCCCCTCGCCTTCAAGGCTTCATGTACCTGATGGGCCCCTCGCCGTCATGGCTTCATGTACCTGATGGGCCCCACGCCATCAAGGCTTCATGCGCCTGATGGGCCCCTCGCTGTCAAGGCTTCATGCACCTGATGGGCCCCTCGCCGTCATGGCTTCATGTACCTGATGGGCCCCACGCCATCAAGGCTTCATGCGCCTGATGGGCCCCTCGCTGTCAAGGCTTCATGTACCTCATGGGCCCCTCGCCGTCAAGGCTTCATGCACCTGATGGGCCCCTCGCCGTCATGGCTTCATGTACCTGATGGGCCCCACGCCATCAAGGCTTCATGCGCCTGATGGGCCCCTCGCTGTCAAGGCTTCATGTACCTGATGGGCCCCTCGCCTTCAAGGCTTCATGCACCTGATGGGCTCCTCGGCGTCAAGGCTTCATGTACCTGATGGGCCCCACGCCATCAAGGCTTCATGCACCTGATGGGCCCCTCGCTGTCAAGGCTTCATGTGCCTGATGGGCCCCTCGCCATCAAGGCTTCATGTACCTGATGGGCTCCTCACCATCAATGCTTCATGGACCTGATGGGCTCCTCGCAGTCAAGGCTTCATGCACCTGTTGGGCCCCTCGCCGTCATGGCTTCATGTACCTGATGGGCCCCACGCCATCAAGGCTTCATGCGCCTGATGGGCCCCTCGCTGTCAAGGCTTCATGTACCTGATGGGCCCCTCGCCGTCAAGGCTTCATGCACCTGATGGGCCCCTCGCCGTCATGGCTTCATGTACCTGATGGGCCCCACGCCATCAAGGCTTCATGCGCCTGATGGGCCCCTCGCTGTCAAGGCTTCATGTACCTGATGGGCCCCTCGCCGTCAAGGCTTCATGCACCTGATGGGCTCCTCGGCGTCAAGGCTTCATGTACCTGATGGGCCCCACGCCATCAAGGCTTCATGCACCTGATGGGCCCCTCGCTGTCAAGGCTTCATGTGCCTGATGGGCCCCTCGCCATCAAGGCTTCATGTACCTGATGGGCTCCTCACCATCAAGGCTTCATGTACCTGATGGGCTCCTCGCAGTCAAGGCTTCATGCACCTGATGGGCTCCTCGCCCTCAAGGCTTCATGTACCTGATGGGCTCCTCGCCGTCAAGGCTTCATGTACCTGATGGGCCCCTCGCCGTCAAGGCTTCATGAACCTGATGTGCCCCTCGCCATCAGGGCTTCATGTACCTGATGGGCCCCTCTCCATCAAGGCTTCATGTACCTGATGGGCACCTCGCCGTCAAGGCTTCATGTACCTGATGGGCCGCTCGCTGTCAAGGCTTCATGTACCTGATGGGACCCTCGCCGTCAAGGCTTCATGTACCTGATGGGCCCCTCACCGTCAAGGCTTCATGTACCTGATGGGCCCCTCGCCGTCAAAGCTTCATGTACCTGATGGGCCCCTCGCTGTCAAGGCTTCATGTACCTGATGGGCCCCTCGTCATCAGAGCTGCCTGTCCCCGATGGCGAGTAGGCGCCCCCAGCTGTCCATTTGCCCGGGAGCTTAGGCAGGTCAGGGCCAACCAGGGAATTCTCCAGTGTCCTGGAGTGCCAGACCAACTATGTATAGGGCTGTGGGGGTGACGGGTCCATAGCCAAATCTAAGGGTGGTGTCAATATAACGCCCCTCTACTGTGCTCCATGATCTGTGGCCACCATGTAAATGACATGTCACATATTATATTGGCACATTGTTTGTACCTCGCTGAATGATTAGCACCAAGATGGGCATGTCCATACCAGTAGGTGCCTCTTTGTCAGCTGTCGCTGCCCCTCCACTTTTGATTGACGTCTCCTACCCAGCCAGCACATTTTCACGCCACAAATTGCTCAAATGACCGGTAAAACTGCAATCACCTCTGCCTTGTCTAGATCATGATCCTCCGCGCATGCGCGTGTCCTCTGAGCGATGGTGCATGTGCAAGATTTGGCAGATTCCATGGATGACGTCTCTATCAGGGGTAGAGCAGAGACATTAGCAAAGTCAATCCCATCAGATCATGCTGAGATTAATTGTGCCACTGAGGCAAGTTACAACCATTTTTGCCGGTGTGAGGGGCGACAGGGGCTAAAGACGGAAGTAGGGAAGTGAAAAACTTTATTATTTTATCTATCAGCCTTCACCTCGATCTTGAGCCATGGCGACTTGATGGATGAACATGCTGTAGAAAGATTGATCTTGTGTGAACTGAGTTAGGTCCATCAGGGTTTTCTCCAAGCCTAGATAGGTCCACCAGGAACTTCTTCAAGCCTAGATAGGTCGACCAGGGTCTTCTCCAAGCCTGGGTTGGTCCACTATGGTCTTCTCCAAGCCTAGGTAGGTTCACCAGGGTCTTCTTCAAGACTAGACAGGTCCACCAGGGTCTTCTCTAAGTGTAGAGATGTCCACAAGGGTCATCTCCAAGCCTAGATAGGTCCACCAGGGTATTTTCCAAGCCTAGATAGTTCCACCAGGGTCTTCTCAAAGTGTAGAGATGTCCACTAGGGTCATCTCCAAGCCTAGATAGGTCCACCAGGGTCTTCTCCAAGCCTAGATAGTTCCACCAGGGTCTTCTCCAAGCCTAGATAGGTCCACCAGGGTCTTCTCTAAGTGTAGAGATGTCCACTAGGGTCATATCCAAGCCTAGATAGTTCCACCAGGGTCTTCTCCAAGCCTAGATAGTTCCACCAGGGTCTTCTCCAAGACTAGATAGGTCCACCAGGGTCTTCTCTACTGTTATCTTGATTGTATCAAGCCATCGAGTTGCTGGTCTTCCTCTTCGCCTTGTTCCTTCTATGCTTTACCCCATGATGTCCTTCTCCAGTGATTGCTCTCTTCGTATGATGTGTAGTCAGTCGTAGCTCAGTGATCCTTCCTTCCAGTGACAGGTCTGGATGATTTTTCTTTTTAGGTAAGTGTATACTGTGGTCCGATTGTTACCTCTGTGTCCCCTCGTCCGGTGACGCTCCTCACATGTCACGTAACTCATCATAAGATACAATGTATCAAACACAAAAGCCACCAAGAAGAATCCTCATTGGGAGAACTGACTTTGGAGATGATGGAGAATGCGGTGGAGTCTGAGGCTCGCTGTCACCTTGAAGACGAGGGCCGCCGTCTGACATTGCGCCAATCACCCCCTTAGACGAGCGCCGCGCTCCGCGTGTCTGCCAACGCTTTATGAATCTAATTGAGCAGAAGAATCAAGTTTCTCCGACAGACACAATTTATTTGGGAGGAGAGAGATGCAGCAGCAGGTGATCGATCCGGGAGGAATCTACACCTCGTGAAGAATGAAGACGACATTTGGAGGGATCAATACGATTATCTCCGCTGTTTAAAACTGCTTAATCTGATCAAATCCCCATCTCCAGAGAGGAGGGCGCCCCCTGCAGGCGCGAGCGGCACTTACTGCTCCGCTGACACCATTGTCCTACACTGAGACGGACACCAAGAAGAAACGCAGCAGAACGTGGGAAGATCCGCGTTGCCGTCAGATAAACAAGACCACAGGGTTATATGGCTCTTATTGAATAAAGCCGTCAATATTGATCCATATAACCCTATGGTCTTGTTTATCTGACTGCAGCGCAAATCTTCCACATATACATCCATGTGTTTCTCCTTCTGTGACCACGTTATACGTCGTGTAGTTTTCTGCATTCTGCAGCAGCCAAAACATACGATACAAACTGGTTGTGGGGCTCACAACCTGCCCAGGTGAGCAGCAATAGCTTGTTTGTGCATAGTTTCTTATGAGGATAAGACCCTATTGTGCTTCTATATTTCCCACAGCTTGTTTCAGAATTTCTTCTTCGGCGTTGTGCTTGGTGATGTACACCTGCAGCTGCTTATCATTGTGCTTGGTGATGTACGGCTGCAGTTGCTCAGCATTGTGCTTGGTGATGTACAGCTGCAGCTGCTTATCATTGTGCTTGGTGATGTACGGCTGCAGTTGCTCAGCATTGTGCTTGGTGATGCACACCTGCAGCTGCTTATCATTGTGCTTGGTGATGTTCGGCTGCAGCTGCTCAGCATTGTTCTTGGTGATGTACGGCTGCAGCTGCTCGGCATTGTGCTGGGTGATGTGCCGCTGCAGCTGCTCGGCATTGTGCTTGGTGATGTACACCTGCAGCTGCTTATCATTGTGCTTGGTGATGTACACCTGCAGCTGCTCAGCATTGTTCTTGGTGATGTACGGCTGCAGTTGCTCGGCATTGTGCTGGGTGATGTGCCGCTGCAGCTGCTCGGCATTGTGCTTGGTGATGTACGGCTGCAGCTGCTCGGCATTGTGCTTGGTGTTGTACGACTGCAGCTGCTCGGCATTGTGCTTGGTGATGTATGGCTGCAGCTGCCCAGCATTGTGCTTGGTGATGTACGGCTGCAGTTGCTCAGCATTGTGCTTGGTGATATATGGCTGCAGCTGCCCAGCATTGTGCTTGGTGATGTACAGCTGCAGCTGCTTGTCATTGTGCTTGGTGATGTACGGCTGCAGTTGCTCTGCATTGTACTTGGTGATGTACAGCTGCAGCTGCTCAGCATTGTGCTTGGTGATGTACAGCTGCAGCTGCCCGGCATTGTGCTTGGTGATGTATGGCTGCAGCTGTCCAGCATTGTGCTTGGTGATGTATGGCTGCAGCTGCTTGTCATTGTGATTGGTGATGTACGGCTGCAGTTGCTCTGCATTGTACTTGGTGATGTACAGCTGCAGCTGCTCAGCATTGTGCTTGGTGATGTACAGCTGCAGCTGCTCGGCATTGTGCTTGGTGATGTACACCTGCAGCTGCTTATCATTGTGCTTGGTGATGTTCGGCTGCAGCTGCTCAGCATTGTTCTTGGTGATGTACGGCTGCAGTTGCTCGGCATTGTGCTGGGTGATGTGCCGCTGCAGCTGCTCGGCATTGTGCTTGGTGATGTACGGCTGCAGCTGCTCGGCATTGTGCTTGGTGTTGTATGGCTGCAGCTGCTCGGCATTGTGCTTGGTGATGTATGGCTGCAGCTGCCCAGCATTGTGCTTGGTGATGTACTGCTGCAGTTGCTCAGCATTGTGCTTGGTGATATATGGCTGCAGCTGCCCAGCATTGTGCTTGGTGATGTACAGCTGCAGCTGCTTTTCATTGTGCTTGGTGATATACAGCTGCAGCTGCCCGGCATTGTGCTTGGTGATGTAGAGCTGTAGCTGCTAGGCATTGTGCTTGGTGATGTACGGCTGCAGTTGCTCAGCATTGTGCTTGGTGATGTACGGCTGCAGTTGCCCAGTATTGTGCTTGGTGCTGTACGGCTGCAGCTGTCCAGCATTGTGCTTGGTGATGTATGGCTGCAGCTGCTCGGCATTGTGCTTGGTGATGTACGGCTGCAGTTGCTCTGCATTGTACTTGGTGATGTACAGCTGCAGCTGCTCAGCATTGTGCTTGGTGATGTACAGCTGCAGCTGCCCGGCATTGTGCTTGGTGATGTACGGCTGCAGCTGCCCAGCATTCTGCTTGGTGATGTATGGCTGCAGCTGCTTGTCATTGTGCTTGGTGATGTATAGCTGCAGCTGCTCAGCATTGTGCTTGGTGATGTACGGCTGCAGCTGCTCAGCATTGTGCTTGGTGATGTACGGCTGCAGCTGCTCAGCATTGTGCTTGGTGATGTACGGCTGCAGCTGCTCAGCATTGTGCTTGGTGTTGTATGGCTGCAGCTACCCAGCATTGTGCTTGGTGATGTATGGCTGCAGCTGCTCAGCATTGTGCTGGGTGATGTACAGCTGCAGCTACCCAGCATTGTGCTTGGTGATGTATGGCTGCAGCTGCTTGACATTGTGCTTGGTGTTATATGGCTGCAGCTATTTGGCCATGAAGCTCCTGGCAGGCGCTCTATTTATGCTGATGTCACAGAGGAGGACTCTTCAGTCATGGGGTCAGCAGAGTGATGGGATGTTTTTCGTACTCTGCTCCTCAGGACTCAGCCCCTGCTCTGATGGGCAGTCTGACATTTTGGTGATCTGGCTGTGTTGGTTCCATTCAGCAAAAAGAGACAGCTTTTGGGGTCCTAAATGGATCCCTATCAGTTATATGTTCACCCCAGGCGAGCACATCTGTAAGATGACAATAATGCTGCCGAAACCTCGCCCACCCTTTGCTTAAAAGTGACAGAAGGAAAGATTCAAAGGCTGAATGAAGGTAAATACATGGGGGCTCTATCGGGAGACGGAGCACCCATCCAGGGGTCCCACCCGCAACGACATGACAGAGTAACGCAACCCCTGCAGGAGCAGCGCCCGCGGCCCAGGGCTCTCAGGAGCAGATCTGGCATCAGGACACTTAGTTTGACATTGATAATATAACCGCCCTCAGACATTGCTGCAGGAGGTAATAAACGCCGTCAGTGCGTTACATCTTATTATGATGCAGCATATTAATAGTTCTCAGGACTGTAATCTCCGTCACTCACTGCCTCCCATCGCAGGCAGGAGCGAAAAAGGTCACTGAGCTAATTCATGCAAAAATATGCAAATGAGCAAAGAGGAAAAATAAAATGAGACCGGGGCAAATCTATCGTATGTAAGGAAGAAGATGGAATCAATACGTCACAGTGTCTGCAGGCGAACATCGCCATCTGCTGGTCATAAATGATAGACAGAGGACAAGCAAGAACTTAGGAGTGAAGTGCATGTTGTCTCTGGGGAAAGATTGGAAGAAGCAGCGCCGGGTCAGGTGATAGGGTGGGTCAGGTGATAGCGCGGGTCAGGTGATAGCGCCGGGTCAGGCGATAGCTGTGGTGCCGAAAGTACAGAGGACGGCAGAAGTCGGTGCCTGAACCTGGAGCTGGATGGCCGGGTGAGCAGCAGAGTTGGATTATAGTCACGTAGGCTGGGGTCACAGTTGACATGCATTTTTTTAGTGCCTTTTAAAAACGCATGCTTTTTTACATGCGTTTTTCATGTCAGCATGAGTTTTATAAGGTCTCTGATGGCTCCCTGCGTTTTTGGCTGAGTTTTTGAATCTGCACATAAAAATAGTGCTTGTAGTATTTTTTTGAGCGTTTTGAAAAACGCATGCGTTTTTGTAGAAAACGCATGCGTTTTTATAACATGGGTTCCTATGGAAAACGCATGCAAAAACGCATGTACAGTTAGCACCTTTTAGTGCCATTCAAAAACGCATGCGTTTCCCATAGGAGCCCATGTTATAAAAACGCATGCGTTTTCTACAAAAACGCATGCGTTTTTGTATATGCTCCAAAAACGCATGGGACAGTCACACATGCTTTTTGGCTATTAGGGCATGCGTTTTTTAACATGGGGGCCTATGGGTGCGTTTTTTACATGCGTTTTTGAAAACGCAGGTCTCCAAAAATGCATGTGAAAAATGGTACTGTGACCCCAGCCTAATACTAGAGAGATTGGACCCAAAAGAGACCATATCCGAAATCAGACCCAAGAGAGACCAGATCTAAGATCAGAACCAAGAAACACCAGATCCGGGAGCAGTTCCACGATCAGGGTTGGGCAGCTCCAGGCCTCGAGGGCCACACACAGTGCTGGTTTTCAAGATTTCCTTAGAATTTGACAGTTGCTGATTTACAATTATTTAAATGACAAAGGCTCCTAGCCGCGAGGGTCACACGTGGGCCGTGGAAGCGCTAAAAGCTAGCGTTATTCTAGAAATTTAGAAAAACGCTAGCATTAACGCTTCCATAGGCTCCCATGCAAAAAACGCATGGTCAAATTGCAACACTTTTGACACTAGGCGTTTTTGCTAAAGCACCAAAAAACGCGGTAAGGAGCATTTTTATGGGCGTTTGCTTTTTTTTTACATGGGAGTCTATGGGAAACACAGGCGTTAACACTAGCGCTAAAAAGGGAAAAAATGGCAATGGAATAAACTGCTACCTTTAACGCATCCTTGCAAAATATGCACCCTCCCAAGTGTGACCCTGGCCAAACTGTCAAATTCTAAGGAAATCTTGAATACCTGCACTGTGTGCTGTGCGGCCTTCAAAGCCTGGAGTTACCGACCCCTGTCCAAGAGAGACCAGATCCAAGACCAGACCCAAGAGAGACCACATCCGAGACCAGATCCAAGAGAGACCACATCTGAGACCAGACCCAAGAAAGACCACATCCGAGACCAGATCCAAGAGAGACCAGATCCAAGACTACACCCAAGAGAAACCAGACCAGCTCCAAGAGAGACCAGATCCAAGACCAGACACATGAGAGACCACATCCGAGACCAGATCCAAGAGAGATCACATCCGCGACAAGATCCAAGAGAGACCACATCCGAGACCAGATCCAAGAGAGATCACATCCGAGACCAGATCCAAGAGAGACCACATCCGAGACCAGATCCAAGAGAGATCACATCCGAGACCAGATCCAAGAGAGATCACATCCGAGACCAGATCCAAGAGAGATCAAGTTCAAGACTACACCCAAGAGAAACCAGACCAGCTCCAAGAGAGACCCGGTCCAGAACCAGCTCTAAAGCCCCGTTACACGTAGCGATATCGTTAACAATATCGCTGTAACGCTACAGGTTTTATGACGTTGTGGCGACCTCGCCAGCGATATCGGCCCCCCACTGTGAGATCGCTGATCGTTACGGAACGGCCGGGACCATGTTTCGATCGGCGATCTCCCGCTGGCCAGGCTGCATCGCTGTGCAACGACCAGCGATCCCCAGTCTGTGCAAGAGTGAATGGCTGAATGTCAGGATTCCTCTAGGGACTTGATAGAGTGGCGAGAAGCCTGTCCATGGTGTGTATGAAGCCTAGCAGGGGCGTAACTACAACATGTGCAGGGGCTGCAATCACACCCGGGCCCTGGAGCCTAGGGGGCCCCAAAAGTCCCTTTGGCCCATAGAAAAAGACTAATGCAATTAAAGATTTGGGGCCCCATTGGAGCTGTCACATCAGGGCCCCAAGGCCTGAAGTTACACCACTGCTAGCCGAGTGACTACGAGCACAGCCCCTTTACAATATCTCTCCACTGTATTGAATATTAATCTGATGTATCCAATATTATCCACAAATTATCCAATCATAACCCAATGTATCTAACCCTAATGAACCATAATGTCCCTTGTATGAGCCCAATGTATCACATATTAATCTACTGTATCTGATATGGACAATATGGAACCAATAGATGAGCTATTACCCCAAATGTATCCATTGTATCTCATTATAACCTAATGTATAATAACCATAATGTATCGCACGCAGCATTACCCCAAGAGACTGAAAAAGATCCCATTGTATCATTCATTGCATCCTTACATGATGTATCCAATATTAATCCCAGTGTATCTATATTAACCAGTTGCCTCCTCTGTTACCCACAGTAGTCAGTATTAACCAATGTATCTAATATTACATCACTATATCCAATAGCAGTAACCCAATATATCCCGTGATACAAGGAGCAAAGGTCATCTTCTACGCTCTGAGATCTACCATACCGTTGTGGGCATATGGGGCTTTATTTTTTAGCTTATTTTTATGGCCCTTACAAGGGGGCATGACTCACAGGATCCTCATGGGCGTGTCTTTAGGATGCTCTAATTTCCCTGTGGGCCACGTCCCCTTGTGAAGACATTAAGAATTAACATTAAATAAAAAGTCTGTTATCTCCAAAACAATATGGTGTATGTGCAAAACAAATGGTGCAGTCAGGGGGCAGCAGGATGGAGAAAACACTGGGGACCACTGCTGACCGGATTCCCGCTCCTCTGCCCAGGTGCCTGCTCCTCTGCCTGAGTGCACACTCCTCTGCCATGTGACAGCTCCTATGCCTGGGTGCCTGCTCCTCTGCCTGGGTGTCCGCTCCTCTGCCCGGGTGCCTGCTCCTCTGCCTGGGTGTCCGCTCCTCTGCCCGGGTGCCTGCTCCTCTGCCCAGGTGCCTGCTCCTCTGCCTGGGTGCCTGCTCCTCTGCCTGGGTGCCTGCTCCTCTGCCTGGGTGTCCGCTCCTATGCCTGGGTGCCTGCTCCTCTGCCCGGGTGCCTGCTCCTCTGCCCAGGTGACTGCTCCTTGCCAGTTTGCCCTGCTCCTCTGCCGGGTGTCCGCTCCTTGCCCGGTGCATGCTCCTTACCTGGGTGCCTGCTCCTCTGCCTGGGTGTCCGCCTTCTATGCCTGGGTGCCTGCTCCTCTGCCCGGGTGCTGCTCCTCTGCCCAGGTGCCTGCTCCTCTGCCCAGGTGCCTGCTCACTCTGCCTGGGTGTCCGCTCCTCTGCCCGGGTGCCTGCTCCTCTTGCCCAGGTGCCTGCTCTCTGCCCAGGTGCCTGCTCCTCTGTGCTGGGTGTCGCTCCTCTGTCTGGGTGCACACTCCTCTGTTCAGGTGCCTGCTCCTCTGCCCAGGTGCCTGCTCCTCTGTCTGGGTGTCCGCTCCTCTGTCTGGGTGCACACTCTCTGTTCAGGTGCCTGCTCCTCTGCCGAGGTGACAGCTCCTACACCTGGGTGCCCACTTCTCTGTCTTGCTGTCCACTCCTCTGCCTTGGTGTCCGCTCCTCTGCCTGTGTACACACTCCTCTGCCCGGGTTCCTACTCCTCTGCCCGGGAGCCTACTTCTCTGCCTGGGTGCCTGCTCCACTGGCCAGGTGCCCACTCATCTGCCCGGGAGCCTACTTCTCTGCCTGGATGCCCCCTCCTCTGCTTAGGTGCCTGCTCCTTTTCCCAGGTGCTCGCTCCTCGGTCTGGGTGCTTGCTTTCTTGCCCAGGTGCCCACTCCTCGGCCCTGGTTACAGCCCCTCTGCCCGCACCTCTGCCCAGGTGACAGCTCCTCTGTCCAGGTGCCCCTGCTGTGCCTGGGTGCTCACTCCTCTGCCCGGGTGCCCCCTCCTCTGCCCAGGTGACAGCTTCCCTGCCCAGGTGCCCCCTCCTTCTGCCCGCCATGATATCACAGGGGGCCGCACCGAGGAGACCCAGCTGCAGAAATGTATTTCACACTTGTAGCAGCAAAAAAATTACTTTTTAATGTAACATCTCAAGAAAACCAAAGAAAATCCGATGTTTATATCCAATTTAGCCAGAAATGTTTCTCTGATAAATAATACTTAAAGCTGAAGTCAAATAATATCCCCGGGCGTCGTTATTACAGAGTCAAATCCCAGAATTCATTTCACAGTCATAGATGTGTCCTTATTGGCTTTACAATAAATCCCTGTGCCTGGAAGAAGCACAACACCTGATACAGCGAGACGGGAGGCGGCAACATCACCTCGAGCCGAGGAGCCACCACCGGGGGCCACAGTGAGAGGAGACAACATCACCTCGAGCCGAGGAGCCACCACCGGGGCCACTGCGAGAGGCAACAACATCACTGCGAGCCGAAGGAGCCATCACCGGGGCCACATGCAGAGGCAACAACATCACCGCAAGCCGAGGAGACCACCACCGGGGCCACAGTGAGAGGCAACAATATCACCGCGAGCCGAGGTGCCACACCGGGAGCCACAGGAGAGGCGACAACACTACCGCAAGCCGAGGAGCCACCACCGGGGCCACAGCAAGAGGCAACAACATCACTCGAGCCGAGGAGCCATCACCGGGGCCACAGCGAGAGGCGACAACATCACCGTGAGCCGAGGAGCCACCACCGGGAACAAAGTAAGACTTGAGGCAACAACACCACTGCAAGCCGAGGAGCCACCACCGGGGCTACAGTGAGAAGAGACAACATCACCACGAGCCGAGGAGCCACCACCGGGGGCCACAGTGAGATGGGAGGCAACAACACCACTGCAAGCCGAGGGGGGGCCTCCACGGGGACCACAGCGAGAGGCGATAACATCACCGGGAATCGAGGAGCCACCACTTGGGGCCACAGTGAGACGGGAGGTGACAACATCACCTTGAGCTGAGGAGCCACCACCGGGGGCCACAGTGAGATGCGAGGCAGCAACACCACCGCAAACTGAGGCAGGAGCCACCACCGGGGCCTCAGCGAAAGGCGACAATATCACCACAAGCCGGGAGCCACCACTGGGGCCACAGTGAAAGGCAACAACATCACCACAAGCCAGGGAGCCATCACTGGGGGCCACAGCAAGAGAAAGAGAGAATGACAGGAGACATGGAAAATGGAATTACTCTCCAGGATAATAGAATCCAAGTAAGCTGAACAAAGGGGAAATCCACACAAACACAAATCCCCCCAAATATGTATGAACTGCCCCTCATACTCCAGCACCAGCTCTTCATCTATTACTGCTGACAACCAGCCTGTATGCATGGTGAAAGGTGTCAGCCCAGGGTCGCCTCAGCACCCAGCGCACCCGGGCAAGTGCCGGGGCCCAGAAGTGGCTGGGGGGGCCCACGCCATCTGCCGCAGGACAGCATCCCCTGCCCTGTATTCTCCAATGGCTGTGGGCCCTTGGGCGCTGTGAATGTGCCCTTGACAGTTGGCCCCCAGGAGCCCCCTGTGTGCTGCTGCGGCCCTCCCACTCTCCCTCCTAACCTGTGTGGCAGCAGATGCGATATCAGTCACAATGCCCGTCTGCACTGAGCCGGGAGCAGAACTTTATGATCTCCAGCACTTCGCCAGAGATCATAGAGTTCTGCTCCCAGCTCAGTGCAGACGGGCACTGTGACTGATATCGCGTCTGCTGCCATACAGGTTAGGAGGGAGAGCGGGAGGGGGGGCCGCAACAGCACACAGGGGTCCCCATTTCAGGAACAAATAGACAGCGCCCAGGGGCCCACAGCAGAGGGCACACCAGTGCTCTGCTGTGTCCGGTGTTCTGCTGTGTCCAGTGCTCTGCAGTGTCCGGTGCTCTGCAGATTGTGTCCGGCGCTCTGTAGAGTGTATCCTGTGCTCTCCAGAGTATGTCTGGTGCTCTGCAGAGTATGTTCGGTGCTCTGCAGATTGTGTCCGGTGCTCTGCAGAGTGTATTCGGTGCTCTCCAGACTATGTCTGGTGCTCTGCAGAGTATGTTTGGTGCTCTGCAGAGGGTATCCGGTGCTCTCCAGAGTATGTCTGGTGGTCTGCAGAATATGTTCAGTGCTCTGCAGATTGTGTCCGGTGCTCTGCAGAGTGTTTCCGGCGCTCTGCAGAGTGTGTCCGGTGCTCTGCAGAGTGTATCCGGTGCTCTACAGAGTGTATCCGGTGCTCTGCAGAGTGTATCTGGTGCTCTGCAGATTGTGTCCGGCGCTCTGTAGAGTGTATCCTGTGCTCTCCAGAGTATGTCTGGTGCTCTGCAGAGTATGTTCCATGCTCTGCAGATTGTGTCCGGTGCTCTGCAGAGTGTCTCCGGTGCTCTGCAGAGTGTGTCCGGCGCTCTGCAGAGTGTATCCGTGCTCTCCAAGTATGTCTGGTGCTCTGCAGAGTATGTTTGGTGCTCTGCAGAATATGTTCAGTGCTCTGCAGATTGTGTCCGTGCTCTCCAGAGTATGTCTGGTGGTCTGCAGAATATGTTCATGCTCTGCAGATTGTGTCCGGTGCTCTGCAGAGTGTGTCCGGCGCTCTGCAGAGTGTATCCGGCGCTCTGCAAGTGTATCCGGTGCTCTGCAGAGTGTATCTGGTGCTCTGCAGAGTGTATCCGGTGCTATCCAGAGTATGTGTGGTGCTCTCCAGAGTATGTGTGGTGCTCTGCAGAGTATGTTCGGTGCTCTGCAGATTGTGTCCGGTGCTCTGCAGAGTGTATCCGGTGCTCTTCAGAGTATGTGTGGTGCTCTGCAGAGTATGTTCAGTGCTCTGCAGATTGTGTCCGGTGCTCTGCAGAGTGTATCCGCGCTCTGCATAGTATGTCCGGTGCTCTGCAGAGTGTATCCGGCGCTCTGCAGAGTGTGTCCGGCATGCTGCAGAGTATGTCCCAGTGCTCGGCAGATTGTATCCCTGTGCTGTGCAGTGTGTCCAGTGCTTTGCAGTTAATGTTATGTGTCCAATGCTCCGCTATTCTGCTGTAGTTGTGTGAATGTGATGGGCAGGGGCTGCAGAGCATTGCATCCCACCCCACAAGTCCTGCTCTGTGCAATGGCTGCTGCATTGTGCTGAGCTCAGGTGTAAACTGGAGGACTCTTCTGCCGTCAGTGGGCTCTGCTGTCTGTGCTCTGCCGTCCGGTGTGCTTTGCTGTTACTGCAACAAAAAAATGGCCGTGCCAACGGTGCGTTTTTTTTTGCTGCGGATAAGGTGTGTTTTTTTTTTAATTTCTGTTCCAGACTCTACCAAATTAATGTTTCTTGAAGAGAGGGAGATAGAGAGAGAGAAAAAGAGAGCAAGCGAGTGCACAGAAAGGAAGGAGATGGGGGAGAGAGACAGTGTACAAGGGGGAGACAGACACAGAGAGGGAAAGCAGCGCACATGGGGGAGAGACATCATACAGGAAGAGACAGACACAGGGAGAGAGAGCACACAGGGGGAGACAGGCACAGAGAGGAGGAGACATAGTACACAGGGGGGAGACAGGCACAGAGAGGTGAGACACAGCACACAGGGGGGAGACAGGCACAGAGAGGGGAGACACAGCACACACAGGGGAGAAACAGACGCAGTGGGGAGACAAAGCGCACAGGGGAATTATATTTGTGGGGATTGTAACAGTATATACTGTATATATGCAACCAATATCGGTTAAAGGGGCCCAATGAGACTCTTCGCCTGGGGCCCACAGACACCGGGAGCCGCCCTGTGTCAGCCTCACCCCTGGTGATGACATCACTGATGTAATGACATCACACATGAGGTCACACCCCTTATACTAAACTTGATTTATATATACACTAGTGATGAGCGAGCAGTAAAGTGCTCGGTGCTCGATGCTCGGTCGATCATCCCAAGATACTCGTGTACTCGGCCGAGCAACGAGCCCAATGTAAGTCAATGAGTGCCAGGCTCCGCCCACAGACTTCCGGCTATATAACGAGTGTTTCTGCAAGGGGCGGGGGGCGGCTTTTTCACATCATCGCAGCATACAACACCTCGCTGTGGCCCCCAGAGGGCCCCTAACAATCAGTCTGCTCTGTGTGAGGTGCAGATCACTGTGTGCACTGAGGGGAGCTGTGTATGTGTCACATCCATAATTATTAGTGAGGAGTCCGAGCATCTCGGCGGTACCAGCCCGGCGCTCATCCAGCATCCTGAGTACCGGGATACTCGTGTGAGTAACGAGGAGCGCCGAGCATGCTCGCTCATCACTAATATACACTAATGATCCATGTAATAAACACATGAAGCCTCCGCACACTTTGGCTATGTGACCGCTCTTGTCCGGTATTTCCTCCCTTAGTGAGAGGTCGCAGGATTTATGGCATCTTATGTCAGCCCAGACCCGCTGTGACCCGACCTTAAAGGAGCCGCTCGATCAGCTACAACATGGGTCACATGAATTATTTACTAATCGTCCTTCCATTACTGCATTCTATTGACTTCAATCTCCCACAATTACTTAGTTAATTTCCTCCACAATTGGAGCATCAATCTCCAGCACAAGGCACGGCGCTCCCTCCTCACCCTGCTGCCTCCTCGCCCCGCTCCCTCCTCTCCCTGCTCCCTCCTCACCCCATTCCCTTCCTCACCCCGTTCCCTCCTCAGTCCCCTCCCTCTCTCCCTGCTCCTTCCTCTCCCCGCTCCTTCCTTGCCCCACTCCCTCCTCATCCCTGTTCCTCCTCACCCGCTCCCTCCTCGCCCTCCACTCCTTCACCCCGCTCCCTCCTCGCCCACTCCCTCCTTACCCTGCTCCTTCCCTTCCCGCTCTCTCCTTGCCTGCTCCCTCCTCGCCTGTTCCCTCCTCACCCTACTTCCCTCCTCGCCCCGCTTCCTCCCACCACGTTTCCTCCCTCTCCCTGACTCCCTCCTCGCCCCACTCCCTTCCTCACCCCGCTCCCTCCTACCCCGCTTCCCTCCTCACCCCGCTCCCCCCTTTGCCCGCTCCCTCCTTACCCGCTCTCCCTCCTTGACTCCCCCCTCCCAGTTTCTCCCTCCCCCGCTCTCCCTCCTCCCTCGTCTGCCCTTCCTCGCCCGCTCGCCTCCTCTCCCGGCTCCTTCCTCCCCCAGCTCCCTCCTTGCCCGTCCTCCTCACCTGGCTCTCCTCCTCGCCCCGCTTCCATCCTCGCTCCCCGCTCCCTCCTTACCCCGCTCCCTCCTCGCCCCTCCCTCCTACCCGCTCCCTCTTCCCAGCTCTCCCCGCTCCTCCTCGCCTGGCTCCCTCCTCACCCCCTCCTCCCCCCTCCTCCCTCCTCCCTCCTCGCTCCCTCCTCCCCCCCTCCTACCCCCTCCCTCCTCTACTCGCTCCCTCCTTGCTACGCTCCCTCCTTGCCCCGCTCCCTCCTTCCCGCTCCTCCTCACCCAGCTCCCTCCTCGCCCGCTCCCTCCTCACCCAGCTTCCTCCTCCTCACCCGCTCCTCCTTCCCGGCTCCCTCCTCCCCTCTCTCCTCGCCCGGCTCCCTCCTCACCTAGCTTCCTCCTTGCTGGGCAGTATAGTGGCCCTTTTTAGCCCAAGAGCTCAGCAAAGTGCACAATTCCACCTGTTTTGGAGGCATAAATGGGCCCCTCCTCTGGGCCCTGTGCGGTCGCACAGGTTGCACCAATGATATGTCCGCCCCTGATCTTAACTAAATAAGCAGCAAGGAGCGCAGGCTCCCACATACAGCCGGACCGCGCTGAGAATTGTTGTGATTTGCCTTATTGTATCAATGAGATGAATAACAAAAAAGTCTGAACATCAAGAGATTTCTGCAAGAAATGTGCTTCTGTCTCTCACCATTTCCAAGATAAATTAATTCCTATCATCAACCTTGGACTGGTGACAGGCGAACAGGTGAATCACTCAGTGGCCCCTGTGAAGGAGTCGGGATGGGCCCCTGTATAGAATAGTGCTCCCTCTGGAGGTCCCCTGTGCAGGTGTAGGTTCCCCCTGTGGCCCTTGTGCTGGGTTGGTCTCCATATGATGGGCCACATGTGTATGGGTGGGCTCCATCTGGTGGTCATCTGTGTAGGGATGGGCTCACTGTGGGGGGCCGCTGTGGGGGTGGGCTCCTTCTGTTGGTACCCTGTGCAGAGGTGGACTTCCAATGGTGGGCCCCTGTGCTGGAGTGAGCTCAGTCCAGTGGACCCCTGTGCAGGGTGGACTCCCCCTTGTGGTCCCTTGTGTCAGGGGTGGGCTTTCCTCCGGTGGTCTGTTGTGCAGGGGTGGGCTCCCCCTGGTGTAACCCTGTGATTGGGTGGACTTCCTCCAGTTGTCTACTGTGCCGGTGTGGGTTCCCTTGTGGCCCTTGTGCTGGTTGGGCTCTGTCTGGAGGGCCCTTGTGTAGGGGTGAGCTTCTTCTGGTGGTCCTCTGTGTAGGGGTAGACTCCCACTATGGGCCCCTTTCTGGGGTGAGATCCAGTGGGCCCCTGTGCAAGGGATTGGGCTCGTTCCCTACTGGTCCTCTGTGTAGAGGTGGGCTACCCTCTGCTGGTCCTCTGTGTGGGGGTGGTCTTCTCTAGTGGTCCTCTGTGTTGGGGTGGGCTTCATCTGGTGATCCTCTGTGCTGGGGTAGGCTTCTCTCTGGGCCCCTGCGCTGGGGTACTCCCTCGGTGGCCCCTGTGTTGAGGTCGGCTCCCACTGGTGGCCTCTGTTGTCCCTAGGATGCCTCCCGTCTGTCTTCCTCTGGTGGTCCCCTATGCTGGGGTGTGCTCCATTCGGTGGTCCCCTGTACTGGGTGGCTCCCTTTGGTGGGCCCCTGTGTTGGTGTGTGGGGTCCCTGTGCTGTGGAGTGCTCCCTCCGGTGGCCCCTGTGCTGTGGTGTGCTCCTTCGTGGCCCCTGTGCTGGGTGTGCTCCCTCCGGTGGGCCCCTGTGCTGTGGTGTGCTCCCTCCGGTGGGCCCCTGTGCTGTGGTGTGCTCCCTCCGGTGGGCCCCTGTGCTGGGTGTTCTCCCTCCGGTGGGCCCCTGTGCTGGGTGTGCTCCCTCCGGTGGGCCCCTGTGCTGTGGTGTGCTCCCTCCGGTGGCCCCTGTGCTGTGGTGTGCTCCCTCCGGTGGGCCCCTGTGTTGGGTGTGCTCCCTCGGTGGACCCTGCTGTGGTGTGCTCCCTCTGATGGGCCTTGTTTGGGATGTGCTCCCTCCGGTGGGCCCCTGTATAGGACTTCCACCCTCTATATAACCAGTAGTTTGCACCAGACACTTGATTCCCTGTGTACAGACAGACGCAGCTTCTCATCAATCTTGTAACAAAGTAACCAGATGATTATTCCATAGAGGCCGAGGAGCCTGAGGGCCCAGAGCACACTATGTAGTGGAATAGTGGCCCCGAGTCAGTGTTTCTGGGGGCCCTTGTCACCCCTGTCTAAATCCCGCTTATAAATTCTGAGTCTAAAAACCAGGACAGAATATTTCCATCCGCTGAGATCTTGTATCCAGACTGATAATCCTCTCTGAGCTTCACTAGCAGACTGATACAATGGATAGAAAACGTTTTCATGCTCCTGTTAAAATCCCGGGTTTTTGGAATTTAAAACAATCCGTCCAAAGAAGAATCCGAACTCTTTCCACCTTAATGTCGCCTATAATCTGCACAAATCTACTGAGGAACAAACAAATCGTTCTAAGGGAGAATAAAAATAACAAAACTAAAGTATTATGGGTGCAAAAGTATAACACACCCTCCTATACCGGGGCTGAGTTGTAGTCAGAATCAGCCAATCTCATTTCTGACTTGTTTTTAGTATCAGTGATGGCCACCATCATTTACTGTAATTCTGAAAACCCCAGAGAAGTGTTCGCTGTTCTAGGAGGATTTTCTGGACATTTTCTTGTCCATCAACAGCTGACAACACAGCAAAGGGTCTCATTCGAAAAAGTTATCATTCAGGGATCATTTAAAAGGCTTAGCTCTACTCTGGACCCTGTGAAGACGTCATCAAGAAGTGGCTGAAATTTGAAACAACAAAGACATTACCTAGAACCCGACGTCCCTTAAAACATGATGAAAATACAAAACCTCCATCAAGTCTTCCAAAAGCCTATAAGGACCATGTTCTGTCTGATGAGATTGAGGGAAACTTTTTGGCCACTATTTGAAAAGGCATGAACACTGCGAATCCCCAGAAGATCCCCCTCCATACAGTGTGGCATGAATACTGTGCATCCCCAGAAGATCCCCCTCCCCACAATGAGGCATGAACACTGCACATCCCTAGAGGATCCCCCTTTCAGTGAGATATGAACACTGCACATCCCCAGAACATCCCCCTCCATACAGTGTGGCATGAACACTGCACATCCCCAGATGATCTCGTTACCCACAGTGAGGTATGAACACTGCACATCCCCAGAAGATCCCCCTCCTCACAGTGAGACATGAACACTGCATATCCCCAGAAGATCCCCCTCCCCACAGTGAGACATGAACACTGCACATCCACAGAAGATCCCCCTCCCCACAGTGTGGCATGAACACTGCACATCCACAGAAGATCCCCCTCCCCACAGTGTGGCATGAACACTGCACATCCCCAGAAGATCCCCTTCCCCACAGTGAGACATGAACACTGCATATCCCCAGAAGATCCCCCTCCCCACAGTGAGACATGAACACTGCACATCCACAGAAGATCCCCCTCCCCACAGTGAGACATGAACACTGCACATCCACAGAAGATCCCCCTCCCCACAGTGTGGCATGAACACTGCACATCCACAGAAGATCCCCCTCCCCACAGTGTGGCATGAACACTGCACATCCCCAGAAGATCCCCTTCCCCACAGTGAGACATGAACACTGCATATCCCCAGAAGATCCCCCTCCCCACAGTGAGACATGAACACTGCACATCCACAGAAGATCCCCCTCCCCACGGTGTGGCATGAACACTGCACATCCCCAGAAGATACCCCTCCCCACAGTGCGGCATGAACACTGTGCATCCCCAGAAGATCCCCCTCCCCACAGTGAGACATGAACACTGCACATCCCCAGAAGATCCCCTTCACACAGTGAGGCATGAACACTGCACATCCCCAGAAGGTCCCCATCCCCACAGTGAGGCATGAACACTGCACATCCCCAGAAGATCCCCCTCCCCACAGTGAGGCATGAACACTGCACATCCCCAGAAGATCCCCCTCCCCACAGTGAGGCATGAACACTGCACATCCCCAGAAGATCCCCCTCCCCACAGTGAGGCATGAACACTGCACATCCCCAGAGGATCCCCCTTTCAGTGAGATATGAACACTGCGCATCCCCAGAACATCCCCCTCCATACAGTGTGGCATGAACACTGCACATCCCCAGATAATCTCGTTACCCACAGTGAGGCATGAACACTGCACATCCCCAGAAGATCCCCCTCCCCACAGTGAGGCATGAACACTGCATCCCCAGAAGATCCCCTCCCCCACAGTGAGGCCTGAACACTGCACATCCCCAGAAGATCCCCCTCCCCACAGTGAGGCATGAACACTGCATATCCCCAGAAGATCCCCCTCCCCACAGTGCGGCATGAACACTGCACATCCCCAGAAGATCCCCCTCCCCACAGTGAGGCATGAACACTGCACATCCCCAGAAGATCCCCCTCCCCACAGTGAGGCATGAACACTGCACATCCCCAGAGGATCCCCCTTTCAGTGAGATATGAACACTGCGCATCCCCAGAACATCCCCCTCCATACAGTGTGGCATGAACACTGCACATCCCCAGATGATCTCGTTACCCACAGTGAGGTATGAACACTGCACATCCCCAGAAGATCCCCCTCCCCACAGTGAGGCATGAACACTGCATCCCCAGAAGATCCCCCTCCCCACAGTGAGGCCTGAACACTGTGCATCCCCAGAAGATCCCCCTCCCCACAGTGCGGCATGAACACTGCGCATCCCCAGAAGATCCCCCTCCCCACAGTGAGGCATGAACACTGCACATCCCCAGAAGATCCCCCTCCCCACAGTGAGGCATGAACACTGCACATCTCCAGAAGATCCCCCTCCCCACAGTGAGGCATGAACACTGCGCATCCCCAGATGATCTCGTTACCCACAGTGAGGCATGAACACTGCACATCTCCAGAAGATCCCCCTCCCCACAGTGAGGCATGAACACTGCACATCCCCAGAAGATCCCCCTCCCCACAGTAAGGCATGAACACTGCACATCCCCAGAAGATCCCCCTCCCCACAGTGAGGCATGAACACTGCACATCCCCAGAGGACCCCCTTTCAGTGAGATATGAACACTGCACATCCCCAGAACATCCCCCTCCCCACAGTGAGACATGAACACTGTGCATCCCCAGAAGATCCCCTTCACACAGTGAGGCATGAACACTGCACATCCCCAGATGATCTCGTTACCCACAGTGAGGTATGAACACTGCACATCCCCAGAAAATCCCCCTCCCCACAGTGAGGCATGAACACTGCATCCCCAGAAGATCCCCCTCCCCACAGTGAGGCCTGAACACTGTGCATCCCCAGAAGATCCCCCTCCCCACAGTGCAGCATGAACACTGCGCATCCCCAGAAGATCCCCCTCCCCACAGTGAGGCATGAACACTGCGCATTCACAGAAGATCCCCCTCCTCACAGTGAGGCATGAACACTGTGCATCCACAGAAGATCCCTCTCCCCATAGTGAGACATGAACACTGCACATCCCCAGAAGATCCCCTTCCCCACAGTGAGACATGAACACTGCATATCCCCAGAAGATCCCCCTCCTCACAGTGAGACATGAACACTGCATATCCCCAGAAGATCCCCCTCCCCACAGTGAGACATGACACTGCACATCCACAGAAATCCCCCTCCCCACAGTGTGGCATGAACACTGCACACCCACAGAAGATCCCCCTCCCCACAGTGTGGCATGAACACTGCACATCCCCAGAAGATCCCCTTCCCCACAGTGAGACATGAACACTGCAATCCCAGAAGATCCCCTCCCCACAGTGAGACATGAACACTGCACATCCACAGAAGATCCCCCTCCCCACAGTGTGGCATGAACACTGCACATCCCCAGAAGATACCCCTCCCCACAGTGCGGCATGAACACTGTGCAATCCCCAGAAGATCCCCTCCCCACAGTGAGACATGAACACTGCACATCCCCAGAAGATCCCCTTCACACAGTGAGGCATGAACACTGCACATCCCCAGAAGGTCCCATCCCCACAGTGAGGCATGAACACTGCACATCCCCAGAAGATCCCCTCCCCACAGTGAGGCATGAACACTGCACATCCCCAGAAGATCCCCCTCCCCACAGTGAGGCATGAACACTGCACATCCCCAGAGGATCCCCCTTTCAGTGAGATGAACACTGCACATCCCCAGAAATCCCCCTCCATACAGTGTGGCATGAACACTGCACATCCCCAGATGATCTCGTTACCCACAGTGAGGCATGAACACTGCACATCCCCAGAAGATCCCCTCCCCACAGTGAGGCATGAACACTGACATCCCCAGAAGATCCCCCTCCCCACAGTGAGGCCTTGAAACACTGCACATCCCCAGAAGATCCCCCTCCCCACAGTGAGGCATGAACACTGCATATCCCCAGAAGATCCCCCTCCCCACAGTGCGGCATGAACACTGCACATCCCCAGAAGATCCCCCTCCCCACAGTGAGGCATGAACACTGCACATCCCCAGAAGATCCCCCTCCCCACAGTGAGGCATGAACACTGCACATCCCCAGAGGATCCCCCTTTCAGTGAGATATGAACACTGCACATCCCCAGAACATCCCCCTCCATACAGTGTGGCATGAACACTGCACATCCCCAGATGATCTCGTTACCCACAGTGAGGCATGAACACTGCACATCCCCAGAAGATCCCCCTCCCCACAGTGAGGCATGAACACTGCATCCCCAGAAGATCCCCTCCCCACAGTGAGGCCTGAACACTGCACATCCCCAGAACATCCCCCTCCATACAGTGTGGCATGAACACTGCACATCCCCAGATGATCTCGTTACCCACAGTGAGGTATGAACACTGCACATCCCCAGAAGATCCCCCTCCCCACAGTGAGGCATGAACACTGCATCCCCAGAAGATCCCCCTCCCCACAGTGAGGCCTGAACACTGTGCATCCCCAGAAGATCCCCTCCCCACAGTGCGGCATGAACACTGCGCATCCCCAGAAGATCCCCCTCCCCACAGTGAGGCATGAACACTGCACATCCCCAGAAGATCCCCCTCCCCACAGTGAGGCATGAACACTGCACATCTCCAGAAGATCCCCCTCCCCACATTGAGGCATGAACACTGCGCATCCCCAGATGATCTCGTTACCCACAGTGAGGCATGAACACTGCACATCTCCAGAAGATCCCCCTCCCCACAGTGAGGCATGAACACTGCACATCCCCAGAAGATCCCCCTCCCCACAGTAAGGCATGAACACTGCACATCCCCAGAAGATCCCCCTCCCCACAGTGAGGCATGAACACTGCACATCCCAGAGGATCCCCCTTTCAGTGAGATATGAACACTGCACATCCCCAGAACATCCCCCTCCCCACAGTGAGACATGAACACTGTGCATCCCCAGAAGATCCCCTTCACACAGTGAGGCATGAACACTGCACATCCCCAGAACATCCCCCTCCATACAGTGTGGCATGAACACTGCACATCCCCAGATGATCTCGTTACCCACAGTGAGGTATGAACACTGCACATCCCCAGAAAATCCCCCTCCCCACAGTGAGGCATGAACACTGCATCCCCAGAAGATCCCCCTCCCCACAGTGAGGCATGAACACTGCACATCCCCAGAAGATCCCCCTCCTCACAGTGAGGCATGAACACTGTGCATCCTCAGGAGATCCCCCTCCCCACAGTGAGGCATGAACACTGTGCATCCCCAGAAGATCCCCCTCCCCACAGTGAGGCATGAACACTGCACATCTCCAGAAGATCCCCCTCCCCACAGTGAGGCATGAACACTGTGTATCCCCAGAAGATCCCCCTCCCCACAGTGAGACATGAACACTGCACATCCCCAGAAGATCCCCCTCCCTAAATAGCTGCAAGTCACAATTTTGTATGAAATAGCCAAGATGATTGTGTATAAAGTGAAGGTCGTCTGATGCTCAAAGCTGTAGAGGACGGAGAGACCTGGAGTCGGAAAGTCAAAAGTTCATACATCGTTACCCTTTATCTCAGCTCATTCCGCAGCCGCTCTGCCGTTACTCTTACACTTGGCGTGCAGCTGTAGGGTCACTTCCCGTCCCCTTTCCTATTATCTGATTCTTCACCCCTTTCTTTGTTACATTGTATAAACGTGACCACAAGGTTTAGTTTTCCTTTGCATAAGATAACAAGGTCACATCCATTCTACCGAGTGCTGTTTTATTTCCCTGTTTCGCTACATTGTGTCCCCGCTGCCGTGTTCCAGGACACTTGCACTAGAGATGATACAAGAAGCAGGTCACAGCTTCCCACTGGCTGTACATCCCTATAAAACTAACAGGTACCAGCAGGTGTTGGAGGCTTCTCATTGCCGCCTGTGACTATGGACTGGCGCAGGCGGTCGTCATTAACACTCTACGGGTTATGGCTCCGCACTCTCCGCTCAGCCCCGAGCTCAGGTACAACAACAACATCCGTGCTCAAACCTATCCAAAAAAACAAGACTAATTACCATTGTGGATGGCGGATGATGAGGAGCTGTAATCAGGCCACGGAGAGTCGGCTCGTTCTGTTGGATTTCGATCTCTGGATTCGTTCGGCTAGCGCTCGCTAATGGAAATTGCATTTAAATGTTAACAAATGCAAGATCCCTGGGGTGCGGAATAATGAAAACGCGCTGAAAACGAGGATGAACTTTCTGTAACGACAACACTTGGACTTGGATCTTCCCTGCAGAAAGTTTACTTTACGGTAGAGTCCTGGACTGAGCTGAGGGGTGCGGAGAAACCAGAATTAGTCAATGTAGACCGGACCTCGGTGTCTAGGTGGAGACCAATGGCACCATCCTCCAAGGATGTTCTCCCGGTAGATACAGCTGTGCTCAAAAGTTTCCATACCCCAGCAGATTGTTTTCAGAGAATATGAATGATAACACGTTCTCTTTTCTTCCCCTCATGGTTAGTGGTTGGGTGAAGACATTTATTGTCATCTACTGTGTTCCCTCTTTATAAATCGTAATGACAACCAAAAACATCCAAATGACCCTGATCACAAGTTCACATCCCCCAGCTCTTAATACCGTATATTACCCCCTCTAACTCCAATGACAGCTTGAGGTCTTTTATGGTAGTTGTGGATGAGGCTCTTTATTATCTCAGATGGTAAAGCTGCCCATTCTTCTTGGTAAAAGCCTCCAGTTCCTGTAAATTCCTGGGCTTTCTTACATGATCTGCTCTTTGCATGAGCTCTCCCCAGAGCGGCTCAATGATATTGAGGTCAGGAGACTGAGAGGCCACTCCAGAACCTTCACTTTGTTCTGCTGTAGCCAGTGACAGGGCGACTTCGCCTTGCGTTTTTGATCGTTGTCATGTTGGAATGTCCAACTACGTCCCATGTGCAGCCTCCGGGCTGATAAGTGCAGATTAGCCTCCAGTATTTGCTGATAATGTGTTAAATTAATCTTTCCTTGACCAAGTTTCCTGTGCCTTTGTAGCTCACACATCTCCACATCATCAGCGATCCTCCTCCATGCTTTACAGTAGGAATGGTGTTCCTTTCATCATTGACCTTGTTGACTCTTCTCCAAATGTAACGTTTATGGTTGTGGCTATTAAGTTTGATTTTGGTCTCATCACTCCAAATGACCTTGTTCCAGCAGTCTGGAGCTTGTCTCTGTGCTGTTTGGTGTATTGTAGGTGAGATACTTTGTGGCATTTGCGCAGTAATGGCTTTCTTCTGGGACTCGACCATGCAGCCCATTTTTCTTCCAGTGCCTCCTTGTTGTGCATCGTGAATCATCCACACCGCTAGTGTTCAGTGACTCCTGGATTTCAGCTGATGTTATTTGTGGGTTTTTCTTTGCATCCAGTATAATTTTTCTACCAGTTGTGGGTGAAAATTTTTGTTGGTACCTGATTGTGGTCTGGTTTTTACAGAGACCCTGATCTTCCATTTGTTAATCACACTGCTGACTGCCATTATCAATTCCTTGGATATCTTTTTGTATCTCGTTCCTCTTTTATACAGTTCATCTATCTTTTCCTGTAGATCCGTTGACAGTTCTTTTGCTTTCCCCATGACTCACAACCCAGAAACGTCAGTGGCTGGAAGAAAGATGCAAGAGTCTGTCTGGATCCCAGAAACTCACTCAGCTTTTATACACACACACTGATTACAAGCAAAAGGGTCACAGGTGAGGAGGTTACCTTTATTAGCTATTCACACCCATCTGGGTCAACGTCTGTGCATGTTATCAGGCCACAATCACCAGGGGGATGGGAACTTGTGATCAGGGGCATTTGGATGTTTTTGGTTGTCATTATGATTTGAAAAGCGAAAACACAGTAGATTGACAGTAAACCATCCTACGTGTCAGACATGGCGTCTCTCGTCTCCTTGCAGTAGGGTTGTAACATCTTCCAGTTACCTGCTAGTTGCCCTTGATTATTTTCAAGGTGTTGTAGACCCTACAGACAAGGCTTTTTGGGAGAACTGAGGGGTTCATCCTATATGGAAGCCTTTATTAATCTGTCACTGTCTTTCCCATGGGTCCATCACTCAAGAATCCATAAAGAAACATGTCTAATAATTCACAGCACATCCAGCCTCATCTACGTGATTCGGGCCACATTAGCGGATGGTGATGTTCGTGGGTCTGTGCTGCGAGTATAAGGACAGGCACGAAGGAACTGGGGCTCCATGCCCCCCCATTAGCCAATAAACCCATCCTGTAATCAATCAGTGACCGGCCACGTGAGTGCTCGGCTCACAGTACCTTGGCCAACAACTTGGACTTCATAGATATTATTCATGGGAGGGATGTGCAGAGACTGCTGGTATAGAGACCACCCGGGGAGGAACCATCAATACCCGCCGCTGTTTAGAAAGTGACCGTGGTGGAGATGGTGAGTCCGGCACAGGAGCGTCATGGTGGGGAACAGTAAGGACACATGATCCTTACAGACGTTTACCACTATTATTGTGACCCCCTTTCTCTTGTCCTCACTATTCCTAACTAAAACCTTCCCCATATACTTCTTCTATTATCTACCCAGCTCCTGTAATCTTATATATTCTGAGGCTCTTAAATAGCTTTTATTGTTGTAGCTTTGATCCTTCCGCTCTGGAGACCGGATTTGGACTAACTGAGCGGGGCACATCTCTGATGATGAGTCCTGGTCAGATGATCTTATTCTGGTCTCCAGACCCGGAAGGATCAAAACGACAACAATAAAGTTGGAGGGAGGTGCAGAGACTGCTGACATAGAGACTATCCTGGAGAGGAACCGTCAACACCCCCCCATCCCTCGCTGTACAGAAATGGTGGCTACTAACCGTAGTGGAGACGGTGAGACCGGCACAGCAGTGTCAGAGGGAACAGTAAGGACACATAATTCTTACAGAGGTTTTCCACTACTAATTTGACCCCCTTTCTTTCCCCAAACTATTCCTAACTAACACATTCCCAATACACTTCTGCTAATCTGTAATCTTATATCTCTGAGGCTCTTAAATAGCTTTTATTGTTGTAGCTTTGATCCTTCCGGCCTGGAGACCGGATTAGGACCAACTGAGCGGGGCACATCTCTGATGATGAGTCCTGGTCAGATGGTCCAATTCTGGTCTCCGGACCCAGAAGAATCAAAACTACAACAATAAAAGTATTTAAGAGCCTCAGAAATATAAGATTACAGATTAGACAGCAGAAGGATATTGGGAATGTATTAGTTAGTTAGGAACAGCTTGGAAAAAAGGGGGTCAAATTAGCAGTGGAAAACCTTTGTAAGGATTATTTGTCCTTACTGTTCCCTCTGACACTGCTGTGCCGGTCTCACTGTCTCCACTACAGTTAGTAGCCACCATTTCTGTACAGCGAGGGATGGGGGGGTGTTGACGGTTCCTCCCAGGGTGGTCTCTATGTCAGCAGTCTCTGCACCTCCTTCCAACTTTATTGTTGTAGTTTTGATTTCCGGGTTTGGAGACCAGAATAAGACCATCTGAGCAGGACTCATCATCAGAGATGTGCCCCGCTCAGTTGGTCCTAATCCGGTCTCGAAACCGGAAGGATCAAAGCTACAACAATAAAAGCTATTTAAGAGCCTCAGAGATATAAGATTACAGATTAGACAGCAGAAGGATATTGGGAGGGTTTTAGTTAGGAATAGTTTGGAAAAAAATAAAGGAGGTCACATTAGTAGTGGAAAACCTCTTCAAACACCAGGATGTGGCGGGGACGTCTGAGATGTCACCTGACATAGTGACATGTAGTAAGGAGGAGAAAGTCTTGAGTCATCCCCGTCCTGTTCCTCCTCCTGCAGAGGTGACAGCTCCGCACTACAGATGAGGAAGGTTTTGCAGTTAATATTCCGCTGCTTTATTCAGTTTTTAATAAAAAAATGTGATTTTCTGCAAATTGCAACTAGTGAAAGCCTCCAATTACCCTGAAAACATATGTAAGACTCTGGCTTCTCCTAGGGCGTCATCCTTCCCCTTTCAAGCTCTTAGGCTGGGGTCACACTTCAGGATATTTTTACAAAACCTGACCCGGTTTTGAGCTTTTAAAAAGCTCAAAACCGGATCAGGAAACGCTCCTCATAGGAGCCTATGATAAAAACCGGATTGCTTCACAAGCAATCCGGTTACCGCATCCGGCTCTGCCGCCTGCGCGAAAAATCATGCAGGCTGCAGTTTTCGGAGCGGTTCTGTTATCTGCAATGCGGGAACCGGATAGCTCAGGATCAGGGGCGGACCTACCGTGGTGCAGCTGGTGCAGCTGCACCAGGGCCCCGACCAGCTAGGGGGCCCCTAAAGCCTGCCGGGGGGCCCCCAGCTGACCTCCGTAACCTGATGTCAGAGGAGGGTCAGGCAAGGGAAGCTTCCTGCTTCCCGTGCCTGATCCCGCCCCTCCTCTCCTCTGCCAGGATCCCGACACCCAGTAATGCACATGGCCACCCAGGGCAGGGAGGAAAGCCCATCGCAGGGCAGGGAGGAAAGCCGACGGCCGCCAGCACAAAACCTTCCCCCACCCGGTCCTCACCGACGGCCAACAGCACCCCCCGGACCTCACCGACGGCCGACAGCGCCCCCCCCCCGCTTCTCAATACAGCTGCACCAGGGCCCCCGGTGCCATAGGTCCGCCGCTGCTCAGGATGTGTAATCAGGGTGTGTAATCCTGAGCAATGCGGTTCCCGCATATACTTTGCTTACCCTGGCTGCCGCCGGGATAAGCAAGGTGTTCTGTGGTTTGTTACAGTGTAAATGTTATTAATAAATGTTTTTCTTAATGTCTCTAGGGGTGCCCAGTCCCCCTAGAGACCTTCCACCCACTCAGGTGGGCATATAATGCTATAATCACCTCTGTACAGCAGCTGACTCCTGTCAGCTGCTGTACAGTTTTATGAATGAAAGCGCCTAGCTCCTCTGAGAGCGGCGTGCATACTATAGCTATTGGTATAGTATGTGCGCCGCTGTCTGAGGTCCTGAAGCCACTTACACTAAGATCTATGGGCAGCGCTGCCCGTAGATCTACTGTAAATGGCTTCAGAACCTTGGACAGTGCACATACTATAGCAATAGCTATAGTATGCACGCCGCTCTCAGAGGAGCTAGGCGCTTTCATTCATAAAACTGTACAGCAGCTGACAGGAGTCAGCTGCTGTACAGAGGTGATTATAGCATTATATGCCCACCTGAGTGGGTGGAAGGTCTCTAGGGGGACTGGGCACCCCTTAGAGACATTATACAAACATTTATTAATAAAATGGCAGCAGGGATGAGCAAACTATCCGGTTACCGCATTGCAGATAACAGAACCGCTCCGAAAACTGCAGCCTGCATGATTTTTCACGCAGGCTGCAGAGCCGAAGACGGAAACCGGATTGCTTGTGAAGCAATCCGGTTTTTATCATAGGCTCCTATGAGGTGCGTTTCCTGATCTGGTATTGAGCATGTTCCTTATTATTAGTTGTATTTGTTGTGTTCTTCCCAGATGTAGCAGAGTCGGCTCTGTGCACACCTCTTAATAGTAGTAGTTGTGTTTATCCCGGATGTAGCAGAGTTTTCTCTTGTTGATGCTGGGATTGTATTTTTCTTTTCTTTTTCCTTATAATTCGTCATTTTCAGAAGATGAATCTGTTTGGATCCAGCAATCAGTGGAGAGTGTCAGGAGCGCGCCGCTATCCATCATCTGCAGGGACGCCGCTGTCTGCACTTCACCAGGGATAAACCTTAAGAAAAGTTTGTGTTAAATCCATTTGGAAGCTGCGAGGAGTCGGTACCGTCTGTGATGTTCCGGGGCCGCGGGGACGCGCTGTCGCTCCGTCACATCCCGCGCTGTGTCCGCGCTCTCACACGTCTGTTATTACCTTATACTCCCAAAGTAAACTGAGAATTAATACCGATCAAACAAGCGGCCGGACATCATTAACGAGGCCAGAGCCAGCGTGTCACCACCAGCTTATTATCCACTCACCGCCGGGCCCGAACACACAGCGGCCCGAACTATAATCCGAGGAAACACGGATCACACAGAAAACAAGGAGCAGATACAAAGATCTACAAATCATGGATCAATCCTACAGAAATTACCCTCCAGTCACCTCCAGACTGCAGTCACTATTCTGCTGTTACATTGTGTCTTATCTCCAGTCACCTCCAGAGCTGCAGTCACTATTCTGCTGTTATATCATGTCTTATCCTCCAGTCACTCCAGAGCTGCAGTCACTATTCTGCTGTTACATTTGTCTTATCCTCCAGTCACCTCCAGAGCTGCAGTCACTATTCTGCTGTTATATCATGTCTTATCCTCCAGTCACCTCCAGAGCTGCAGTCACTATTCTCTGTCTGTCTATCCTCCATCACTCCAGAGCTGCAGTCACTATTCTGCTTTATCATGTCTTATCCTCCAGTCACCTCCAGAGCTGCACTCACTATTCTGCTGTTACATCATGTCTTATCCTCCAGTCACCTCCAGAGCTGCAGTCACTATTCTGCTGTTACATCATGTCTTATCCTCCAGTCACCTCCAGAGCTGCAGTCACTATTCTGCTGTTAATCATGTCTTATCCTCCAGTCACTCCAGAGCTGCAGTTATATTCTGCTGTTCATTTGTTTATCTCCAGTCACCTCCAGAGCTGCACTCACTATTCTGCTGTTACATCATGTCTTATCCTCCAGTCACCTCCAGAGCTGCAGTCACTATTCTGCTGTTCCATCATGTATTATCCTCCAGTCACCTCCAGACTGCACTCACTATTCTGTTGTTACATCATGTCTTATCCTCCAGTCACCTCCAGAGCTGCTGTCACTATTCTGCTGTTACATCATTCTTATCCTCCAGTCACCTCCAGAGCTGCAGTCACTATTCTGCTGTTATATCATGTCTTATCCTCCAGTCAGCTCCAGAGCTGCACTCACTATTCTGCTGTTCCATCATGTATTATCCTCCAGTCACCTCCAGAGCTGCAGTCACTATTCTGCTGTTACATCATGTCTTATCCTCCAGTCACCTCCAGAGCTGCACTCACTATTCTGCTGTTACATCATGTCTTATCCTCCAGTCACCTCCAGAGCTGCACTCACTATTCTGCTGTTCCATCATGTATTATCCTCCAGTCACCTCCAGAGCTGCAGTCACTATTCTGCTGTTACATCATGTCTTATCCTCCAGTCACCTCCAGAGCTGCACTCACTATTCTGCTGTTCCATCATGTGTTATCCTCCAGTCACCTCCAGAGCTGCACTCACTATTCTGCTGTTACATCATGTCTTATCCTCCAGTCACCTCCAGAGCTGCACTCACTATTCTGCTGTTCCATCATGTGTTATCCTCCAGTCACCTCCAGAGCTGCACTCACTATTCTGCTGTTACATCATGTCTTATCCTCCAGTCACCTCCAGAGCTGCACTCACTATTCTGCTGTTCCATCATGTGTTATCCTCCAGTCACCTCCAGAGCTGCAGTCACTATTCTGCTGTTACATCGTGTCTTATCTTCCAGTCACCTCCAGAGCTGCACTCATTATTCTGCTAGATCTTTACTTCCAGTTTCCATGGTTCCATGACCTGTGGGCGCTCTGGTACCGGTCGTTCCTGCTTTGTCCTTAGTGAAATGTTGATAAACTGCAGAATTGTGAGTTCAGCTCTGGATTTAAATCCAGAACAAAAGTAAACTAAGATGTTGCGTGTGATGGACAGATGGAGATCTGCTGACCCTCTCTCTCTCCAATAAGACTGAGTCTTAATGTTTGTGGCCTATTCAGTGCCTGGATCTTGGAGGACGCCCCCCCCCCCCACCTGCGCACCCCGGGATGGAGCGATCCGTTATCTGACTCCATAGAGCTCCTTATTCTGGGTTCTATCTCCTGACACGACGATGAATTAATTGACTTCATTTGAAGCGGTGATTTCCCCGGAGCCGCCATATAATACGCCAACACGTGGGGTGAGCACCATCCGTCAGAGCCGTATAATGTATATTCTCCTCTACACGGCAGCGATATGATGGCGAATTAATCCCCTAATATTACAATATTGCTCTCATTACGTATCCGCCACCGGCTCCGTGTGCATGTAGCAATGGCCCTTTAATTAAATTGGAGGGTTGGATACATTGTAACATGTCCCATAAATATCCTATAGAAAGCTGTAAATAAGGGCCAGTATGTCTGAATGGCGCAGGTATTACAGGAGCCGCCGTCTCCGGATATTTACAAATAAAAAACAGATTTGCATCCAGGACGATGAATCCTGACGGTAAAAATAGATCAGAGAGAAGGATCCAGCGGGGGGGGGGGGGCTCGTATCTGATGTCAAGGAAGAGATGATTACAATATCTAATGAGAAAGACAAGTCTGAGCGTCCGCCACACACCGCAATCATCTGACAATCAGCCGCCACCAGAAGGGGCTCACCCCTCACCCCCACAGTGGATGGCACCTTCTGTCTATCGGAAACATAACATGTATGTCCATCAGGTGCACATCAACTATATATAACCAGGGGCTGGCACAGGGGGTAGGGGTGGATGCCCCCAGGATAGTGGTCAAGCAGCAGTTTCGGGGCCGCCCCTGACCATTGGTCCCGTGCGGCCGATCTGCCCCTGAAGCCCCCTGCCTAGATACAGTGACAGGTGCCGCAGCTGAGATGCCCAATGCTCAGGGGCCACTGCAGTCTGCTGCCCTCCAGGCCGAAATTTACCAGCCCCTGGGTGCAATGACATATCATCTACCAGGAGATCAAGTCTTTCATTGTCATTATGGTTATAGACGTTGTTGGGTTTTTGTTACTTTGTAATATTATAAAAATAAAATGTTGCAAAAATCTGAACCTGCAGCAGCCAAATGACACATTGTAGATGATAGAACGGGGGTGGACGGATATGGACGGCAATAACGAGGCCGAAGTATGTACAGTACTACAACCCCTGGGGCGCCACAAGTACTACAACCCCTGGTAAAAATGATGGAGTCACCGGGCTCTGATAGAATAAAGCAGATCCAGACCTGGCACTAAACTAAAGTCATTTCACATGGCGACTCTCTGCCCTGGAGAAATACTAAAAGAAATCTGCAGTTTCCTCTTTCTGCAGCAGCTCTCCAGTCTTTGTAGTGATTCTTCTCTCTCTTCTGCTGTTTCCTCTTTCTGCAGCAGCTCTCCAGTCTTTGTAGTGATTCTTCTCTCTCTCCTGCTGTTTCTTCTTCTGCAGCAGCTCTCCAGTCTTTGTAGTGATTCTTTTCTCTCTTCTGCTGTTTCCTTCTTCTGCAGCAGCTCTCCAGTCTTTGTAGTGATTATTCTCTCTCTCCTGCTGTTTCCTTCTTATGCAGTAGCTCTTCAGTCTTTGTAATGATTCTTGTCTCTCTCTTGCAGTTTCCTCTTTCTGCAGAAGCTCTCCAGTCTTTGTAGTGATTCTTCTCTCTCTTCTGCTGTTTCCTCTTTCTGCAGCAGCTCTCCAGTCTTTGTAGTTATTCTTCTCTCTCTTCTGCTGTTTCCTCTTTCTGCAGCAGCTCTCCAGTCTTTGTAGTGATTCTTCTCTCTTCTGCTGTTTCTTCTTCTGCAGCAGCTCTCCAGTCTTTGTAGTGATTATTCTCTCTCTCCTGCTGTTTCCTTCTTATGCAGTAGCTCTTCAGTCTTTGTAATGATTCTTCTCTCTCTTCTGCTGTTTCTTCTTCTGCAGCAGCTCTTCAGTCTTTGTAGTGATTATTCTCTCTCTTCTGCTGTTTCTTCTTCTGCAGCAGCTCTCCAGTCTTTGTTGTGATTCTTGTCTCTCTCCTGCAGTTTCTTCTTCTACAGCAGCTCTCCAGTCTTTGTAGTTATTCTTCTCTCTATTCTGCAGTTTCTTCTTCTGCAGCAGCTCTCCAGTCTTTGTAGTGATTCTTTTCTCTCTTCTGCTGTTTCCTTCTTCTGCAGCAGCTCTCCAGTCTTTGTAGTGATTCTTCTCTCTCCTGCCATTTCTTCTTCTGCAGCAGATCTCCAGTCTTTGTAGTGATTCTTCTCTCTCTTCTGCTGTTTCCTTCTTCTGCAGCAGCTCTCCAGTCTTTGTAGTGATTCTTCTCTCTCTCCTGCATTTCCTCTTTCTGCAGCAGTTCTCCAGTCTTTGTAGTGATTCTTCTCTCTCTTCTGCTGTTTCCTTCTGCAGCAGCTCTCCAGTCTTTGTAGTGATTCTTCTCTCTCTCCTGCCATTTCCTCTTTCTGCAGCAGCTCTCCAGTCTTTGTAGTGATTCTTCTCTCTTCTGCCATTTCCTCTTTCTGCAGCAGCTCTCCAGTCTTTGTAGTGATTCTTCTCTCTTCTGCCATTTTCTCTTTCTGCAGCAGCTCTCTAGTCTTTGTAGTGATTCTTTTCTCTTCTGCTGTTTCCTCTTTCTGCAGCAGCTCTCCAGTCTTCGTAGTGATTTATTTCTCCCTCCTGCAGTTTCTTCTTCTGCAGCAGCTCTCCAGTCTTTGTTGTGATTCTTCTCTCTCTTCTGCAGTTTCTTCTTTTGCAGCAGCTCTCCAGTCTTTGTAGTGATTCTTCTCTCTCTCTCCTGCTGTTTCTTCTTCTGCAGCAGCTCTCCAGTCTTTGTTGTGATTCTTGTCTCTCTTCTGCAGTTTCTTCTTCTGCAGCAGCTCTCCAGTCTTTGTAGTGATTCTTCTCTCTCTTCTGCTGTTTCCTTCTTCTGCAGCAACTCTCCAGTTTTTGTAGTTATTCTTCTCTCTCTCCTGATGTTTCCTCTTTCTGCAGCAGCTCTCCAGTCTTTCTAGTGATTCTTTTCTCTCTTCTGCTGTTTCCTTGTTCTGCAGCAGCTCTCCAGTCTTTGTAGTGATTCTTCTCTCTCTCCTGCTGTTTCCTTGTTCTGCAGCAGCTCTCCAGTCTTTGTAGCGATTCTTCTCTCTCCTGCATTTCCTCTTTCTGCAGCAGCTCTCCAGTCTTTGTAGTGATTCTTCTCTCTCTCCTGCTGTTTCCTTCTTATGCAGCAGCTCTCCAGTCTTTGTAGCGATTCTTCTCTCTCCTGCATTTCCTCTTTCTGCAGCAGCTCTCCAGTCTTTGTAGTGATTATTCTCTCTCTCCTGCTGTTTCCTTCTTATGCAGCAGCTCTCCAGTCTTTGTAGCGATTCTTCTCTCTCCTGCATTTCCTCTTTCTGCAGCAGCTCTCCAGTCTTTGTAGTGATTCTTCTCTCTCTCCTGCTGTTTCCTTGTTCTGCAGCAGCTCTCAAGTCTTTGTAGTGATTATTCTCTCTCTCCTGCTGTTTCCTTGTTCTGCAGCAGCTCTCCAGTCTTTGTAGCGATTCTTCTCTCTCCTGCATTTCCTCTTTCTGCAGCAGCTCTCCAATCTTTGTAGTGATTCTTCTCTCTCTTCTGCTGTTTCTTCTTCTGCAGCAGCTCTCCAGTCTTTGTAGTGATTCTTCTCTCTTCTGCTGTTTCCTCTTTCTGCAGCAGCTCTTCAGTGTTTGTAGTGATTCTTCTCTCTCTCCTGATGTTTCCTCTTTCTGCAGCAGCTCTCCAGTCTTCGTTGTGATTCTTTCTCTCTTCTGCTGTTTCCTCTTTCTGCAGCAGCTCTCCAGTGTTTGTAGTGATTCTTCTCTCTTCTGCTGTTTCTTCTTTCTGCAGCAGCTCTCCAGTGTTTGTTGTGATTCTTCTCTCTCTCCTGATGTTTCCTCTTTCTGCAGCAGCTCTCCAGTCTTTGTAGTGATTCTTCTCTCTCTCCTGCATTTTCTCTTTCTGCAGCAGCTCTCCAGTCTTTGTAGTGATTCTTTTCTCTCTTCTGCAGTTTCTTCTTTTGCAGCAGATCTCCAGTCTTTGTTGTGATTCTTGTCTCTCTTCTGCAGTTTCTTCTTCTGCAGCAGCTCTCCAGTCTTTGTAGTGATTCTTCTCTCTCCTGCAGTTTCCTCTTCCTGCAGCAGCTCTCCAGTCTTTGTAGTGATGCTTCTCTCTCTTCTGCAGTTTCTTCTTCTGCAGCAGCTCTCCAGTCTTTGTAGTGATTCTTCTCTCTCTCCTGATGTTTCCTCTTTCTGCAGCAGCTCTCCAGTCTTTGTAGTGATTCTTTTCTCTTCTGCTGTTTCCTCTTTCTGCAGCAGCTCTCCAGTCTTTGTAGTGATTCTTCTCTCTCTTCTGCTGTTTCCTCTTTCTGCAGCAGCTCTCCAGTCTTCGTAGTGATTTATTTCTCCCTCCTGCAGTTTCTTTTTTTGCAGCAGCTCTCCAGTCTTTGTTGTGATTCTTCTCTCTCTTCTGCAGTTTCTTCATTTGCAGCAGCTCTCCAGTCTTTGTTGTGATTCTTCTCTCTCTTCTGCAGTTTCTTCTTTTGCAGCAGCTCTCCAGTCTTTGTAGTGATTCTTCTCTCTCTTCTGCTGTTTCCTTCTTCTGCAGCAGCTCTCCAGTTTTTGTAGTTATTCTTCTCTCTCTCCTGCCATTTCCTCTTCCTGCAGCAGCTCTCCAGGCTTTCTAGTGATTCTTTTCTCTCTTCTGCTGTTTCCTTGTTCTGCAGCAGCTCTCCAGTTTTTGTAGTGATTCTTCTCTCTCTCCTGCTGTTTCCTTGTTCTGCAGCAGCTCTCCAGTCTTTGTAGTGATTCTTCTCTCTCCTGCATTTCCTCTTTCTGCAGCAGCTCTCCAGTCTTTGTAGTGATTCTTCTCTCCTGCTGTTTCCTTGTTCTGCAGCAGCTCTCCAGTCTTTGTAGTGATTCTTCTCTTATTCCTGCCATTTCCTCTTTCTGCAGCAGCTCTCCAATCTTTGTAGTGATTCTTCTCTCTCTTCTACTGTTTCTTCTTCTGCAGCAGCTCTCCAGTTTTTGTAGTGATTCTTCTCTCTCTCCTGCTGTTTCCTTGTTCTGCAGCAGCTCTCCAGTCTTTGTTGTGATTCTTCTCTCTCTTCTGCTGTTTCCTTCTTCTGCAGCAGCTCTCCAGTGTTTGTAGTGATTCTTTTCTCTCTTCTGCTGTTTCCTCTTTCCGCAGCAGCTCTCCAGTCTTTGTAGTGATTCTTCTCTCTCCTGCATTTCCTCTTTCTGCAGCAGCTCTCCAGTCTTTCTAGTGATTCTTCTCTCTCTCCTGCTGGTTCCTTCTTCTGCAGCAGCTCTCCAGTCTTTGTAGTGATTCTTCTCTCTCTCTTGCAGTTTCTTCTTCTGCAGCAGCTCTCCAGTCTTTGTAGTGATTCTTCTCTCCCTCCTGCTGTTTCCTCTTTCTGCAGCAGCTCTCCAGTCTTTGTAGTGATTCTTTTCTCTCTTCTGCTGTTTCCTTCTTCTGCAGCAGCTCTCCAGTCTTTGTAGTGATTCTTCTCTCTCTCCTGCAGTTTCTTCTTCTGCAGCAGATCTCCAGTCTTTGTAGTGATTCTTTTCTCTCTTCTGCTGTTTCCTTCTTCTGCAGCAGCTCTCCAGTCTTTGTAGTGATTCTTTTCTCCCTTCTGCAGCTCCTTCGTTGTGATATTCCCTCTTTGCAGCAGTGAACCTCTTTATGATATTTAGGTTCATGAACACATATGGACAGTGGTGATCCAGATGGAACAATGACAAAATATTAGGCAGTTTAAGAGAAATGCACATTGAATCGCAGAGCAGCACAAATCAGCTTTTCCTCAATCTACTATGGAATGAAAAGTTTCTACCACTTTAACTTTTTACTAAATATGGAAAATTATTAAAACTTTGCATATAAAATCAGAGGAGAAATCCCATAAAGTTCCCCAATACCCCAGTAGAAGCAAAACGTGGCAGGTAATTGTCCTGAAAATGGAGGTGATATAAGACTAAGCCCTATAAAATATTAAGTGTTAGCAGCTGCTTATCACAGCCCGGTCCATAAACCGCCGCAAGGTTTAACAATGGAATATGAAGTTGATTGGTCTCCACCCATCCCCCGCTTCCTCTATTTTATAGAACTTTCCCCTAATCTTTTCTCCTCCTTTAAGTAGGGATTAAGGAGTTTATTCTTTAAAAAGGACTTAATGTCGGAAACTACTTAGAAGCACTTTTCCCCGTGTTTCGTCTTGTAAACTTTTGCACCATTTTCAGGTCATTTTTATGTAATACTCAGAGATTTATAATCTGCGACACACACACTTATACAATCTACGATCAGGAGCAGCAGGTTCACTTTAAATACATATTGGAAACTAAATTTCCACTCAAATCGCTTTTCAACAATAAAGAATTCCAAATGAAATCCTTTTTTCCAGAATGTTATAAAAAATGAAACTTGGTCAGTTCTGCTCTTCCTGATGATTGTCCTTTGCTGCGGCAGTCAGTTTGCTCTTCCTGATGGTTGTCCTGTGCTGTGGTGGTCGGTTCTGCTCTGTCTGATGGTTGTCCTGTGCTGCGGTGGTTGGTTCTGCTCTTCCTGATGGTTGCCCTGTGCTGAGGCGATCGGTTCTGCTCTTCCTGATGGTTGTCCTGTGCTGCGGTGGTTGGTTCTGCTCTTCCTGATGGTTGCCCTGTGCTGAGGCGATCGGTTTCTGCTCTTCCTGATGGCTGTCCTGTGCTGCGGTGGTTGGTTCTGCTCTTCCTGATGTCTGTCCTGTGCTGCGGTGGTTGGTTCTGCTCTTCCTGATGGTTGTCCTGTGCTGCGGTGGTTGCTTCTGCTCTTCCTGATGGTTGTCCTGTGCTGTGGTGGTCGGTTCTGCTCTTCCTGATGGTTGTCCTGTACCGTGGTGGTTGCTTCTGCTCTTCCTGATGGTTGTCCTGTGCCGCAGTGGTCAGTTTTACTCTTCCTGATGGCTGTCCTGTGCCATGGTGATCGGTTCTGCTCTTCCTGATGGCTGTCCTGTGCTGTGGTGATCGGTTCTGCTCTTCCTGATGTCTGTGCTGTACCGCGGTCGTCGGTTTTACTCTTCCTGATGGTTGTCCTATGTTGCGGTGATCGGTTCTGGTCTTCCTGATGGTTGTTCTGTGCCGCAGTGGTTGGTTCTGCTCTTCCTGAGGTCGTCCTGTGCTAGGTGATCGGTTCTGCTCTTTCTGATGGTTGTCCTGTGCTGCGGTGGTTGCTTCTGCTCTTTCTGATGGTTGTCCTGTACCGCGGTGGTCAGTTCTGCTCTTCCTGATGGTTGTTCTGTGCCGCAGTGGACGGGTCTGCTTTTCCTGATGGTTGTCCTGTGCTGTGATGGTCAGCTGCTCTTCCCGATGGTTGACCTGTGCCGTGGTGGTCGATTCTGCTCTTCCTGATGGTTGTCCTGTACCGCGATGGTTGGTTTTGCTCTTCCTGATGGCTGTCCTGTGCCATGGTGATCAGTTCTGCTCTTCCTGATGGTTGTCCTGTGCTGTGGTGGTCAGTTCTGCTCTTCCTGATGGTTGTCCTGTACCGCGGTAGTCGTTTTACTCTTCCTGATGGTTGTCCTGTGCTGTGGTGATCGGTTCTGCTCTTCTTGATGTTTGTCCTGTACCGCGATGGTTGGTTTTGCTCTTCCTGATGGTTGTCCTGTGCCGCGGGTGGTCGGTTCTGCTCTTTCTGATGGCTGTCCTGTACCGTGGTGGTTGGTTCTGCTTTTCCTGATAGTTATCCTGTACCGCGGTGGTAGTTCTGCTGTTTCTGATGGTTGTCCTATATCGTGGTGGTCATTCTGCCTCAGCAGTCGTTCCTGCTCTTCCTGATGGTTGTCCTGTGCTGAGGCGGTCGGTTCTTGCTCTTCCTGATGGTTGTCCTGTGCCGTGGTGGTTGGTTATGCTCTTCCTGATAATTGTCCCGTGTCGCGTGGTGGTCGGTTCTGCTCTGTCTGATGGCTTTCCTGTGCCGTAGTGGTCGGTTCTGCTATTCCTGATAGTTGTTCTGTGCCGCGGTGGTTGGTTCTGCTCTTCCTGATGGTTGTCCTGTGCTGCGTGGTTGGTTCTGCTCTTTCTGATGGCTGTCCTGTGCTAAGCGGTCAGTTCTGCTCTTCCTGATGGTTGTCCTTTGTTGAGGCGGTCGGTTCTGCTCTTCCTGATGGTTGTCCTGTGCTGTAGTGGTTGGTTCTGCTCTTCCTGATGGTTGTCCTGTGCTGCGGTGTTGGTTCTGCTCTTCCTGATGGTTGTCCTGTGCTGCGGTGGTTGGTTCTGCTCTTTCTGATGGCTGTTCTGTACCGTGGTGGTTGGTTCTGCTTTTCCTGATAGTTATCCTGTACACGGTGGTAGTTCTGCTCTTTCTGATGGTTGTCCTGTACCGCGGTGGTCAGTTCTTCTCAGCGGTTGTTCCTGCTCTTCCTGATGGTTGTCCTGTGCCGCGGTGGTCGTTCTGCTATTCCTGATGGTTGTTCTGTGCCGCGGTGGTAGTTCTGCTCTTTTGATGGTTGTCCTGTACCGCGGTGGTCGGTTCTGCTCTTCCTGATGGTTGTCCTGTGCTGGTGGTTGGTTCTGCTCTTCCTGATGGTTGTCCTGTGCTGCGGTGGTTGGTTCTGCTCTTCCTGATGGCTGTCCTGTGCTGCGGTGGTTGGTTCTGCTCTTCCTGATGGTTGTCCTGTGCTGAGGCGGTCGGTTCTGCTCTTCCTGATGGTTGTCCTGTGCTGCGGTGGTTGGTTCTGCTCTTCCTGATGGTTGTCCTGTGCTGAGCGGTCGGTTCTGCTCTCCTGATGGTTGTCCTGTGCTGCGGTGGTTAATTCTGCTCTTCCTGATGGTTGTCCTGTGCTGTGGTGGTTGTTCTGCTCTTCCTGATGGTTGTCCTGTGCCGTATGGTCGGTATGCTCTTCTGATGGTTGTCCTGTACTGAGGCGGTTGGTTCTGCTCTTCCTGATGGTTGCCTGTGCTGCGGTGTTGGTTCTGCTCTTCCTGATGTTGTCCTGTGCTGCGGCAGTCAGTTTGCTCTTCCTGATGGTTGCCCTGTGCTGCGGTGGTTGTTCTGCTCTTCCTGATGGTTGTCCTGTGCTGCGTGGTTGGTTCTGCTCTTCCTGATGGTTGTCCTGTGCTGCAGTGGTTGGTTCTGCTCTTCCTGATGTTGTCCTGTGCTGAGGTGGTTGTTCTGCTCTTCCTGATGGTTGTCCTGTGCTGCGGTGGTTGTTCTGCTCTTCCTGATGGTTGTCCTGTGCTGCGGCAGTCAGTTTGCTCTTCCTGATGGTTGCCCTGTGCTGCGGTGGTTGGTTCTGCTCTTTCCCGATGGTTGTCCTGTGCTGCGGTGGTTGGTTCTGCTCTTCCTGATGGTTGTCCTGTGCTGAGGTGGTTGGTTCTGCTCTTCCTGATGGTTGTCCTGTGCTGCGGTGGTTGGTTCTGCTCTTCCTGATGGTTGTCCTGTGCTGCGGTGGTTGGTTCTGCTCTTCCTGATGGTTGTCCTGTGCTGCGGCAGTCAGTTTGCTCTTCCTGATGGTTGCCCTGTGCTGCGGTGGTTGTTCTGCTCTCCTGATGGTTGTCTGTGCTGCGGTGGTTGGTTCTGCTCTTCCTGATGGTTGTCCTGTGTCACGATGGTCGGTTCTGCTCTGTCTGATGGCTGTCCTGTTCGCGGTGTCGTTCTGCTCTGTCTGATGGCTGTCCTGTTCCGCGGTGGTCTGACATACCCCAAATACACCAGACTGGCAGAGGATCCCATCAAAACTATTGGGCGCCACACACAGACATCCAATGTTTACCAGCGCTGCACATCATCTATTGACTACATTTATATAATAATCTCGATACAGAAACCAGACCGGATACATTGTTTGTGATCTCATCTTATCCAGTGATTTAATGATATTCTGTCGCTTTAAATAAGGCATGCCTGTGACTCAGATGTCTTCTCAGAATATACTGTAGTGTGGATACATGAGTAATAAAGCTATTTTTGTCCATTAAATAACTCATATCCTGCATTTTCACCACTTTTCCCCTCTGCAGGTTCTTTTTCTAATTTTCAGTTGTCTCTGAGCTGGTGGGTAGAGAATACCTGCTATAATGTCTCCTATACACAGCACACTGACATGTGGGAGTTCTGTTCTCCTGTCTCTAAGGAGCATATGATTATAAGGAGCAGCATGGAGGACATTATGGTACTGAGCAGTGTAGATGTGAGACCAACTGTTAGGTGAGATACGATAAACACTTACTAGAAAAAGCAACATACAAGACATTGTATATCTGTACTGAGCAGTGTTGCTGTGAATCTAGCACTAGAGTGACTTATCATAAAGCATCATCTTTAAGAGACTTATACTTCAGTAATGAGTTGTATAGGTGTGAATTAATCTCTGAGTGAGATAAAACCTTACTAGAAAGAGCAGCATGGAGGGGATTTAATTATACAGAAGTATTGAGCAGTATAGTTCTAAATCCAGCTCTCGGGGGTCATTAAAAAAACAATAACATATTACAAAGCAGCAGCATGGAGGAAATTATACAGTGGTATTGAGCAGTCTAGATGTAAATCCTGCACTGGAGTGAGATAATACAATTTCTAGAAAGCAGGAACACAAGGAGATTATACAGCAGTACTGAGCAGTGTAGATGTGAATACAACACTGGGTGAGATAAATACTTACAGAAGGCAGCTGCATGGAGGACATTATTACTGAGCAGTGTAAATGTGATCCAACTGGTTGATGGGTGAGATAAACATTTAATAGAAGAAGCAGCCTGAAAGACATTGTACAGCTGCACTGAGCAGAGAAGCTGTGAATTCAGCTCTGGGGTAAGAGAAATACTTTCTAGAATTAGCAGCATGGAGGACATTATCTGACAGCACTAAGCAGAGTATCTGAGAATTCAGCCCTGAAGCAATTTACCAAAAACCTGCATCTTTGGGGGGATTATGCTGCAGTATTGAGTATAAGTGTAAATTCAGCTCTGGGTGAGATAAATCCTTACTAGAAGGAAGCAGTAGCATGGAGAGGATTTCATTGTATAGCATTACTGAGCAGCATAGGTCTAAATGAAGTTCTGGTGTGATATAATACACAGAGTAGTGTGAATGCAGCTCTGGGGTGACTAAATGGCAGCAGCACTGGAGGATATTATACAGCAGTACTGAGCAGTGTAGATGTGAATGCAGCTCTGGGGTGAGATAATACACTTACTAAACGGCAGCAGCATTGAGGATATTATACAGCAGTACTGAGCAGTGTAGATGTGAATGCAGCTCTGGGGTGGGATAAAAAAACATACTAGAAGGTAGTAGTAAAAAGGACATTATATAGCAGTACTGAGCAGTGTAGATGTGAATGCAACACTGAGGTGAGAGGAAACACTTAGGCCGGCTTCACACCACGACTTTTGACTGTCAGGTTCTGTATGGTGTTTTCAGGATGCATCGGACAGAACCTGACATCCCCGGACAAGCAGAACTTTGCCCTCCGATCCTGCTTTTTGCCGGCTTCTTTCCGGCGCTGTCTAGTGCTAAAATTTCAGCACCGAGGCTGCAGGGGAGCTCTTCAGGTGATGAAATTCAGCGGTGACTGCTTGTAAGAGCCGCCGTTCTTTCAGCACCAGCTGTCCGGGACCCGGCACGGCCTTCTGCCAGATCCAGCGCAATCCGGCGCCCATAGACTCCCATGCTATGGGTACCGGATCCGGGAGGATCCAGTTTTGTCTGAATTTTGCATCGGACACAAAAAATGCTGCAGACTCCGGTTTTGTGTCCGATTCAAAAATCAGACAAAACCGGACCCTTCTGGAAAAGCCCCAAAGCAGATGACAAATAACAGCCATCCGGGCCCATAGTGATACATGGGGACCAAAAATTCAGATCCGGGGCTGTCCGGTGTGATTCTTGATGTGAAGCCGGCCTGACTAGAAGCAGCAGCAGGGAGGACATCATACAGCAGTACTGAGCTGTGTTGCTGTGAAGTATCAGAGAAGGAATTCCTTGTATTATTGACTTATGGAAAGTTTGTTGAAATAAGAGTCCATTCGATGATGTGACATTGATAATTAATTTTGGGGAGGGACGGGGCGAAGCTGTGACAACCACCTTTATATAAACCGTAGAATGGTCGTCACCATTCCTAAATGAAACAATGTAACAATGTAACTGTTGTAGAGACTCGGACAAAGTAGAGGAGGATCGAGGGGGGTCGTATTTAGTAAGACGAGGATCTCCTCCACGATGGCCTCCGGTGATGTCAGTTCGGGGGTCTCCCCTCACCCCTGTATGTGGGGGATCTTCTCGGTAGTCTTGCTCACCGGTCAGGAGAGCGGTCATCGCTCTATTACAGGGTGTGGAGGATCTTCCTCTGGATCCTTGTGATAGCGGCTCAGCGCCGTTCTCCAGGCTCCACTTCAATTATAAGACGCATGAGGAAAATCTACTTATGAGCTGGCATAAATGAGCTGACAGGGCGACTCTCGTTTACATGAGAGAATATGGATTTAAAGGCCTTGGTGTGTGCACGCGGATAAACACAATGACGTGACCTGTGTGTGCCCACGAGGACGATGTGAATATGTCACCGTTCATAGATTATTCTCACGTGTCAATAGCGGCTGGAGAGTCTCATCTGTCATAAATTAAAGCTCCTCAACGCTCATCCCATTACTGGCCGCCCCCAGGTCAGGCAGTCTGCAGTGTAAGACATGGAGCACCAGCGGCAGCCTGAGTGGGATGAGCGAGGTGCTACATTCAATGTCTAAGACTCACAAAGTGTACATATCAGAGTCACTGCCCTTGGGTAGCTATGGGAGCAGAGATGTAGTGTAAAGCATGGTGAAGAAAGAGCCATACACTTCAGTGAGTGCTGTAACGTGAAGCTCATGGCCCCAATGCAAAAGCTCCATGGGGCCCCCAATTATGCAAATCTTTAATAGCATTTCTTTTATAGGCCAATGAGACTTTTGACCCTAGCTCAGGGCACGCGGTGCAATTGCAACCTGCACCTGTCTAGGTATGCTCTGACTTTAGTTATAAAAGCAGAATGTCAGGCACCACGATAGAGATAGATAACAAGCTAATTAGCTAAGTTCTGTTGAGACAATTGCAGTATACAAGCATGGGAAAGAGCAGAGTGAACTTCCATTAAATAAAATCTGTCAGCCTGGTTTTGATATGTAATCTGAAGTAGCATGCTGCAGGTTACAACACAGTTTAACCATAATCTCTTTTATCAGGTTGGTGCTGTTTACTTACAATATTGTTTTAGCTCAGAATGATTAGTCATTATCAGTCAGGTCAGCTAGTATGGTACACACCCCTGCTGTGGATTAGCAGCTCACTGCCTATAGACATTGTACATACAGAGCCTGGTGTGGGCGGAGGCAGCTCTCTGTCTATAGACATTGTATATACAGAGCCTGGTGTGGGCAGGAGGCAGCTCTCTGTCTATAGACATTGTATATATAGAGCCTGGTGTGGGTGGGGCAGCTCTCTGTCTATAGACATTGTAATACAGAGCTGGTGTGGGCGGGGCAGCTCTCTGTCTATAGACATTGTATATAAGAGCCTAGGGGGTGGGCGGCAGCTCTCTGTCTATAGACATTGTATATAAGAGCCTGTGTGGGGGGCAGCTCTCTGTCTATAGACTTGTATATACAAAGCCTGGTGGGCGGGCAGTCTCTGTTCCTATGATATTGTACATACAGAGCCTGTGTGCGGAGGCAGCTCATCTGTCTATAGACATTGTACATACGAACACCTTGTGTGGAGGAGCAGTCTCTGTTATAGAAATTGTAAATTAGAGCCTAGTGATGGTGGAGGACAGCTCTCTGTCCTATAGACAATTGTATATTATAGAGCCTGGTGTGGAGGCAGCATCTCTGTCTATAGAATCTGTATAATACAGAGCCTGTGTGGCAGGCAGCCCTGTCATAACATTGTACATAAAGCCTGTGTGGAGGGGCAGCTCTCTGTCATAGACATGTACATACAGAGCCTGGTGTGGAGGGGCGCCTCGCAAACATTGTACATCAGAGGGGTGATGCACTCTCGCTGAACATGTATATACAGAGCCTGGTGTGGTCGGGGCAGCTCTCTGTCAAGACATTGTACATACAGAGCCTGGTGTGGGTTGGGGGCAGCTTCTCTGTCTAAGACATTTATATACAGAGCTGTGTGGCGGAGGGCAAGCTCCTGTCTATAGACATTGTATACCAAGGCCTGGTGGGGGGGGCAGCTCCTGTCAAGACATTGAAAACAGAGCCTGGTGTGGGCATAGGGCACTTCTGTGTCATAGACATTAGTATATACAGAGCCTGGTGTGGGCTGGGGCAGCATTCTCTGTTAAGACATTGTACATACAGAGCCTGGTGTGGGCAGAGGCAGCGTCTCTGACTATAGACATTGTATATACAAGCCATGGCTGTGGTGGGCAGCTCTCTAGTCTACAACATTGTACATAAGCAGAGCCGGTGGATGGGGAAGCTCTCTGTCTATAGATTGTACATATAGAGCGGTGTGGCGGAGCAGCTCTCTGTCAAGACATTGTACATATAGAGCTGGTTGGGCGAGGGAGCTCTCTCAGTGCTGCTGCATTACTAATCTAAAAACTCTGATTACGTCACGAACTGCTGCACCCAATAAAGTAAGT